>CM021765.1:146472095-146501780 GCA_011076525.1 Nettapus auritus
TTTTAAAAAAAAAAAAAAAAAAAAAAAAAAAAAAAAAAAAAAAAAAAGATGCTCTGGATTTTAGCTAGGAAAAGGGTCTATGCTAGACAATACCACAATGGTCATCTGGCCTTGGCCTATCTACATTTCCTAGCACTGGCCTAATTGAAGACTGATTCTCAGGCACTTAACACTTAGTATAGTCCTTTATTACAGTTCCCTGACAGGAGACTGCCAAGCACCCCACAATCAGCAGATGTTTCTGTGAAACAATATCATATGCTAAATACAATAATGTACACAGTAGCTACTTTCTGATTTTTTATTTTTTTTTAAAAAAGGGGGGGGGGAGAATAATAAAACAAAATACAAAAACACAAAAAGCTCTATTTAACTGTATGTGTTATTGAAAACTCTTTTCAATGAAGAACTCTTTTTAATGAATTCTTGTACTGTTACAAGAATGTAATAAAGCATCTGAAGCCAAAAAAATTTATGCTCTCCCATAAAACTTAAAAATGGACAAACTGATTTGTCTCAGCATTTATACAGAAATAATTGGACTGAGAATTTACAGGCCAAGTTTCCACTTGGAAAGAAATTTTAGGTACTGTTACTATTACAAAACACTGAAAATAAATGTTCATAATGGAAATGCTGATAGACTTTTAACTTCACCAGTGCTAGCTAGACATACAAATGCTCACAGACTGTGAAAATCTGAAGCTTACTTTGATAAACTCTGCTTCAATATATAAAAAGTGAATGACAGCCTGTCCTGGCTTTTCAATTCAGTACAGATGTAAGCACAGAAATCAGTATATTGTAAATTTCCTGACTTCCCAGAATAGCTTTGAAGCAGGAATTATTGTAAGTCATAAGTGAAGATGTATTAGGAGAAGTGTTAATGAGACATGAGTTACCTTTCTTCGCCCCGGCCCCCCCCCCTTTGTTTTTTTTTTTTTTTTTTTAAAGACACTGTGCTTTGGAGAGGTCTCCACGACCAAAATCTCTTTGCAAAGTTATTTTCTCTTTTCAGGGCAAACCGAAGACATGTTTCACATTATCTATCTGACACAAGCTTGAGAAATAGCAATATAATCAAATCATGCACAGTTTTCATTACAGTTTAGCAAAAAAAAAAAAAAAAACTATCTGACATTACCAGAAATGAATCATATATTTGGCTATGGTAATTTCTATACAGTACTAGGACAAACCCAAATATGACAAAAAACTCATGGCTACTGTAAAACACCATTAGCCTACTCTGTTCTTTTTCACTAAATCCTTTCCACAGGGAATTGACCAGCTTACTTCTGGTTCACATATTTTTTTCCCTTTCTGGGAGAGGTTCCCAGTATAATCTTTGCCAATGGGACCAAAACATGGTCTCATGAGGAGCACTTTCCAGATTTAGTCCCATGATTCAAGACACCATCAGGTTTTAAAGGGGAAAAACCCTCTCTGTGGAAATATTAACCTGATGTGTCTCCAGTCTAGACTAATAATTATGTTAAGGACAAAGTGAGTCCATTATCCGCATGGAATGGGTGGAGGCTTTGATAAACCAGTAATAATAGAAATCAGACTAGCCACTGAGGACTTCTCTTACTTACTTGCTTTCATATAAAAAGGAACTTTAGGCTCATTCAAGACTTCTGCTTCCACTGGGTCTGACAAACAGCTCGTTTATTTCAGTTAAAGGCAAAGGACTGCATTTAGTGTGGTGCCCATAAAACAGGAAATTGAATGTTGTTCAACAAAGGTTGACCTGCTCCTGCAGATTTTTGTCTACGCTGCTTTTGTTCAGAATGGGAAGCAGGGTTCCTCTAATTGTACCATTCTAAATCTTCTCATTGCAGCCTTTTATACATTCAGATGAACACATTCATTTAAAATCACCCATGCTCTGTAAAAGTTGTACAAGAAAAACAAGTATTGAGAACTGTCATGAAGCTGGTGACCTTCAGTAGAAAGGATGTACAATTCACATTTAGAGGGTAGCAGTTTCCAAATACAAGCACCTTAGTCCAGGTTATAGCTGTGCAATTAGAACAGACTTAACTTTCACTAAGAACACCATGCAGGTAACTTCAGACATAAAACAGTCACAACGACCACAACATGGTTATCCACCCTACAAAACGAGTTGTAGAACTGGGGAATGAATTCTTGAGTGCCACCTACTGACATCCTAACCATTAACTAACCGTTCACGCATCTATCTCCATCTGTACAAAGAACTCAAGTAAGAAGTCTGAGTGCACATGTAAATACATACTTACCCAGGCTATTCCTACTTTAGTCATACTCACTTATGAATTCTAAAGTAGTGCAATCCAAGGGTGTCTCGCAGACTGTTTTCAGGAGGGCATACTAATGTAATATTTATACAATCATGTTGGCATTCATCTTTCATGCACACAGTTAGACCATCATCCAACATCCACAGGCTTGAGTGCAAATCCTTTTTCCAACCTCCATGAGCGTATGTGGAGATCTGAGAACAGTATTTTCAATGCAAAAATGTTCACCAAAGTACCTAGTCAGAGGGAAGATTCTTTATTCCATCTTGAAAGAGGCAAGAAAATAATTTCAAGCATACTTTATGGACAAAGGAAAATAAACTGTGTATAACACAAAACATTTGAATTATTTGATTGCATTTTCCTTCTACGTATCTTTAAGAATTGTAAAAAGACTGAAAAGCATTGTTATTCTCATTTTCCACAGAGGGAAATCAGAAGAAGAAACTAAAATATGGCTTTTTTTTCCTTACAAGCAAGACAGTCACTGAAAAGAGAAAGAAAATATTTCAGAAAATATCACTTCTGCATACTGTTTTTCAGATCACTGTTTAAAACAGATAGCATATGTGAACTGATTGCTTTCAGACTAATTCAAGAGGCTGATATTTTTAAATAGCTGCATCCAGAAGTCTAATGAAAGATACATTTCTAACGTCATTGGAAAATACTGCTGACACTAGGCAACTTCTCAGAGTTATGTCAGAAAAAGAGCATTTAACTTCACTTGTTGCATAAATTCCCGTCATAAATTAACAGTCTTCACTACAAAATGAAGCGCACAGCTTCATAGACGACCACATGAAAGAATTCCTGTACAATTATCACTATCAGTCTTCAGCTAAGACTATCAGTCTATCAAACTAAGTTGATAAACTTAGCTTCAGTCTGTCTTTCTTTTAATAAGGAAAATATTTAATATTCAAATACCTAGGAAGCTAAAGACACAATAAAAAATAGTAGTAGTAGAAATAACCTATGTGGTCTGTGTTTTTTGCTCCTATGCTACAACAACTAAGATGCACTTCTTCTTTTAAAAATAAAAATAAAAAAAAAAAAAAAATCTCGAGAACTACTCAAAGGGATTTTTTTCTTTCTCTTCTGTTCTCCAGTGTAACTACCCTAAAAGGAAGTAGCGATTCTAAAAGACAATCATTTATGGGGTAGTGATGCCCAGTGTAGATACAAAGGAGATAGAAGAAAAATGCAAAGATGCAGTAAAAAAAAAGCAAAGAAGATGCAAATGGAGAAAACAGGAAGACTTTTAAACTGTTGAAGACCTGCCCTAATGTTAATAGCTAATGTAAAAAACAGACACCACTGAAACAAAGAAAAAAAGAATAATCAGGAAAAATCTAGTCAAATGGCATTGTCTTCCTGCAGATGAAAAGCAGTGTACTACAGTCCATACAGATGGGTGGTTATTTATTGCATTGTGGGGAACATTACATTCCCTTTCTTTCTCTCGCCAAAGGAGGACTGAGCTCACATTACACAACCTAGCCCTCCCCAACAGGATTAGCATGGCCTCTTATGAGAGTGCTGCCTCTCTATCACTTTCAACATAGTCTGAGGCTTGAGAAAATGATGCCTGCCATAGTACATTGTCTTCTTTCTGATGTATGATTTAAAAATTTGGAAAGAAGCTGCAGCATTCTCCTGGAGAAACATGAATTGTCACATAGGGAAAGGCAGGAAACACTCACCCGTGTTTTAGCCTTCCCAGCAAATCCAGGCCTCCATTCTGCATATACACCCAGAACAATGAAGAAGGTAACTCGCAGTGCACTAGGAACAAATCATCCCACAACTCACTTATACTCTGTTAGTAAAGATAACATAACTAGGAACGTGGCACAGCTGTTGTCACTATGACAAAGCTAAGCTAGATAGTGCCCTTCAACAAGGAAGTACAGGGTTGGGACTGTGATTGCAAAGGCATGCAGACTGGAAACAGGACCACAGCACTGCAGAGCTTCCTTCTGTCTAGCTCACCATTTGAAATAATAATACCTGCTACAATCTGGCCTTAGCAGCCTTTGTCAGCTTGAATTTAAGATGAAATGCAGCTAGTTTTAAACAACCTCGTTGTTTTATGAATGAATACTTTACTTTTTTTTTTTTTTCAAAACTATATGGATCTCTAGAAATTCTTGAAGTTGCAATTGAATTTTTGGGAATGGCATTTGGTTTTGTTTGTTTTCTTCCAATAAAGAGCTTTGCTCCACCTTCTCCTGGCAGGTAAACTTCACTGTTCAAGTGGAAAAAAAAAATAAAAATAAAAAAAATAATATATGCCTTCCTAGCATTAATAGTCCATTACAATTTCTGCTACCTCAGAAAGCGAGCAAGAAAGTCACTGGTCTGTGTTTTGGAAACTCCCTCGCCTGCCATAAGCTGCCTGCATGGCTGTAAGCACAGCTCTCCTTCAGACTCTGTTCCTCAGTCGTGAAGCAGAGGTAATAGCAACTCCTTGCTTCACAATAGTGTCGTGAAGTTAAACACAATAAACCCTCAGGAACAATGTGGTCGTAAGAGTAAAGTAGCAAAGGCAAAAAGTCAGGGCATATTTATTTTGCTGGCAAAGCACTGCACTCAGAGCAGTAATGTGAACACATTCTTGGTGTAATGACAGGTAGGGTTGCAAGTGAGATGTATTTGGCCTGGTGCTTTTAACTGGCATTGTTTCTGTTGCTAGCTTTTCAGGACACTGCAATCAAATAATTATTGTTTCCTTGGTTGCCAACTATTTTTCTTTTATTAGTAATACCGACCTTTGTTTATTCTTCTTCCTCCCATGGGAAATTTCAACATGCCTCCAGAATGGATGTTGTATGACTTTCATTTATAATAGGATCACTCCCTTTCTTCCGAGGGGAGACTTTTTTTCCTCACTCTTCCCCCCTTCCCCCCCCTCCCCCATTTGTAGATGTGGACACCAAGTTAGGCCTCTCCTGTGTTCACATTCATGTGGTCTGAACAAGATGAACCAATCAGCAGTTCTAACCCATTTGTCTAAGAGATGTACTGTTCAAGAGAATTCATCTCAGACAACATTTCATTTAAACTGTTTAACACTCATTCTGGCAACAGTAGCAACAGACTATACAGAAAAGTAGTATCAAAAAAATCCATTTTAGTGGTTTTCCTTTCCTTAATGCAGTGAGTACTTTCTGAAGGTTTTGCATCCTTCATTTCTTTGCTTTTTTGTTTACTTTCTATGTCTTCTCACCATGCTTGCTCCTTTCTCTGCAATGCATGCATTTTATTATCTGTCCCTTACTCATCCACAGTTTTTCTTGGTGTGTTTTTGCCCTCTAATTACCCATCCGACCCACCATACTCAACCCTTCTCTTTCAGGTACGTAGTTTATTTTGTCTTCTAATCATGAACTGCTACCCTCTGCCCTAGAAAACCCCTTCCTTTCACTAGGTCACTGTGCACTTCTGTCACTCTAATTTGAAGCCCCTGGTTCCACTACTGGCAACTCCTGCTGATGACAGATGTCTCACCATCAGCTGAATCTTGGCTTCACGCTTGAGGGAAGCTCAGGAGTTTTTTGTTTGTTTGTTTTGCATTTGCTTTTTGCAGCAGCACCTTGCAAAGTCACCTCTTCCTGAAGTACAGCTTCTTTTAGAGAATTCCAGATCCCTCTGCACCATCAAGATCAAATACCTGTAGAAACAGCTTGAGAAAAATTGCAGACGATGCTATCCAGCAGGGTGAGTTAGCATAGATGGCATCTTGCCATGGGAGTCCTGTTCTGAACAGTCAGAGCATGTCAGTGCATTATTTCATTACTTAATATATACAGCAGGAACTCCAGACTCAGCCACGCAGAGGAACCTTCAACACACCAACCCTAAGCTACATACATCCTCCTCCACCATGTAGTACAATGCATTCATCTCTTCCCATGCCTCCTGTGTCATCCAACTTCAGTATTACCTTCCCCCACTCATTTCTTCTACCTTCCTTTGGCAGAAAAGAATATATAATTGCCCAATGAGGAGCTAAATGAAGAGAGACTAGAGAGTGCTAACTCATCAACCAACTAGCAGGAAAGTCTACAAATTCAGATTGACTTGATATTCCAATGCTATATACTCAGATTGGCTTGGTGCCTATATATCAGATGCTGGCAGTCAAATATCACAGTCTTCTACCCTGCAGGGAAAAAAAATGGCTTAAGGGACTATGTCAGTATATATCCAATACACAAAAAAAAATGTGTCAACTTGTGGCCTAGTCTTTCTGCAATATCTGTATGCTCCTGAGCAAAGAAGTCAACACTAAAAGACTTGCTAATTCAGCTGTATGTCATTTTAGCAGCTATGTCTGCATCAGCAATTAACACTTTGCAATAGGAAGTCTGTGAACTAAGATAATGCCTGCTAGGAATCAAATGCCCACACTACATACTTTTAGGAAGTGCTTTACTTCGGACTAGCTCTAGACTACAGTCTACAGAGTCCTGCAGACTGTAACTTCAACAGCAGATGGAGACTTACAGTATACCATCTGATTTCACAGAAACACAACAGAATAGTTAAGGCTGGAAGCAACCTCTGGAAATCATCTGATACAACCCCCTGTCTCAAGCTGGGTCACCTAAAGCCAGTTGACCAGGACCATTGCCAAATGGCTTCTGCACATCTCCAAGGACGGAGACTCCACATGCTCTCTGGACAAACTGTGCCAGTGCTCAGTCACCTTCACAGGAAGGAAGCACATTTTTATTGATGTTCTAAACCCTGTGTTTCAGTTTGGTTTAGATTTATTTTTTTCCAAAAACAATTCGGTTTACCCACTCTGAGATTACTCCACCATTCAAATTGAGGTTTAACAGATTTGTCTCATCAGTAAAAATACAACTCTTTATTCTAGCTAAAATGCTAGTGTTGATCCATAGATTGGCGGTTATACTACAACAATGTTCTGCAAATATCACCAGTACCCGAGTTGAAAAATGGTGTTCAATATAATATTTCTTTAAAAGTTTACTACACTTTTCTTTTTCCTCATCTCCAAAGACAGAACAACACAAATTAAGAGGGAACTGTCCAAACAAAGATACCACCACACTATGCTTTGCAGTAGTTTAAACCATAAATGGATATGCTTCATTCATTCAAACCCTTTTAAATAATGCAAATAAAAGAAAGGATTCCTTTCCACATTTACATCGCTTCCCACACTACTGAGATTACACCCCAAGAATTCATAAAGCTGTAATTAGCATCTGTGATAGAAACTTGAACACAATTTTATCAAATTTGTATGCCAACACAAAACACTACCAACGAACAGTAACCACATACACATTGATGTCAGCTACATCTCTAGAGAAGTGCATGTAGACACTAGATACATGCTTTTGGAAACCTATCCTGCTCTAACACACTGCCATCCTAGATACTGATCCAAATGAAATAGGCTCAGAGCCCATTCGGAAATCAATGCACAGGGTCTGATGGCAGATTACAAGCACTATGCAGATTCTACAGTGTATATAGGTAAATACAGGTGACTACACTAGCAGTGAGCTAGATGCTACATATGCTGAGGGTGACCAGTGTTCAGAGCTTAGCAAGGAATCAAGACAATCCTGTCTAGTATTGCTAGCCATAGTTATGGCTCTCTGGCACACTGTGAGGGGACAAAATTAGCCAGATCTCTCATCAAAACGCAGTTCAATTTAACCTGCACAATTGCTATCTTTGTGGTTTAAAAAATATCAAACCATCTACAGATATGTACTACTGATACAATTTTGGAATAAAGGACATGAAGAACAATGATAGAGCCAAACAACACATACAATACTGCTGTTGATGTCTTCATTAGAAAGCTGTTCTTTCTGGAAAACTCCCAGAAGGATGGACTTCAAAATGCCCATTTTCTCTTTAGTATTTTGGTTTTCTTCAGATCATTAAGAAAGACCTCTACGAGCACAGTCTCTCAGCTTTTGCTAGTTTAATGATATTTGCACAAAGCAAATTTAAAAGCTTCTGTTAAAACTAAGCTAACTAAAATTGCATTCCGCCTCAATGCTTTATTCATACAACCTTTAGCCTATTTAGCCAGGCAAATGAATTAATGAATCTACTTGCAAAATGGAGCACTTTTCAGAGTACAGAAGGCAGAACCTGGCACTCAGAAGACTTCCTGCTAAACTGGCTTGTCCATATAATACAGCATATGCATCTTAAATTTTTTAACAAAAAAAAAAAAAAAAAGAAATAAAAGTATTAACTCAAATTTTCTGCCCATTAATGCATGCAAATTTTAGGCAAACTGATGAATTCTAATTTTCTTAACATTAAAGGTTTTATCCAACCTTTTTTGATAGAATTTTAACAGCATGGCTGAGGGTTGAACGTTCAAAAATGCGTCAGAGTCCACTCCTATTAATTGCATTGATTCAATTTTTAAACACTAACTTTTTTTTTATCCAAACTTTTATTTTTTTTTTTTATAAGAAACAAGTTACTTCTTGTCTACTTTTCAAAAAAGAGAGTCATCACTTCCAGTCATTTTCATATTCACACAGAACAAGTAGCACTGCTGTGCAGATTAGTGTTAAAAAGTAGGAAAAAAAAAAAAAGAAAAGAAAAAAGAAAAATCTGGTTACAAATAAAATTTCCATCGCCTGGACTTTATCCAAATAGCTTTTCAAAATTGAAGAAGAATTACGAACTCCCAAAATATGCACACTAATTAGGAGTCACCAAGCCAAGCGGAAACACTGTGCAAAGAGGTGTGGCTGTCTGTTAAAGCTAAGGTGTCTGAGTCAGCACCACAACGGTGGCATCTTCATCTCTTTAGGAGCCAAAACTTGGGAGTCCTCTCCTGAGGGCAGTGCCTACAAGTCTTTGAAGAACTGAGCATGGCTCACCCTCTTTAAAATACAGCTGCCGTAGGAGTAGTGTTATGTAATATCCGAGTGGTTGCAGCACTTGCCAAGTTCTGCATTCCAGCTCTCAAGATTAGTCTTTCTTCCCATGACTATTTAATAAAATTCAGAAACAGTCTTGTGAGTAAGGAACAAAATCCAGGGTGACTCACTTCCCCCTTCCAGAACACTACAGTCATTACATTACAGCAATATTGCCTCCTGCCTTTGAACCTGCATATACCCTATTTTATCCACTTGGCTTCAACTAAGAAGGTACTTTGCTCCTAGCCCCCTTTCCACCTTCCTCCAGCCTAGACAGAGGCCTGTTGATTAACATACTGTCATGGGAGGGAAGTAATGTTGATATGACTAAGGATACACCTGAATTCAATCTTCACACCTGCCCAGCTAGTCTAACTACTATGCTAACCAGTGGATCACGAGCAACCTGTTTTTGAATAAGTGTCTGTTTCTACCCTCTAAAAAAAAAAATAAATAAATAAATAAATAAATAATAATAAAAAAATACTATCCATGTATTCCTATTGGATCAGTCCCTCATGAGACTTAAAGGAAACCCCAACTCATTTCTGGTTAAGTCCCTAGGTCAAACACATCAAATGCCATTAAAACTTTCAGATAAAATAGAAAATGCCTACAGTGCTGAAGTATCCCCAAAATTATGCAGCTGCTGATCAATGCTGTTTGAATTTTTACTACCATCAGTCTTCAGTGAACCAAGTCTTAGGTCCAGATATAAATACTTCTGCACAATATTAAATCTGCATATTCTATGTAACATTGGTCTTTTAAAATATTCACTGAGAAAAACTGAATATGAATATACGTCCTGCAGATCAGTGCTTCAAGTTGTGATCAAAACTTATGTTTACCACTTCTAATAGTGTTCAAGAGCTCTTATTTCAGTCAGTAAATGAACTAGGCAGTGTGACCAAAGCAAGTAAATGGACATCCCTTTCCTCCATGTAGTGAGAAATAGCCCAAATATTAATTAATAAAGTGATAAGTAGACAAAAAAAAATTAACTGCATAAAGTTACCACATTGATCAGGATTTGGTAATTTTATTTTCTAAAACTAAATCTAGTTGGAAATGAAAATAAATGTTTTTATGTTATGATATCTCTGCACACTAGTTCAGATTGCTCAAGCTGTGCCTTTTTTTTCAATATCCAAATTACAAAACACTTTCAGAGTCCTGCACTGTACTGTTTTTCTAAGGATATGATTATCACCTAGAATTCCCCTCTTTTCTGAAAGTTCAGATAACTATTTTTACACAGGTTATCCACACCGCCTTTCTGTATAGGTACAATGCAAAAACCCTTCCTCACAGCTGTTTTGCTGCTTCATCTCTCTACCTCTGTAGTTTAGCAGCTCAGAACTCTGTAGTGCTACTAAAAGAGAAACAAAGCAGCTGACAGAAAACGCCTAAGTAAAATAAGCAACTTTGGCATCAGGTGTGAAACAGTGATTAAGTAATACAATCACTACATCTGCATAATTTTTGTAATCCACAATGTGGCATGAATCTCAGTGCTGACTCATATGTTAAAAAAAAAAAAAAAAAAAAAAAAAAAGCATACCCAGCTCCTGACCTTGTAAAAAAACTCATGCTGAAATAGCTATTTTGAAAGAATTGACAGTTTAAACCATTTCCTCTTCGAAGAACTAGATCTTCTGTCCTCTTACTACCACTATGACCTGGAAGAGCTATATATGCAAATTACATACTGATCACTTTACCTAACTGTACTGTTACTTTCTCTGTTACCCTTCAGAATCCTTCCATTTTAGACCTATTACAGAAATATCCAGCTGTGCTACACTCAACTTAAACCAAAGTAATCCACCTTCAATCTCCCAAGATTCCCTTGACCCAGCTACTAACAAAAGTGATGGCATGAGAGCAGGCATGACCTGCAGATTATCAGGATACATAATCTAACTGCAGGGCTACCACCAAATACCTACAGGTTGGAAGATTTCATATGATAGTAGCCATATTACAGAGGGGTGAAGTGCTTTAATTATGCCACTATTTGGCTACCAAATAAGGTGCTTTCCAACTCCAAGGCAACTATTTTAAGAAGCAAATTATGCATTTTAATATACCAAACATATTAAAATGCAGAAAAATAATGCAAAACCACAAGAGTTTATAGAAATTAAGTATGGCTAACCAGCCATGAATAAAGGTGTTTACACGTGATGAAAAACTCAAGAATTCTAACAATATAAACAAGAATAAAATCCTAATATTTTACTCAAATATTGAACATTTCAAAAGGGAACTGACCAAGGAAATGACCTTCTTCCTTTTAAATTAATATAGGAAATAAAAATACTTAATGACATTAAGTTCTTAAATTTAGAATTCATAAACATTTTCCTTTTGTTATTATGCATCCATTGTACCAATACCTAAAAAGGAAAAAAACAAAAAACAAAAAACTATTTTATTTTTATTAAGCTATGCAAAATGAGATGACAAGATGAAAAAACTACTAAACTTCTAAGAAATTATAGAAATCACAAGTCACAATATTAATCTACAAATTTGTCAGCATTGCATAGCTCTCAAGGACTTTAAGAGTTTTTTTCCAGAGGTACTTTCCCATTTATGAAGATGAGATTCTGGTAAGAGGCCTGTCATTATCCTAGTAGAGGTACTTAAATTGTTCTCCTATTAATCCAGAAGTTTAAACAAGCAGAGATGGAGCAATATAATAAGGTTTTAGGCAACTATTTTATTATACCATTTCTTAACTCTACACAAGCTGACCATGAATTGTTCCAGTATTGTATACTGCATCCTTATACTTTTGAAAAATCAGTGATTTCAAAAAGCAATAGAATTCTGCAGTTCAAAACTGTATTTCTTCAAAAAGCCAAGCAAAGATCCTGCTAACGATGATCCACCAAAGATAAAACTACACTTACAGTGCTTACTTTTAAAACAGATTTATGACCCATAACTTATGGTGAAGTAATTAGTGGGTTCCCATTTTTTCCCTCTACACTCGAAGTCAGGCCCAGTACATCCAATACTGTATGTAAAAAACTTAGAACATTTCTGTAGAAATAGTACTAGTTGAAAATTCACCAATTTCATCAGAAATCAAAGAGATCATCAGATGCAAGTTTTGTTATGACAAGAAACATTAATGACTACATGGCAGAACAGAGTTAGAAAAACACACACACTGAACCACTATCTTGTATTCTCCACCTGACTCAAACTAGCTTTTGCTAACATACCTACGGTTAACAAAGGACAGCAATACATACATGTAAAGTTACTCCCAAACATGTATCAAAGCAGACATCCACTGGTGCCAAGCTTGAGATTAGCTGCAGTAAAACAGATCCCAGTAACTACGCAGTTCAAGAGAGAAGTGACAAAAATAATTTTCAGTGTTTTATTGGGTGGGGGACGGTTAAGTGTTTTTTTGTATAGTCTGCAGGGAGACGATACCTCTTATGTTGACATAAGTTAATCAAAAAAAAAAAAATCACCGGCTGATAAAGTTTTGGGTAACAGAAGCACAGTAACTCCTCAGCTGCGCAACACCTCACCACAGCATGCGGTGGTTGCCGAGGGCAGCTCTGCCATACTTCCCGCTTGTGGTCGGAACCCAGGACAACACCCACAGCCGGGCGGACCTTCATAAGGCCGACAGCCCCCCTTATGCCCCCGGCCCCAGGCACACGTTCCTACAGGGCGCCCCACAACTCCCCTGAAGCCAGCGGCGCCTACGGCGCAACGGTCACCTGCCTCGCGCATGCGCAGGCTGAAAAGCTGCCTGCCGGGCTTTCCTCCCGCAGCGCCGCCTCTCATTGGCTACCGAACGCTGCCGAGCGGCTTCGTTCACCTCCGGAGGCGGGGGTGGCGGGGAGAGGGAGTAAACGGCTGGAGCGCGGCGCATTGTGGGGCGGGAGGAGAGTCACCGCTTTGCTAAGGGCCGCCATCTTGTCTGCGCCCGGACTTGCTGCCGCTCTTGGGGCCCGCTCCTCCTCCTCGCCGCACGGAGCGAGGGGACAGAGAGGGGACGAGGCGCCCGGCCGGGCGGCGCTGATGCGCCCGGAGCCTCCCCGTGCCTTCCACGGGCGCTGCTAGCGAGGGGGGCGGGGGTAGTCAGGCGGCCGCCGGCGCGGCCTTTCCTCTCCTCGGCCGGGATGGGCCGGTCCCGCAGCCGCAGCTCGTCCCGCTCCAAGCACACCAAGAGCTCCAAGCACAACAAGAAGAACCGGAGCCGCTCGCGATCCCGCTCGCGGGAGAAAGAGCGGGCGCGGAAGCGCTCCAAGTCCCGGGAGAGCAAACGCAACCGGCGCCGGGAGTCGCGGTCCCGGTCCCGCTCCAACACGGCCCCCTCCTCCCGCCGCGACCGGGAGCGCGAACGCGAGCGCGCCTCGTCCCCGCCGGACCGCATCGACATCTTCGGGCGCACGGTGAGCAAGCGTAGCAGCCTAGACGAGAAGCAGAAGCGGGAGGAGGAGGAGAAAAAAGCCGAGTTCGAGCGGCAGCGGAAAATGTGAGTGCCGGGCCTGGGCTGGGGACATCCGGGGGGGTGGGGGAGGGGTAAGGAGGAGGGAAGGAGATGCTCTTTGCCGTAGTGCCTTTCTCTCCTCGCCTTCCAGGCTGGAGTCGTTTGCTTACGAGGAAAAGGCGCTTAGGCCCTCGCTGAGGCCTAACTTCTGCCTGTTTTCCCGCCATCCTCCCCTTTCCTAAAGGCTTGCTCTATCAAGTGTGCAAAAATTGCCCACTCAGAGCAAGAGCCTGCTGCACGTTGCTTCCTTGTCACTCAGACGTGCTGCTCACTTCCTATCTGTCGCACTCCTGCGCTGCTCTGAAACTTCTTTCTGCCTCTGAGGCCTCCGCGCCCCGCAGGCTTTGTGCTGCACTGCCACACTTTCTGCCACTCCCCTTCTGTGCGTGGTGCTTATTATGCGTCGAGCGATGGCATTTGGAGTTGCCCGTCTTAGGGTTTCAAGAAGTCCTAAGCATCCGTTGTTGTAACCTTGAGTTTTTCTTTACTCTTTCCGTTTCTCTTCAAATGGGACAGTGAGATCCAGAGATTTGTTTCATATAAAGTTTTTCTTTTTCAGTTTTCATTGTGGGGAACGTAATAAATTCATAAAGTCCATAAAGATAAATCATGTTGGGTGTACATTCTAAAGTAAATGTTGGTGTACATTAAGATGGCTAGCAATATCCTTCAGTTAGGAAAAAGACTTTCAGCAGAGGTAACAATAGATGTAAGAGTTGTGCTAAAGTGATTATTCCTTGATGCAGCCCTCACTCCTTAGAGCACCGAGTCTAGAGATAGCACTTGTACATGTGAAGCCAACTAATTCTGTTAATTCTTCGGTGGAGCTTTATTTCAGCTGTGCTATTCTAATGAAATAATTTTTGTAGTCCCAAAGATCTAATGAACCTGAAGGTCTAATCACACTGTCTTTTTTTTGTCTAAACATTGCCAACTTCAGAATTTGACAGTGATGTCATAAAAACTTAATGTAGGGATACGAACACACACAGAAACATTACATGCTTTCTGAATCATTAACCCTAATTTTGCAGTTTACGGTTTTTTGAGAACCGAAATTTAAAAAAAAAATCCACATACCTTCAGAATGCACTTAACAATATGTTTAAAATATTTGATCTGTTTTGCTTCAGTGGAGTGCCTCAATTGAAACTAGCCTGTTCATTCAATAAATTTGATGTAGCAACATACATTTCAAGCCTATTTTCTGCGATGTTTTCTATGCAAGTCAGAAGACTTTGAAATTATACTCATGAAGTCCCTGCAGGACAAATATCTGGTTGATGTTGGCAACAGAATAGTAAACTACTGAGTGAGAAACAACATTGGAAAAAATTAGACATAGAATTTTGATGTTTCCAAAATGCACTTCAAATTTCAAAACCAATATCAAACAATAAATCTTAATACAGTATACAAGTGTGACATCTGAACTCATAAGTTGTTACATATACTCATGTTAGGAAAGAAAATAAGTAATTTGTTGCTGATTAAATTAACTAGCAGGCAGTGTGTGTATCAAAAGTGACTTTCTTCTTTAACACACAGCCTAACTCCTGATTTTACCTATAATCATAGTTTTCTATAGCAAAGTTTTCATAAAGATGGTAAATAAGCTTTTTTTTTTTTTTTTCTTAGAAATCTGCTAAATGCTAAGCATTTACTTTTTTTTTGGCAGATTTTCTAAAATTAGTCTTTAGGAATTAAATGGAGCATACTAAAAATATTTTTACATTAATGGCTTCTCTTTCTGTGAGGTTATTGCTCAGTAAGTCAGGGTGATAAACTTAAATCTGTATATAATGTACTGTAAGTGATAAAAAGAAAAAGAGAGTAGTCAATATCAACTACTAAATCACTGGGATTTGTATCTTTGTAACTTGATTTTCTTGAGACGCCCAGTAAATGGTTAGAAGTATGTTGTCATTATCCATAAGCATAAGGTGATCTTATAAATGAATTTTGAGAATAGATTTTGATCTTACTCTGTTTCACTTCTTTTTGTTTCCAGTGCTCCAAGAAATGTAGTCCTGTATATTGAACAGTTATATTTATAAAACTGTCATTGCCTATGCTTGTGAAAAGATATATTTGCTCGATTTAGTGGAATACAAATGGAATTTGTGGAGGCGAGAAGAATGAAATCTGTGCAATGCACAGTGCTTAATTTGAGTGCGTCATCGATTCCTGAGGATATTTGAAAAGTTACTTTAGGCATGAGTGTTAGGGTTTTTTTTTTTTTATAACTTTGTACTATCATTATTCAGTTAGCTAACTTTTATTCTCATTTTCCTTAATATTAGAGGAAAGCTAAGATAACTGAGTAAACATTTGAATGTGAGCTTTCTGAAAAACGGATTTCTGTAGAAAAGACTTATGTATAGTTTCAGGACTGTAAAAGTACTCGTGACTGAATAAATAATCTGAAGAGGAAATATTTTTTATTCTTAAAAAAAAAAAAAAGTTATTTGGTATATAAAGGGTATTAACAGATACATATGTGTATAAATAAAAAACTTTTGACCCCTTCTCCAACTTCCATCCAAAAAAGTCCCACATGTTACTGACTTAGCAAAGACATGGGTCTGATGTATTTTGCTGGATACTGATGGGGACCTTTTTTCCCCTCAGAAAATTACCTCAAGATACTTTGTCACTTTAGAGAAAGTGAGCACTGGCCTAATGTGTCATTGGAAAAGTTTGCTATCTGCTGAGAAATGGAAGAATAAATTTTGTCTTCTGGGGTTGAATGTCTAAGTTGGGGTTTCCAAAACTTTTCAGTGAAGGAGAGGGACTATGCATTTGATTGAAAAGATGTGTGAACCATTTCTGAGCCTTTTACCTTGGAGTTTCAGCTGACTATCTAGATTTTCAATCTGTACTTCATAATCTCCTGTATGTAAAGTTCTTTTTATGTGTCTCGGTATAAATAAAATAGAAATATGCAAGAATTATGAAAATGACAGGATATTAGGATACTAACAATGATTGATGTCATTCTAAATTGTGACTTTCTGGTGCTGACAGGCTACAAGATAGGTTTATAAGATTGTTTTGTATTTTATGGAATATTTAAAATGAAGGTTCAGTTTCAAGGTTAAAAAAGAGAAGCATTCTCCCCCAAAGCCTGTAATAATCCTGAATGAGTAGTGCCATCTGAAACATAGCTATACAGTATTCACTTTGTGTAAAAAGAACATAGTTAATACTTGGATATCTAATTGCCGTACTGTACTAGTGATTACTACCTGAAGACTTTCTTTCTTCATTTGGTAATAAACCTGGGAATCGACCTAATCATTCTGTACCCTTTTTAATGAAAACTGTACCCTTTCTGTACCCTTTCTGTATCCTTTTTAATGAAAAGACAGTGATCAAACTAAGTAATAATGCTGTTGTGAAACATATATAAAGAAAAGTTGACATTTAAAAATGCTTCCAAAATTGAGAACATGAAAAACTGTAAAGGTTGCAAGGGTTTATTTAGCGTTTGGTGTTGGTGTATTGTATTTTGGATAATTACGGTGTAGAGTACTGTAGTAGACAAATTAGAGGAGAGCTGAAGTATTTGAAATTTGTTGAAGTATTAGATAACTAGATTGCAGAAACAACATCTAGAATTCTTAATAAATATTCAAATTATAAAATGTATCACTTCTGATTAGTTTGGTGCCACTGAGATGTTTAAGACAAGATTTTGCAATATATTGTGACTACATTTGAAACCATTTAAATTCCTGAAGAGTGAAGGATGGCCAAACTTGGTGGGGAGGTGTTCTTTCCCTAAAAACTATGGATTTTCGTATCAAGAAGTAGTATGATAAACTGTCGTCTTAAGCTTAATAGTCTAGAGATATGTAGAGATACTATATATGGTATGGTCTTAATGGTCCCTCTGGTTGGAACGCAGGTTGCCTGAATGTTCACTACAATACATTCTTCAGTGTAGGGATAAACATTATTGAAATATCCAATATATGTGAGTAAAGCATAAAACTACTGGAAGTTGATTCTATCTTGTGGTTGGTGCTCTGCATTTGCAAGACTACAACCATTTTTATTGATTGAAAAGGTAATCTTCTTCATGTTTGCATTTTCTAGCCGTCAACAAGAAATTGAAGAGAAACTAATAGAGGAAGAAACTGCTCGAAGAGTGGAAGAGCTCGTGGCTAAACGCGTAGAAGAAGAGTTGGAGAAACGGAAGGATGAGATTGAGCGAGAGGTTCTCCGCAGGGTGGAAGAGGCTAAGCGCATCATGGAAAAACAGTTGCTCGAAGAACTCGAGCGACAGCGACAAGCTGAACTTGCAGCACAAAAAGCCAGAGAGGTAACGCTCGGTCGTTTGGAAAGTAGAGACAGTCCATGGCAAAACTTTCAGTGTCGGTTTGTGCCTCCTGTTCGGTTCAGAAAGAGATGGAATACTGCAAATCTAATTCCCTTCTCGTACAAACTTGCATTGCTGCGAAACTTAATTTTTAGCCTATTCAGAGGAGCTCACTGATACTTAAACAGTTATTCTCCTAAAACCTGAACAAGGATACTTGATTTTTAATGGAACTGACCTACATATTTCAGAATTGTTTGAAACTTTTGCCATGGCTGCAGGATTTATCAACGGTCCTTTCTTTTTTGGGGAAGGGTATTAAAAATCTGTAATTATGTATCCTTCATTTGTTTCATTTTGTTTACCTAGACTGTAAGAGGCTTTTGCCTTCAGTCAGGCAAAGAGCAGGGTCCAGCACTGAGCTGCAGTACCTGTCTTTAACAAATAGGTTTCTTACTCTCCATTCAAAACAAACATTTTCCTTGAGCATACATTGGACTAATTCTGGGACTTCGAGCATAAGCCCATCCACGTCTTCACGAGGATCTATGTCCAAATCATTATTTCCATTTTTAATATCTACTAACAATTCCTTTTTTCCCTAGAAGTTATAAAAGAGCAGGTTGCCCATGTCTGAAGTCAAGCTGAACATGTGACTTGGGTTGTGTTTTTTTTAATCAGCAGCTGGAGCAGAAGCTGAAAATGTCTTTCTGTGAGACAGTAATTTGCTACTAAAGGCTTTGCCTGCCTGCCTGCACCAGTCATTCCAGGATCCAGAAATGTCAAGACAAACTTTAAATTGTGTGAAAAAAATTTGCAGTAAACAGTCATGTGTCAAGCACCTTTTTTACTCTGCACTTCATGTACAGTTTATTTTAAATGAATATATTGATTGGCTTGCAAAAGGAGAGATAGTAGCAATGAAGATTTATCCTTCATACTAAATGTGACCTGTCTGTCACAGTCTTAAAAAAAAAAAAGTTACAACAAATATCAGGGATATTAAATAACATTTGTTTTGTAAGTTCAAACCTTGACTATAAAGGAATTGGAGTTGAATTTAGACATTTAGATGTGTATATTCAGCAAATGCTTTATATATACAGGTTTTTGTTTGATCAGATTGATGAATTTTTTTTTTAAGTGTTTTTGCTACAGTCAATTTGATGTAGAGATGCCCCATCAGTTCTTTGCAATGCAGAATAAACTTCCATGCCTGGAGTGAAGTGTGCTAGCTAGTAGCTGGTTACTAGTCATAGTAAGAAGTTTTCTCTTCGTATGCTTGCTTTGTTCATATTAACTTTTTTTTCTTACACAGACACAAACCTCTGGCTAACTTTAAATCTTCCAAATATTCAAATTTGGATATATATTATGTGAACTGAAACACCTCAAAATCGTTCACGCAGTCTTCATATTTATGGGTTGCATAAAAGAGTTCCATAAAATTCACCAAGAAAACAACAATTACAAGGCTTTATTTCCTGATCTTGCCTTTCCTGGATTCCAGAATTCCAAGTTCAGACTGCAAATGACAGTTTCATCTGTCTTAAAATTGTCAAAATATTGAATGTTAAGTCCATTCTCCCCATGAAGGAAGCCCATAGCTCCATGAAGTATGGATTACCATTTGTATTTTTCACTAACAGTAAATGTATTTTTCTTATTAATTGTTTGCCTTAGGAATGATTTACATATTTTTGTTCCTTCCTATCATAAACATCTGCATTCCTCAGCTCAGCCTTCCTTGTATGTTGTTTCTTTATAAATGGTTGAGCTGCTGATGCAGGTATTGCCAAGCTAACAGTACAAATCATTTTAAAGAGGAAGCTGGCGCGTATGGCAGCCGAGGAGCACACTCTGCAGGACACTGGACAAGACAGTAAATATTCAACTTTTAATGCTGATTAAAGGAGTATAGGTAAAGAATACGTAGGTATACTTAATTGGTGAGACAAACTATTCACTTTATTTATATTTTATATATTACTTTTTAATTTGGTAAATACTATCGAGTTTTTGTAGTTGTCCTTGTTGATTTGTGTGATATTAAAATTGTAGTAATAAACTGTCAGGATTCTGTGCTTAGGGAGGGTTTAGTTGGTTGCTGTTTGGACTGGGCGGGGATGATTTAAATTCAGTATGAGAGACGAGACCAGTTTTAGTGGCTGCACAATGTACTGTTGTGAGACGAGATAGGTGGCTGTAAAGCTGCCACTTTAAGTCAGTTCACAAAAGAATTCTGAGAAAGATTAGTGAACGTATGGAGTTGAATGTTATACTTTACTAACATCTTGCCCTGTCCTCCCGTTTAGGAAGAAGAGCGTGCAAAGCGTGAGGAACTAGAGCGAATACTAGAAGAGAATAATCGAAAAATTGCAGAAGCACAAGCTAAACTGGTATGTAAAGACATAGTTAACAGTTTTATAGAGAAATACAGGTCTCTCTGCCTGATTTGCAACACAATTAAAATAAGCAAGTCAAAACTTTCTAGAGTTTAACTTCTCTGTTGCCGGTTATGTCAGTAGCATTGCTCTGTTTCCCCTGAGAATAAGAGACCAGACCCTTAGTAATAACATTAGTCTGAAGAAATACTTCTAGTCATTTATTAATTTGGAGGAAGATTGCTGCTTTCAGTATTTTAAAAAAATGTTTTTAACTGTATCTCATGGGAGAGGTTGAAATAAGTTTGCAAACATACTCAGCTTCGAGAACAGACATAACTAATTCTACCTTGTTGAGCAGGACAAGTATAGACTGGATTTGAGACTAGTATAATGTTGACAATGCAAAGTGCTGAAAGAGAATTTCAACATATGCTTGAAACTTCTAAGTTATGAAAATCCATCTTATGTTGATCTCCAAAATTATTTAAGCAGGTTGCTTTATGCAAATGCTCAGTATCATTTAGCTGATTTTAATCAATTCATGATAAACCAAACTAAGCTTTTTCTTTTTTTTAAAATCCTGCTTGAATTTTATCAGTTTCAATTGCTGAACTGTTCACAACCTTCTTGGGTAAACATGATGTTTCTTAAAACTGTCTGCTTGAGCTACATCTTCAGATCACACTCTCCACTGGTGTTTGTGCTTCATCCTTTCCCCAACCTTATATGGAGGAAACAGGATAATAAGGAAATTTGTAAAATGATGTAATTAAGATTCAAAAGACCACCTACCTTTAGAAGACCATTGGAATAGCTATAAGAATCTTAAGTCAATATAAAGACTGACCTTGTTACAAATCAAATAGAAATCACTTTGAATTAGGAGGGTCTTATAGATAGATCTTGGAGGTGGGAGACCTTTGTTTGAAGGTCTGTTACTTCATTATATTATGACTTCATCTGACATGACAGGTGTCAGGAAGATCTATTTTACACTGATCCTTGTATTTCAAATGTAATGCGTTGTTTGCGTAGCAATGCTGAAAAACATTTAAGTAAGCATTCAAGGTTTTGATAATGTTAGCTATGAAAGTAGAAAGTTTCAGTGTTTTCTTCTAAACTCACTTTGTCACCATTTTATAAATAGTTCCATTGAACTAGCTATGGCATCCAGCTCAAGTATGCTTGCAGTATGTAGGATTGGATATTGGATACAGACTTGTAAATTGCTGTTATGACTACAAAATATGTTGGCCTAAATTCTACCATTTTCATATGTAGGCTGAAGAACAATTGAAAATTGTTGAAGAACAAAGAAAGATTCATGAGGAGAGGATGAAACTAGAACAAGAGAGGCAACGTCAGCAAAAGGAAGAGCAAAAAATTATCTTGGGCAAAGGAAAGTCTAGGCCAAAACTGTCCTTCTCACTAAAGAGCCAGGATTAAATTGCAACTCTGAACTCTTACAAGAAAAAAAAAAAAAAAAGGAAACAAAAAACAACAACAACAAAAACTTTGTATGGTAGCTTCATGTTGAAGTGGTTTTTTTTCTCTCGATTTTTTTTGTCTTTTTTTGAAAGTCCGGAAAGTTAGCTTGTTCTAATAGGGGCTGTGCTCTGCAATTCTTAATTTTTATTTTTTTTTTTTTAACTTCCATTAAGTTAAACCCTTATCAGATCATTGTTGCCTTTTAGAGCGAAATCTGTTCTCATATGTTTTGTTTCTGTATTAGTGGTCTGAAATATCAGGTCACGATGACTTGTGGATGATCTGATAAGGTTTTACTTGACCTACTCATCAGAGTTTGACTCTGATAATTGACAGAACTTTATACTGGGTATTGCTGACTCTTTTTTTTTTTTTTTTTTTAAGTCAGTAAATACATGAGTAAATTGCCATGGTATTACTGGACCTCTGTGGCTTATTGTTAAATCAGTGTCCTATGATACTGTCCCATTGTTGCGCTTGATGTTCCTGATACAGGTAAGGAAATAGTTTGTCATTTCTGCTATGAATACATAGAGAGAGTTCAGTATTGTCTCTGTTAGATTTGTTTTTATTACATTGACAGCATTCAACCAGCGTTCCCCATTGTGTAAATAAACCAATTTGCTGAATAAAGTGAAAGTCTTAAATTCATATGTTTAAGTAAATTTTTTTTAGTACACTTCTGTAAACAGCTGTGACAATTCACATTATTAAATTCAAGACTATAGTGGTATTTTTCTTAATTTTGCTTTAAACTATTGTGGCTTCTCCTACATAAAAATGCAAAATTACAGTAAAAAATCCCTGAAATTGTGAATGTTTTTAATGGCTGCTGCTGTTTTCATGAATGTTGTTTTTTTTTCTTCTGACAGAGACTTATTTCAGCCATAGTATCATGTTTAAACAGCTGTATGGCTTACTGCACCCACACCAATACTTCAGCATCTAATCCCCTTCAGTTTGCCTCATAATATAGTATATTGTTATAAGTGAAGATCATTACCATATAATGAATCTGATGGATCCTAAAGGATTTAAAAATTAAATTCCCCCCCGAAGGAAAACAGAAAGTAAGACTGTTTAAATGTATTGTTTTTAGCCAGAAAGCAACTGTTACGCATATACAAGATCTTGAATGTTGTCCACTTGTATGTACAGGTTTTATTTTGAAAAATTAAACTACAGATTGAAAACTATATATAAAATCCCCTTTTTGTTTACAGTTCTACCAAAACCTGGAATACTATGTCTTGTCCAGTTTTAAAACTTTTTTCCTGTTGGTATGCAACATCTGTAGTAAACATAGTATGAAAAATGTCAGTAGTTGCCTGAGCATTGGAATGTTGCTGGACAAAGGTGGAAACGATTCCTGATATTCCCTATGGATCTGTTTCTGTAGATTTGGCAAATTAAATGTGAGAGCAAGTTGAGTGTGTCACTCACAGCAGTATATTCAACATGCTTTGTATGAAACCTGGGCTTCGGGGAAGATTGATGTGTATCTCTTTGTCCAGTATGTCAAGAAAAAATGCAGACAGTAAAATACCTACACTATTACTGTATTTAAATTTGTCTCTATATATTGTATTACAAGAGAAGGTTGAAGGTTGCTTAATGCATAAAAACAAAAACTGAAACCAAATAAATTGTGTACATGACCTGTTGGCAGGAGCAGGTTGTATTTAAAGCTCAACGGATACCTGTATTTCTAAAACAGAAAACAAGCCCTGTTCCCTTAAGAGAAAACAAGCTATTAAAAGTCAATACTCAAACAGACCTATGCATTTTTGTTTCCTCTCCTCTTGTAAAAGTGAGAAGCTACATTTCTCATACATGCAGCTGGGGTATTAGGCCTTTATGTTCTACGTCACCTACTTGCTGTCAAATAGTAGTAGTTGTTCTTTATACTTAACCTCTCCAAGCTTAAGTCACAATTTTATTTCTGTTCACACTTTTAGGACTACTCTGTGGACAAAGTCCACAGTCAGAATTAGCCCCTTCCAAAATTCTGCAGCTTCTTACCTGTGATTCCTTCTGCCTTCTCTCAAAAAACTAAAAACAGCTACATTTTTTTTGGTGTGGGGGGAGGTGGGCAGAAATATAGTCAGTAAAAACCACTGTCTTTCATGTCTTAAAACACTCTTTAGTTAGTATTTTACAGACCTGGAATGGGTGGATCTTGTATTTGCATTGTTCTGAGGTTTTCTTTTTTAAATTACTCAGGGATATTGTTGATTTTGAGGGAAATAACTCACGCTTTGGAAGGGGGATAAACTGACATTTGATGCTAAGAACTTCAGATGTTCTTGTTTTCCCCTGATACTCATCTAATGCAAAGTATGTTAGAATGTGGACATGTATTTAGGTAATGATTAAACAGTGTAAGCTTGTGTGTGTGTGTGTCAGTTTCCGTGAAGATATTAGTTTACCCGGAAAACTTGCTGAAACTGCTGTTAGAATGTGTCAGGTGTTTGGTTTTTATTTAATTTATCTTCTTACAGTTTGAACTTTAAATTTACAATTGTTGGTTATTCTAGCAGGTTTGTTGTACCATTTTTTTGTTGTTGTTGTTCTCCCTCTCCACAGTGAGATGGGTAAGCATTTTTTATTGCCACCTGCCTTGAGCAGTAGTCAGTTTCCGTACCTGATAACAGAGGAGATCTTAGTTTTTCTTAACCCTGTTCATAAATGTCCTGGAGAATTATTTTAATGCCAGGCAATGCTGCCATCCGGCAGATGCAGGAAAAAGAAGACATGACAGCATTATCCTAGCATATCTATTTCATAATGGAAAGTTACTTTGGAGATTAAACTTCCCATGTGCGTTACCATTGTTATTTTTCCAAGTACATGTGGAAGGCTGACTGCTGTGAAATGTAGTGGAGAGCTGGTGTCCTTGACGCTGCTCAAAGCATTTTGGTTGGTGAGATGTCTTAAGCTGCCAAGCACACCTACATATGGAAAAAGATTCCAGTACTAACTTACTAAAGTATCAATACTTCATCTATTATCTTGCTTTTTAAAAGTGTATGTCTTCATCATCTCTCTTTTTCTCTTAATCTTTGTGCTAGCTCGTGAACCTTGACCTTTCTGTTGCCCTTACTGGCTTGAGGATCATAAACCCATCTTCCCGATGCTATTAACACACCCTCTTAAGATATTTGAGTGTTTCTCTGCTCTAAAAGTGTACCCCAACCATGGAGAGGTCTCTTAAAATTGTTTGTGATTTGCTTTTAACTGCGTGAAATGTTGTGTTAAACGTTTTCAGACTATTTGGGATGTGTACTTTGGCAAGTGGGAGGAAAATGATTAGCTGTGCTCTTGTAGGGTCTCAAGTGCAAGTTCAGGTGAAATTCAAGTTGATGAATACTTTTCAGTTTGCACTGCAGAGGTGATTTATTTCAGGAGAATTGTAAAGTTGTCTGTGTGCCAAAGGCTCTTTCCAATAAGGGAAATGGTAGCAGTGCCCAGGCTCAAGCAGTTTTGGACTAACAGTCCTGTCCAAATGGAGCAGAACCATGACTTTTATGCATCTCAGTTTCATTTTCATGCTAGTACCACCAAACACATGCATGTCGGGGTTATCCACCTCTTCCAATGCCAGCTGAGGAAGGCTCAGTCTCCGTTGACATTTCCATACAAAACAAGCTTATTTTTGCTATCACCTTTCCCAGACTGTGACATGTAGAACCAAAGGCTATGCTGGCTTAGTGGTCAGCAATGTACAAAGAAACATAAACCTTTTTATAAAGACTGGTAAGGTAGCAGAAGTGTGGTCCCCGGTCTTGTTTCCTACCCTATACATTTCACTCCAGACTGCAAATAAATAAGAAATTTTGTTTTCACTGAATGCTAGCGAGAATGTGTATAAAAATACATGAAACAGGACTTGAAATGCACTTTTAGGATGTACCAACTTCTCTGTTTTTTTATTTCAAGGGTGCTTGAATTCTATGGCTATATTTAGGAGCAGCCAAGCTCATTTTCTAAAAAGCTATGGTTAACCAAAACTGTGGTTATAAAACAAACAGGGAGAAGACAAAAAACATCTAGATACACATTAACTGTACCGCAACTACAGAAGATACATTGTAATGGTGTTAATGATATTTTAGGAGCTTCTTCAAGTATCTAGCATGCGTGGCCTTTTGTACAGACAATAAAAACTGTTTAAAACACTTTTTAAAAGTGTCAATAACCCGCTTTTATTTGTCAATAGATTTGGCAAGGCTCTTAAGTTATATCTTTTCCACTTTGACATTGGTGAATTTTCACGTAACGACGAATGAAGGTGGAATTTTCCTCTTAAAAAAATCCATTTATAAAACTCAGTCCCACGTATTCTCATTCCCGACGGATGTTTAAAAAACCGAGGATCGCGGCCCCAATCCCGCTCCCGTTCCAATCAGCTGTCTTTTTGTCCCGGCTTTCTTAGGATCAGGGCAAATATTATTTAGTAGTGCCCGCATCACTGCCGGGAAGAAGCCAAAACGAATTATTCCGTGATAAACCCGACTTCTTTTGCCGTAAGGCTGGCGGAAGTAGAGGAAATAAAGGTTTGAGGAGTGCAAGTGGAGGTGTTTTGATATATTTTTTTTTTTTTTCCCCTTGAAGGTAACGCTCACCCGGCAGTTTGTCCGTCCGTCCGTCCATCCGTGTCCGCGGACCGCTCCCGCCGGCAAGGGCAGGCCGGGCGCAGGGGGACCTCGGGGTCGCTCCCCACGGCGCCAGCGGGATTTGCTCCCCCCTGCAGCCCGGCCCTCGCCGCTGGCTCTGGCAGCAAACCTTCCCCGCGAATCCCGAAATCCCTCGCCGTGAGCTTTCCCTGTCAAACGGCCCCCGCAGAAGCCGCCTCTGCGGCCACAGCTCTACTGCTAACTTCGTGTTTTCCCTTTTTCTTTTTTTTTTTTTTTTTTTTTTTTTCCCGGATTATTTCATCTCATCCCCCTTCCCGCCCCCCCCTCCTGCCCCAGCCCGCAGCATCTCCATCCCTCCTTATCTGCGCTCTGCGTGATGCTCGGCGGCTGGGCACGGCTCCACCAACCCCCTATGTCAAAAGGGGGGGGGGGGCGAGGAGAGCAGCGCCTCTTTCTCTGGGTTTCTGGGCTGCTGCTGGGGTCAGCTCAGGAATAACTTTTGCTCCGCGTCCCTACTTCGCGGTGATTTTATTCACGCGGGTTTTTATAGCGAGCATCGTGGGGATGCTGAAGAGTAGATTACAACAGCTGTATTTACGTAAAATGATTAGCCGCTGGACAATAGGAGTCAGGGGATATATTTAGCCACGGGAGGATATTTTCAGACAATACCAGGGCTCTTCATTTCCTCTGGTTTACTTAAAGCAAGGATACGGCGAGTTAGAGGTCACAGTTTACTCACAGCTTTTACAAAACACCGCCCGTAATCTTTCACTTTAAAACAAACAGAAGCAGCAGTGTTACCAAATAAATAAATAAATAAATAAATAAATAAATAAATAAATAACGAGGTAAAGCTGATTTACACCTCCCTGTTGCTAGAAGCGCTTATCGGGCTCCCTGTTTGCCTTGGCTCCCGCCTGGCCGCACACCACCCGTTTGTTTAAAAGTTAAATAATTAAGTACTTCTCTCTCTCCCTCGCTGGCGAAGGTATCCTTTGATGCCCCTCGATGTGCATAGATACGCAAGCCCTGTCTCCCACATGAGTGCTAAGTCTCCCGCCTGGGAATCAGATCCTTTTCCACCAAATTGCGTCGCCGGATCTGCAATTCCTTCTCCGACGCAAATTAAATTTAATTAAGCAGTTTGTTTAAAACGTATTCGATGTTTTGAGCGAAAAGGAAACTGCTTGCCTTGTTTCCTTGAGTGGTAGATTGCATCAGGGAGCCACCAAACGCAATTAGTACAAAAGCGATGGGGCATCGAGCGCGCCTCAAAAAACCCTTTTCCTTCTGTTCTGGGCGAGGGGAGCGGTTCCTGCCAGCGGTGCTTTGGGGAAAAGAAAGGGTGGGGGGAGCGATCGTTTTCTTCCAAATCGACTGGGGAAAGAAAGGATTTGGGCAGCCGTTTCCCTCCTACGGTCTGCTTCGCGTTCGCCTCAATGCCGGACGAGTACCGCCGGTAACCCGGTTTTTAAATAAATGCCAGTGGTACTCCGGGAATGAAATTAGACCAAATTGGCTCTTTATTAGAGTCTTTTGCAGCACGTTCTTTGCCTGCCTGAAATAAAAGGCTGGGAAATGACCGAAGGAGCGCCGTAATTTCCTGGGGTTTAACTTTTAATCCTTTCTGCAGATACTGTTTTGGCAAGAAATCCCTGCTGGAAGAAATTCGCTAAGCCCCTTCGTTTTTACGGGAGCGGCCGTGACATTACACACCCTTGATTTACCCGGGGTACGGCTCTGGGCGCGGACCGTTTCCCAGTGCCACAGCCCGGGGCAGCGCTGTTGGCTCCTTATCCCCAATTACCGGCCAAATTTTTCCGGGGGGGGATGAAGGGAACCGCGTGGGCGCCGGCGGAGGACTGGACCCGAGGGCTCCGCGGGCGGGTGCCGGCCGAGGGGACCCTCCGTCCCCCTCCGCGGGCTGCCACCGGCCGCTAGTGGGAGCTGTGGCCCCGTGGAAGCGCCGCGGGAGCCGCAGGGCGCCGGGCACCGAGCGCGGTGGCGTCGGGGGCGCGGCGCCCCCTCCCCGGCTCCCTCCGCACCCCCCTTGGGACCTCCGGGGGCCACCTCCAGCGCTGTCCGGGGCTAAGAACAATTAAAATAATACTAAAATAATAATGATACCCACAAGAAGTAAAAGGGCCAGGTGCCGGGGAGGTGTGCGGGGGTGTGAAAAGAAGCCGGATCCTAAAATTCCGTCCCCCGTAAGCGTGGCGGGGAGGAGAGCGGCGCTGAGCGGCGGCCGGAGCACGGCGAGGGAAGCCGGTGCCGAGCCGGGGGGCTGAGCTGGAGCCAAGTCCTGCGGGCTCAGCGGCGGCCCGGGGCCGGTCGCCGCGCACGGCCAAACTTTGCGGACCCGCAGACGGCGGGGGCCGGGCCGGCGGGGCACGGCAGGATGAGGCGCGCAGCCCCGCTCCCCACCGAGTGCCCGGCCCTTTGGACGGAAGCGTGCTCAATTTTACCCAGGACTTTTTTTTTTCTCCCCCAATCTCTCGTTTTCCTCATTCTCGCCCCACGCAGCTAGAAAGCGACTCGAATCGGGCGGGCTTCTCCCTCTCCCCGCCAGCCGCCCCCGGACCTGGGGGGGCTGTTACGGACCGGGCGGAGGTGGCTCAGCCGGGGTGGGTGTTGCAGCCGGGGGGGTGTTACCTGCCGGCTCGGCACGGCACGGCACGGCACGGCACGGCCCGGCTCGGCCCCGCCCGCCGCGGCGGCGGCGGTAAGTGACACACGCGGCGCCCAACCAGCGCTGCGGCCCGGCGGCGGCCCTATGAGCGGCGGCGGCGGGGCGGCGGGGCCGCGCTTATATGGCTACGGCGGCGCGCTGCCGCTGGCCGCGCTCCTGCGCCAGGGACTCGCCGCGGTGGCGGCGGCTGCGGAGCGGTGACGGCGGCAGCGGGGGCTCGGGCGAAGGAAGGCGGCGGGGGAACGGGCGAAGGAAGGCGGCGGGGGAACGGCCGCGGCGGCGGCGGCTGGCGCCGTGTCTGCTCCGTGCTGAGCCGTGCTGAGCCCCGCGCCCGGCTCTCTCCTCCTGCCGCCGCGGCGCGCACTGCGGATCTCGTAAGGGAGAGGTTTTGACGCTGCGG
>CM021765.1:146501880-146526966 GCA_011076525.1 Nettapus auritus
CCCCCGCCCCCGGCTCTCTGATTTATTTTTAAATTAATATTATTCTTCGCCCCGCGCCGGCGGCAAGGACAGCAGTGGTGCCCCCCGGAGGAGCCGGAGCCCTGCGGATGCGCCTCCCCGGGACCGGGGGAGGTGACTCTCGGAGTGGATTTATTGACTCGCGGTTGCGCCCGGGCTCCCCGAAACAGCCCGGGCTGGTGCCTGTACGGATTGCAAGCTGCGGGCAGCGCTGAGAGACACGCAGCAGGAGCCTCCTGTCGGAGCTGTGCCCCTCTCCCCAGCCCTTTTATTTCTCCCCCCGCCGTTTGCTGTTTTTTTTTTTTTTTTTTTTTTCCTACTCTTTTTCACGCGAGCCTTAGATACTGTGAGTGTGTATGGCGCACTGGATCCAAATGGGAGTTGGCAGTTTGAGTGGCATCCTCCAAGGCAGCCGGCAGACCCCGAGTGAGAGGAAGGACTGAGGCGTTTGCTTTTTTTCCTTACCGCCGTCGTTACTTCGGAGGTAGCTGGGATCTTACCTCGCAGGAGAATCGATGCCCTACGTGCGGGTGGCATACATGACTCAGTAGATCTGTCGCGGCTCTCGCCAAGTGCATCGTCGACCCGCCGCCGCTTCGTGTGATTTTTTTTTATTATTATTTTGTTGTTATTATTTTATTTTTCCTCACGCGTCCCGGCCTTGGGGATACCGGGCGCCCGCCCAGGTGCGGCGGAGTTGGCGAGGCGCCGGGCACGGGCTCGGTGCCGCCCGCGACCATGGCAGAGCGGAGGCGCGACAGCTCCGCCTGGAAGTACTGCTGGGGAGTCGCGATGGTTTTATGCAGAACTGCGCTGGCCAGGTCCATCGTTTTAGACCCCATCTATTGGAATTCCTCCAACCCCAAGTAAGTCGTCGCCGCCGCCGCCACCCTCCTTCTCCTCCCTCCGCGGGGGGACGCTGCCGCGGCCCTCAGGAGACGGGACGGGGCGGGAGAGGGGGGGCATGGTCACGGCAGGATCCGTCCTTCCCCGGGCCGTGTGGGAAGCCTGCTGCTTGCCCCCACCGGGACGGACAGGGGCCGGAGGGAGCCGGGCCGGGGAGGGGCGGTAGCACCGGGCTGAAAAGTGCGGGAGGGCTGCACGGCCCCGCGGGGGAGCAGCCGCCATCCCGCGGTGGGAGCGGCGGAGGCCGCGGGGCCGGTGGCGGCGGGCGGCGCTGCCGGGAAGGGGTTGGGTGTGTGTGTGTGTGGGTGCTCCTCAACTTCTCCGCCCGCAGATGCGAACTCATCCCGTTTGACTCCAGCGGGGTTGCGTCTGCGTAGAACAGGGCTAAATTTGGCGGTGGAGTTGATGGTATCAAGGCACATGTCAGTGAGTAATGAAGTGAGCGCTACCCATCACGCAACCATTTAGTGTCATTCTTCATTAGCAAGCCCAGGCAAAAAAACTGCATGGGCTTCCAGGGCTTCTCTATCAAAGCACGGTCTTGAAATAGCATATCCGTTAAAAACTTAAACAGAAGAAATTTGCGCTTTGGGAAAGAAGAGCGCTTCGGATAATGGGCCGGCTTTCCAAAGAACAGTCTACCCGAGGAAAACTTTTCTGCCTTTTTTTTTTTTCTTTTTTTTTCTTTTTTTACGTATGCAAAATAAAAGTTGGCTTCGTCTGGCTGTGGAACCGTTTGAACTTCTGTGATTAAAAACACCTTAGCAACTTTTTTTTACCTACTTAGGAATAGTCTGTAATAAGTTCAGGAAGTTTTAAACCAGAAATGGATTAAAATAATTTATTCGAACTTATATTACATCTTTAATATATATTTAAAAGCAAAGTGTGCGTTGTATTAATTGAATTTCCAATTAAATCCAGGGAGTATCTGTCTTGTTTTCCCAGGGGACTTTTTAGAGGAAATGTTAAGTTGTGGTGAAATGAGAAGAATGGGATATTTCCTGGACTGGGGCTTAATTCTGTGCGGGTGGTAGGATCTCCAAAAAACTGGGGAAGATTTAAAAGTTTGAATTAAGAGTGGCAACTCAAGTTCATCAAGTCTTGCCTTACTGTCATTATTCCCTACCATTGTTCCTGCTGAAGAAAAACTTGCAGGTTTTATGCCAGAAGTTTTCAATAATGAAACTGCTGTATCTCTGTGTGACTTCTTTGCAGAGAAGTTTTCTAATCTTTCATTAAAAAAAGTGGAAACTGATAGGAAGGCCATGGAGTAGCCATTTCTATATTTTTATTCTTAGTGTTCTGGCAAATGTTCACTTCATTTACACATACACTAGGTGGGAAGCCAGTTAGGATAACGAAGTTTAGCTCCAGTCTCTTGCTCTGCACTTCTGTGATGTGTCCAGTTTAAATCCCTTTCTTTGGCTTACAAAAGGTGGTATGGCATGACACCTGAGAATAAAGATAAGTAGGTGATTATAAAGCAGGCTTTACTGTTTTGCTGTTTGAGTTCTCAAAAGTCACAGGCTGCGAGCTAGGGCTGCATTGCATTAGTGGGCCTACTGTGCCTGTGAAAAACAGGCTCGGCTCTGCCCTGGAGGTTTGCATCGCCAGCCCTGTGCTCGGTGTTTTCCTACAGAGGTCACTCTTCCAATGCAGAACAGCTTGCTGCTCTGGCCTCTCCTCTGCTGCTCCTCCAGTTCCAACCTACTTCTTTTTTTAAAATAAATAAACTTGTAGCTTTTATTAGCTATCAGTGAAATTAAAGTATCCAAGCAGCAGAATTCAACCCATCTTATAGTGCCTGGGGATATGCTGACTTTATCAAATACAAGTTGTGTTTCCATTTGGGTAATTCTAAACTATTTGATTACAAAAAAAGGTTTGAGTGTTGTTAATGGTGGATCTAATGATAATATCTAATTACTTTTTCAACTTAAATGCACACTTAAAAATAGGTTCTGCTGTTGATGTAATTGAGTTTTCTTGAGTGATTCATTGAGGCTTAATCACCACAGTGAAGAAGTACACTATTAAAATTAGTCTTTTCAATGGCTGGGGATAGTGATTTATAGGCCACTTGGAGGCCCATACTTTGAGGAAGCTTACAAATGCATTACCAATATTGCTGTTGGTGAGACAGCTCCACTTCTCGGAGCAGGATTTCTTACTAATTCTTGTCACAATTGTTTGCCCAAAGGATACTGAATAATTTCTCCTTAGACAAGGTTGTCTTCACTTGGGATTCAACACGCTTGAGAAATAAGCTGCTGAAAGGATCTCAGCATAGTATAATAAAGTTCCTTTCTAGGTTTGAAATAATAACTATCTTTGGTAGTGGTTAATTTATTCAGGGAAGCTATTCATTTAACTCCATTGAAAGCCTCAACACATAAATCTGCTGAACAGGTAGGCAATTAAATCCTGGGAGAAGTTATTAGTCAGGTTAATATAAAGTAAGAAATAATAAATTTTAGGTTAAGGTGAACATATAAACTGAATTGGTTTTGCAGTGAAGTTTAGAGGTTGTAATTTCTAGCAGGTGGCTGGGATTGAGAGCACACGGTAGCTGTCTGAACAGACTTCCCTGCCCTGCTTAGCTCCTTTCTCCCTTCTTTGAGCTCTACTTTCATTGCCTCCACCGAGTCACAAGAGGTGTATTTTAAGTGACATAAGATAATTATACCTCTGACTTTATAGCTTGGGAGGTTAAATGTCATCATTGCAGATGGTTTTGTAGATGTTACAGACTTCTCATTTAAAGAAAGTTAGTTCTCATGATCTTGAAAATGCAGTGAGAAATTATTCCGTAGACTTAACTCCTGTTGACACTTTTTAATCAGGGACTTTCTGCCTGTGCCGTTTCTGCCAAGATAAACAATATATATAGATAGTATGGATTACCTCAGTTTCACCTCCGAAGCACTCAACACTGCCTCTGAAATGTATGACAGAGCATAGTGTCATGGAGTGCATTTCAGTCAAACCTTAGCAAAATCTCATTCAAAACCCATTGTTTCTGTCTGAGTGTCTCTGTGCCTTGCGTGCTATAGGCTGGTGAGCAAGGCAGTTCTCCTTGGTAACATGTGGAAGCTTATCCTCAAAACTGCTGCATTTGACACTGATTAAGTTAGATTACATAGCTGTTTTTCCCTATCTCTTATAACCAATTATATATGGGATATTTCACAGCCCATCTCTGAATGAATGCTCACATGTCAGAAACTGATAAAATAAACTACAATTGATGACCCTGTTAAATGGGCTATTCAGTAGCATATAGACTAGTCTGCTTCTCATTATTTCTGAAATTCTTATTTTTTGTAGGTAAACAAATGCACATTCACTACCGATTGAATAGCCCCTTGAACTATGCTCTGCAGTTTGCATTTGGGTTAATCTTGTCGGTTTTAATATAGAGAGAAAAAAGGGGAAAACACCAGGGGTGGAATTGTTAGTGCTTTCACATCCACATTCCTCACATTTTGTCAGGATGATAAACTGTAGGTAATGGACAGTCCTTGTTTCACAGGACAAGTGAGCCTGCCGAAGCACAAAGAGCTTGCTAAAACGATACCTCACAACATGTTTGGTAGCCTCTTGCTAGACAAGAATTTATTTGGGAGTCCGGTGTCATGGGAGCGCACTTTCTAACCTCAACAATTGCAGCTTCAAGCTGAAGAAACAGGAGTGGAAGGTTAAAATGATTTAAACACATGCTTCTAAATTGTACCCAAAACATAGCTGTTGACACTTGGCATGCTTATACAAGAAGTGAGTGGTGTCTTCCAGTCCATTTGTTATCTCTGGTGTTTGTAGTCAGGTCTTAACACAAGTGAATTAGCAAAATAAATTCAGAACAAAGTAATGTCCAGATTTTTCAGTTGGTTATTTTCTCCTAGCCTTTCACAGGGCTAGTATAATTGATATATTATTTATTGTAATTATCGTAAAGCATGTTATCTGTAAGCTGTGCCATGTTTCACTTTGTTTAATGAAGTAATTGCATTTAGAAAGGCAGTGACTAAAAGTCAAGCTAAAATCACCATCTCCCTCCTCTTTTAACACACAAGAATGCCTCCCTCCCTCTCTTTTTCTTCCTCTTTCCTTTTTTATTGTAAGGAGATTGCATCGCTTGAGGTGTGACTATTAGGATTGTCGCGAATTTGGTCAAGGTTCCTGTAATGGAAAGGCAGCAGAGGGCCTGAGGTGACTGCAGTGGCATGCTGGCAAGGACAGGACTTGAAGACTTGCACAGCAGCCAGAACCAGGGCCTTTTTGAGGATTTGGTCTTCATGTGTTGTGCAACCTGCAGTACTAGAAATTGCTTGTTGCAAATGAGAAGAAAGTGTTCTTCTGAGGAAAAAAAAAAAGTAGTGATTAAAATGTTATTCATGTATGCCTAATGTCTGCCTTCCTTGACTGCTGACATAAAGAAACCTGTTTTTCAGGTCATTTATCATACATCTACATGGATTTGCTTATGAGCTCATTCTTTGTGAGGCGTTGTGGAAACTTAAATAGGAATGTTACACTGCTTGAAATATTTTGATTAAAATATGCAGTGCCATAGAACTATAAACTTTTAACCAGAGCACTCTTCTCTCGAGTGAGGCTTTTTCTAGAGTGGAGGGGGAAGGGAGCGGCAAGGGAGAAGAGTTTGGGAGGGAGTTGCCTGAAAAGCAGAGGAAGGGAGGATGGCAAATAGACAGTGTTAGAAGAGCTTGGAAAAACTCCTGTGGCTTCATTGTCTCTTTAAAGCTGGAGAACACAAAGACAAATGCAGTTCAGCCTTTCTCCCATGATGGAAAATGTAAACCGTTGACACAGCTCCCATGTTTAACTTGTTTAATTCTCATTTTAAATTCAGTACTATACCAGCCGTGTGAACTCTGAAGATTTCTTTAGTAATCCATTTTGTAGTTCCGAATCAAAAACAAAGTGAAAAGGTCTGACACAATTTGCTTTTATTTTTAGGCAAATCAACCCTGGTCATAGTTAATAAGGGGATTACAACCCAGACTAGGTCTTTACAGATGTAATGTAAATCAAGGGCAGAGTATAAAGAAACTGATCCCTTTTGATTGAAGTATGGTAAAAAGGCATAGAGAAACTAGCAGCAGTAATCTGATTGTATGGCAATAAAACCACCATTTTCTGTCTTTCAGATAAAAATAATGTGGTAAATCCATGCAGTTCATAAGATGTAAAGGCAGATAAAGGGTGATGCCATGGCAACATATAGATTAGCTTGATGTTAGAAATGACACGTCTCTGAAAGGGGTGCTGGAGACTAAGGGCCTTGCTCCGGGCTGCGAGGCATTATGTGAGAGCCGCACAAAACTCGGGGCCGGGATTAGGCTGTATGAAAGGCCTACTTGTGGCTCGGGCTGGTTAAAGCAGTGAAGAAAAGCTGCTCAGTTCTTGCTCATTGGTGGCATATAACATGGTAAAGATAGATTTCATTTGCTGCGCCGTCTGGAGCGGCAGCTGACTGAAGCTTGAGGCCGTGGCAGTGGCGAGGCAGGGATGGCTCTCCTTGTCCAGGCCTGACCCTGCAGCAGACATGCTTTCGGGTGGGCTGCTTGCAGGCCTGGCCGTCCTTCACTGAGGGCAGGGGGGACAGGTGGGGCTGGGGTAAGCTGGAAGGAGAACAGAGACCAGGAGAACAGATTTTGGCTCTGTTTTGTGCCAAGGTCTTGATGCCCCACTCCATGGGAGCAGCATTGACCAACATACCGCATTGTCCGCGCCCCAGCCAGGTGTTTAAGCGTTTCTTGTTTCCCACTCTGCAAAAATATAAAAGAGGAAAAAAACAACAACAACAACAACCCAAACCAGCATTAATTCCTATTTGCTAGTAAAACTGCAGATAATCAAATTGATTGGCTTGGTCTCTAGGTGGTATTTATTCCTGAAAGGCTGGCTGAAATCTAGAAATGAACGAGATAAGCATCTGCCTCTCCCCCCCCCCCTTTATGTCCCAAGTCATTGGGATGAGTTTGCTGTCAGCTTCTTGCGTTCAGCCAGCAGAGATTGTAGCCATTGCTTTGTCATTTATTTTAAGCGATCTGCTGCTGCAAAGGTAGTAAAATACCTCTCCCAGTGCAGCTGCCTGTTTTTTGTTTTTGTTTTTGTTTTTTTCCCCTGCCTTTTCTCTTAGAGAGCTTTCCAAGTAGTTATAGCTTGCTTTTCTACCCAAATGACAACCATAAACACCCAGAGCTTAAAGTCAGCATTACATTGCAAATCGCGGTACCATTCAAATGAGAAATATTTACTTTATTGCCTGCTCATTTGTCTGCTGAGGGGAAAAAGAAAGCATTCTGCATTTGTTAGGCAGAGTCTAGACATAAGGGGAAAAAAAACACCGAAGTCTACAATAACAGTTGTGTCTTTCTTTAGTGGGAAGGAGCCTCAGATGAGCTCGGCAAAATGGGATTCATGCTGTTTGTTTGGCAGTGGCTTGGACACTTTTTGAGGTTCTTTTTTTTTTTTTTTCCCCCATCTTCTATTTTTTATAAAGATGTTAATTGCATGCTTAAATTTATCATTCTTATCCTACCCCATAGTAGGCTGGAAAGCTTCACAATCTGACTGAAAAGGCAACTCCAGAACCCAAACTGTCAAGATGCTGATGCGATTTAACAAACGAAAAATAAACAAGTGCATATAGGGAGCCGAACAGATTGGCGAACGTCTGAAGTACTCAGATATGTTTCCTCTCTTGCAGCTTAACCTTCAGAAATCTATATCAAAAGATCCAATTCATTTGCTGAAATTCTCCAAAGCACTGGGGCACCCTCATCTAATTTACAGGCCGGTCACATCCAAGCACCTTGCATTCTGCATTTGACAATGATTGCTAATGGGCCATTCAACTAAAGTATTTGCTTGTTAACAGGGAACAGAGCATGATAAATGTCCAGCAAGCTTGCGGCCTCCTTCAGCTTTTCAAATGCAGACTGGTGCATATTTATGGCAGGCAAATGACAAAGGGAGAAGCTGAATTACTCTGGCCTTATGCTTTCTGTTAGAACAAGGGTTAAAGTAATTAAAGAAATAATGCAAAAACCGATGTCCTTTGTTTGCCAACCATTATCCAACATTTAGCTTTCGAACCTGCCTGTCATGTCACATTTCAGAAATATGCGAGATAAGACTCGGTGCGTTTGGCAAGGCACAGAAAGGAATGTATGGAAAGGTGCTGTATGGAGGGGGCTCCCTGTGCCGCGGGTGCCAGGGCTGCGTGCACCCACACGAAATCATCTGCAGGTGCCACTTCCCTGAAATCGATTTTACTCGCAGAGGTTGATTCAAAGATGGACTTAAAACACGGAGCTTGTGCAATCGGCACTGAGTTTCCCTAAAGGAGGAGGGAGGGGGGCACGATTTAAGAAAACAAGCACATTTTCGCTGAGTCTGTTTCTGAACGCCAAGTATGAAAACAAAATGGCAGAACGAAAAAACAGTTTTGCCGTTGCTCCTCTGCCCTCAAGGACAGTTCCATCTTCAAAACTGAAATGACAAAGCACGCACAGGCATTCCTAAACTGGTGCTTAGACTTGTAGTGTCTTCAGTGTCATTCTGAATTAGTTGTTAGTTTTGTTATTTTTTGTCCTTATAAATTAATGTTTAGTGTTAGCCAGATTTTCAGAAGTCTTCAAGAAGTCTTAAGTACAGGTTAACAATATATAATTTTAAATTCCATATTTGAAAATGTCCTTAAGTATTTTTTTTTTCAGTTGCAAGTAGGTAAACATGTTTAAGGCTTCCATCTAGGTCCTGTCCAACTCCATGAAAATACTTCTAGTGACTTTAGTGAGTATTACGTGAGACTTCAAGGGCTTTATGTTATAATTGTTTTTCTCATTATAGGCAAAATTTTAAAATTTATTATAATGAACAAAATCTATCATTTACTCAAGGAAAGAGAACATCCAGATCCTTTCTGCTAACTGTGATGCAGAGAACTTTCCTTTGATGTGATTATACACACTGTCAAAGACAGTGAATAAGGGCAGGACCTCTATCTTTTTTGGCAATCCTGGCCAGCCAACACCCAGTGTTTATTGCGGTATCAGCACAATAATTATAATGCAGCTGATTTAAACTTTGATGTAATAGTCTATGCTTTCTTCTGGTTGTAAAAGCACATCCCAGGCCAAAAAAGATAAAGGCTGGTAGAGATTATGTTGCTAGGTGAATCATTCCTGATGCATAGCATATACATAACTATAAGATGGTTTTTCAACCTACAGCATTCTTTTTAAATGTCTTGTGATTAATGGCTAAAATAGAATTTGCAAAACTTTATTTAGTAGCATTTGGAACTGTGTACACTTTAAAGAGTAAAGAATGCACAGGAGGATAGGTTAGATGCTGGAATGATACATTAGCCTGAAATATCTGTGATGCTGTCATTTGCTTCTTACTGTTTTGTTAGTGTTTATTTGAATAGTGTATTTACTTGGGTATCCAAACCAAAGAACAGCGGTGGGAAAGGTGAACAATGTGCTCTAAAGGGAAGTGCATGTTAAAGCTAATAAGAGGGATTTAAAATTTATTATTATTATTAGTTAAAGCCTAGTTGCAATTGAATGCTATTTTATTTTGGATTGGGAGGTCTGCCAGACTCCAGCCTGTCAGAGCTGAGAAGACTCAAATCAAGTCCAGGCCTATTTCTGCAGCAAACAGGAATCCTGGCTCCTTGCCTGTGGATTCATTCAGGAAGGCCCATCTGGCTTTTGATGTTCTGCAAGTTTGAAGCAGTTTGTTTAAGGAACCTATGCAGCGAGCACTGGTGGAAGCACACATAGCTGCAGTTCTAACTCTTCAAGTGGTGCATCGTTTTGCATTTTTTTCTGGTGCTTGCCATCTGCTTGCTTACCTCCTGAGCAGCAGTTGGTTTCTGTACCTGACAGGATGAAAGTGCAAGTTTGGAGTTAGGCATATCTTGACTCCTTTTGAGGTTTTGCAGTCCCACAGCATTCACTGTCCACACTTCAGTTGCTTTCTTCATGTTTAATTAATTTCAGTTTAGTTCAGAAGCAGTCTAGTTTAATCACTGCACAAAACTTGACCTTTAGTTTTTTCGGTTCTTTTTTTTTTTTTTTTTTTTTTTTTTCCAAGGTATTTCCAAGCTATATGGATTAGCTGAAGAAGGAAGGTCATACTGGCAGGCAAGATTACTGGTCTGTGTGATAAATATTCTAAAATACATGATTTTTGGTGGTAATTGTTGTTCCTTCTAATTTTTATTGGACAGTTTTCAGACAGTTTTTGAAGAGGAAAAAAAGCTAATTTTTCATAAAGGTATTGCTTATTGTGATATTTTCAATTCTGTGGATCAGTGTGTGACAGCAAGGCGAGCAAGATTGAACTCTGCTCCTAGAGCCTGACTCAGGAAACTGTCCTCATTCAGAAGAGCTCATGTTGAGCATGTGCTGAATGCTGAATATTTTTGCTGAAGCGGGACGAATTTAAGCATGAGCTGTCTTGAACCAAGGCCAGAGTGAAAAGTTTTTTTGGGGTTGGACAAATACACATCTCTCTGAAGCTTCATTACATTTCTTTCTATCAGAAAATGATGTCAGAAGCTACAGCCCTGTCTGCACTTGGAATGAGTCTTAATTTCCACTTAGCTTGCCAGCTATCAGCACAGCTGTGCTGGTGGTGATTCCTCATGCTGGCTGCTACAGTTCTGAGCAGGTCCATCACCTTTGTTCAGTTTGTCTGCACTGGTAGCTCTGCCAGTATCCAATTTTCTGTGCTTTTGTTTGCAGTTCATTGTGATGCCAATGCATTTCCACAGATGACTGGTTGATGTGAGCAGCTCAGTTGATCCCCAGAGCAGCTCAGGTTAACCCCTGAAGGATAATCTGGTTTGTGACTAACTGACCATGCTGAGCCTCCCTGTGGTAGAGGCTGAGACAAAATCTCTCAGGCACAGGGCCTCAAGCAGATCAAAATGGAGTGGCTGAGGCTCCTGCAGTCCCCAGCCACTTGGTGAAACCTTCTGACTTTTCCACCTGGGTAGGGATGTTCAATCTAGTGATGAGTACACCTCCAGGCATTTTTAAACTACTCCGCTGGCAGCTTATCTTAGTTCGAGAGGCTCAGCACTACAGCAGGGCAAGAGCTGTTTTTTGGTAGTTCAGATATTACTGCTCTCTTGGAGGTGGCAGAGGTGGTCATGCTTGATTCTGCTTCTGTAAGTCAGTCTTTGGAAAAGTTGGTAATTAACATAGGATCTCTACGCTTACCAGTGGCTGAATCTTGGGTTTAATGTGAGATGCAAGTGCAGACCAATTGTAGGTGCCTCATTTGGGTTTTTGCTCTTTTTTTTTATTATTATTATATATATATATATATATATATATATATTTTTTTTTTTCCCATCTGAAAACTGTCCTTTTTATATAAAGAGAAAAAGGTTGCAGTATAGGTAGGAGTGAAAGTGAGTTGCAGCTGGATTCTGAAAATCTTTGCATAGCAAAGATTTGCCAAAATATGTTTGGTTTGTCTTATGATGACACCATCATAGTTGATTTGGCATAACTTTTCCTGAAAGTTGAGAGTTAACAACTTGTTCAGCTTCCAAGTGTTTCCTTATGCAGGCAAATGGTATGCAATAATATCTTTTCTAACAACTGCAAAGCAGCTGATTTTTTTTCTTTGAATTTGAGATATCATCACTGATTATTAATGTCTCATCGGGTAAGAAGACAGACCCTGCCCTCTTTTATAGACTTTGCTTGGAGCATGTCTTGGAACAAGACTGTACAGGTGTGAACAAATTGTAGTTAAGGAAGACTGAAAACTTTGGTTTGTATCCTTGCGTTGTGGCTGACATGAGATTTGTTTCTGTAATAGAAATGGAGAAGAGCACGGAACTGCACAGCAATAGAACAGTCTGTTTTCATTGTTTCTTTCTTCCATCCATAGTTTGTGATTTACAGTGCCCTTTTTGAAAAGTAGTTCTTTTGCAAATGCCAGCTGGTCTCTGTTAGCTTTCTAACAGCAAAGACTTTAGTGACTTGTGTAAGAAGCACACATGGTTTGGTTTGACTTTCTGTTCCATGCTAACTACTGCTCTGCATCTTTTCAACAAAGCGCCATGTTTCTTGGTTTTGGCACACCCGGCCTCTGCGAGCGCAAGTAGTGCGGTGGTTTTGTGTTTCACTGAATCCATGGCACAGACTTTTTTATTTTTTCAAAAACCCAAACCATATAAATACCTGATTATCTTTGCTGCGAGAGCAAAGAACTTTTAATATTCCCAGTAGCATATTTTGAACAACAATTCTTTAATTAAAACAATATTGGTCTCTTCCTGTATTTCATGGCTAGCAAATGAGAGAAAACACCAGTGTTAATATCAAAGGGAGTCAGTTTTCATTACAGTAATGGTTCAATTGTGCAATGCTGTAGGCTGTGAAATTTAATATTATTGTGACTTGTATTGTAATTGTAGGATGACAGAGGAAAATGGATTAAGTTTAAATATAAGTGTACACAGCAGCACATGGACTTTGTCAAATGGAAGCTGAGGGCAGGGGCAGGACGAGTCCCCCTCTGGCTCTGTCATAATGAATTAGTATTTTGTAAATAACTGGCCACTAGACTGTAGATTTATTACCTTTTGTAGATATATATGGACACACACAGACACACATGAATTCTGCACTGACTGTAATTGCAGTGTGGAGTTGCAGAACGGGTTTATGCCTGTAGGCTTGTGGGGTGTTTGAATGTCTAGGCTTCTTGTCTTCACCTTTCATGAAAATATCCTTGCCTGCCAGTTTGTGAAGTTTTCTTCTGAAGGCTACACCCATCCTTTCAGTTAGGAGATTGCTAACACATGAATGGCCTCAGACTGGAAAGCCCTTTGTCATTCTTTTCTTCCTGTTGAATAAAACCAAATTCAAGTTGCAGATGATCTTTGCTTTAGAAAATTGTGATAGACAACTAGCGTTAATGAGCAGTACCCCTTTCTTTCTCCATTGCCCATATATATGCAGATTAAAATGGAAAATGGTCATTTAAACCATCCATTGCTGATCTCTTCCATGGGAGATTAAGGGCAATGAAAGCTAGATGTTTCATTTGTTTACGGCTTAGGTAAGTGGAATACATCCCCAGAGCAGGGCCTGGGAGTTTCTTAGTGTGTAAACTCGATGCTCTGTCGTTTTAGCCCATTTCCTAACAGTGTTTCACAGAAGAATACTGATGTTGAAACTTGTTCTAATGTTAAAGTGCAAAAGGGGGCAGTAAAGTGCTATCCAAAACAATGTTTGTTTTTTTTAAGGGTATTTTTTTGGTGGTAAAACTTGCATTTCTCTATCTCCTGTATTTAAAATAGTGATCACATGAATGTCGTATGTTTGAAAGGCTTGCAAATGTCGTAAATGTGTATCTTTAAGCATTGTGGGAACAATGCTGAGAGTGAGTTTCCATGTTCTCTCCTTTAACCCAGTCCTGAAACATGCTACATATTTGGAAGGAATTGAAGGTGGAAAGCTGTCCTCAGATATATTTAGGGCACAGCTATATGAAGCATTTCCTAAAGAATTCCAGCATTGCTAATCATATCTAGTTCTCATTTTGTGCATTACCAACGCTGCCTTTCTGGAAAAAAGAAAATTTAAAAAGTGCTGAGGTTAGGGGGTTGGTTCTGCTTGAAGTACTGAAGTGTGTAGTGGTGGCATGGGTCAAGAGTTGGGCTCTCATCCAGACCCGCATGCATCATTTGTCAAGAGGTAACTAGAAAGAGCAACTAATTACAATGTACCTACTGAGTGTTTTCTCTTCCAGAAATTCCTCAGAATAAGCCATTTATACAGATTGGCTTCTGCTTTCCACTGCAGCCACTTGCAGTTTTTAAACTCTAGGTAGAAAGCATGTTTCTGTTGAAATGCAGTAAAAAAAGAGAGCATGCTTGTGTGTGTTCGCAGGCTTGTGTATGAGAGATAGCAAGTGATGACTGAAGGAGTAATTCCCTCATTGTTGAAACTAAATAAGTCCAGCCCTGTTGTGACAGTTCATATTTCTGTAAATGCTGGTGAAATTATAATACAATACACTTAAAATAGAATGTTGGTCATATCCATCTTTTTTTCTTAGTTAGCGGATCATCCTAAGCACATTAGTGGTTCTTTTGTAGTAACCAGCATTGATTTAGTAAGTGGATCAGAATTGTCTAGTGCTCTGTGTGCTTCTTGCAAAGCAGTAATTGCTTTTTGCACAATGAAACAAAAAGTTAATTGCTGATAATAAATAGTGCTTTATGTGCAGGTCATGTATAAAAACTAAATATCAAATCTAAAATTGTTTTTGAAAATGTTCCTTAGCCATCCTTGGTGAAAAATTAAATCATATGTATTTTCAGCATTTTGAGCCTTATCTATGCAGTAAGTATTCTAAGCCAGGCTACACTGCCTTGTGCAAAACACTCAGATCTTGTTTCCCATCCTACAGAAAAAAAAAAGAAAAAAAAATAGATAGGTGTTTGCTCTCAGAGGAATTTTTAAGGCAGAAGAAAATGTACTTTCCTTTTATGGGAGGAAAACTGCACATTCATTTCACACCCTGGATTCATGTTGAGGGCTGAGGGGGAAAGCACAAGTTGGTCTGAAGATTTTAGTTATACAATTGGGTGATAGGTTGTGTTTTTTTTCTGCTTTATTTTGTGAACAAGATCCAAGCAGAGAGGGAAGGGCAGCTTTCTAGGAAAGTGAACACATCTCTGGGAAGGAGGAATGGCACCCAGTTGAAGCAGCAACATCCCTGTGGCAGCTGTGCTCCAGCAGCCAGAAGGCCGGCACTGCTGCTACTCAGCGGGGCAAGCTGGGAGCAGGGTCCCTGGCCCCTGATTGCCCTGAGGACAGGAACTGTGGAGTCAGCTGCCTCTGCCCAAGCCCAGGATTTGGGATGGCCCCTCAGGGGTATGCTGCATCTCCTTTGATTCACCCACATTTTCCCAGGAACAAGGTCTCGAATCTTGTAAGTCACAGTTTTATGGGGACCAGATTTTATTTTGAAGAGAGTGTCTCCAACAAGAGGTACCTGGTTCCAGGTGACCTCCTTCCATATACACAAAGGGTTAAAGGGAACGATTCTCACCAAACATCATGCCACAGCACGTAGCTGTGTGGGGCTCTCTTAAGTGCAGGGCTGCTTGAGGCTCACGACCATCCTCAACTGGAAAGAAGTGAGTGTATCTATCTCTGCGACAGCAATAGTCCCAAGAGTTGTTTGGTGAAGGAAACTTATGACACATCTTTCTAGGAGGCTGGACAGGGCACTTACTGATCTGTTTGAAGAGTCATGGTGTCTGCGGGTATCCCTCTACACACTGCACGCTCTGTGCCTTCAGGAGGTTTTGCAACTGATTTCGGTAAGGATAGGCTCAGGAAGAGGCACCAAGAACGGGGTCCATTTGCATGGCTACTTGACACATACAAAATGGTGGCACTTTTTGTCCTGTTTGTGACCAGGGTGGTGATAAAAACAGAATAAACCCTTGACCATTGCCATTTTGAGTGCATTGTGAGCTTTTTCCCTCCAGTGGTCCAATAGATGTTGAGTTTCTGGGAAGGTAAGAAAGAGGGGGAGGACAAGGAGGTACCACAATATGCAGGGTAGAGATGGGTTACAGTTTCAGGGGACTGTTTCAGTTCATTTAAACCTGCTTTCTGCAGGTTTTGTTACAGGAGAGCCTAAGCCCTCCAATGAGGTTGTTCTTCCCTTCCAATGGAAGTGAGAAACTCAATAGCTATAGTTTTAGAAACCTCTGTTGTGGCATTTAATAATCCGTGTTTGTATAATGTGGTGCTTACTATTAAAGATCCTGAAGGATGTGAATGAGAATATATTTGCTTTTGTATTTCTTTGAATTCCATTTAGTTTCCATTCTGCAATTCCTATAAATGCAAGTACCCATTGCTTACATGAATAATTTCACTAACTGCCTGGAAAAATGTTGCATATAAATAAAGGTTAGCAGATTAAACTTCTTAAATTTTATTGAAATTCAAAAAGATACCTGTTTAACGTATTCTATAAAGCCTTGTTATAGTACTAAAATAATTTAATAATACCACGCTGGCAAAGAAAAGTAGCTTCCAAAACTCACTTAAAAGAATGTTATTAATATTAAATGCTGAGCCTCTTTTGTTTTCAAAGTTTCATTTGGTAGTCTGTGCATAATGCCAGTTCTGTCATCTTGCTGTGTCAAAACGATGGTAATTTTTCTTGCAGAAAGCTCATGTAAGAGTACTGCCTTTCTTTTTAACCAAATTCCATACTCATTTTGAGACAGAGACTCCACATTAATCTTTTTTGATGAAGCTTGTTTTTCTGTCTGTCCCATAGCAGTTACTGATCCTGTTTTCATTGAATTCCTGTTCACTTAATCCATTTAAACTCACGTGAGATCAGTCCTATACAATCATTGCTTTTGGAAAAAAGCATTTGGGGTTTAGAGCTGTGTGTATACTTCATATCCACATGGCATATCTTTGTGTATGGTATTGAATATGACAGAAACTAATGTAATAGTTCTGTTAGGAGCAGAGGACTCTTTTTAATAGAGAGTTTGGGTCTATGTTTTTGGATTTTTTTTTTCAGTTCAAAGTCTTTGGGAATCAATAAACTGATTTTCATCTAATTCAGCAGGCTATGATAAGGCCCCTGCTACTTCAGAGAAATCAGTAGGACCTTTCTTTGCCTGTAACTTCTATGAGCTTTGCATCAAGCTATTAGGACTTTTGCCTTGCTTAAATATTTCTACCAAGGACAAAGTAATACTCAAAATATTGTTTCTTTTCCTCAAAAGCCAGATGCTGAGTACATATACTGTTTAATAACCAGTCTTTTTAAACAAGAAGGAGTTGTGTGTGGCATGCTGTTCTGTATTCTGTTTGCACTTGTGCAAGTAACGGGCTAACGTACTGTGTTATTAGTATTCATGACATTTCCTTAATAAAACTTTTCAATGAATAACTTTATAGTCAGGCTGGTAGTTAAACTTCATAAAATTAAGTGGGTAGGATTCCCCAACAGCAGGTTTTGGGCTGTATTTTAAGAAACATCTTGATTGTTCGCATTTTTAGGGTTATTTTTGTTACATTAATTTAAAACTAACTGCCTACACCAATTAGTTCGGGTAAGGTATTAAAGCACAGAAATTTGGCACTGTTTCCCCAGTTAAATATATAAGATTCTCAACAAGTAGTAGCATGCTCTCTGAAATTGCATTTATTTTATAATTACTAGGGTATAGTTAAAGGTTAGTGTTTGTGTGTATATAGAGAGAGTGAGTGAGTTTTACAAGTTGGTAAGAGTGTGACAACACGTTTTTTTCATCAGTGTTGATTAATAAAATCTTTTAAAGAATTTATTTCCCTAAGATTTTTTCTGTTGATATTTTTACAGTTTTAGAAATGGCTGTGTAGAACAGTAGAATATTAGGAATAGTAGAATACTCTTTATGAAAAAATCTGCTGGTAGATAAAGTTTTGATTTTTTTCTGGTGAATTTACTATTGTGCAATTGGGTAAGTTTGAGTTGTTATCATTAAGGAGAACTCCTTTATAATTTAGTATGTGTGAATGTGCTAGGTTTCTATTAAAAAAAAAGTTATATTCTTAGAAATTACTTTGAAATTATATCTAGATGGATAGATAGGTATTAATTGCAAAATCAAATTTAAATTCTCTAGGACTTTGACAAGTTAGTGTATATTAAAACCAGGAACTGTGGGACCTCAAAATAAGTGTAGTACTGAAAATTACTGTAATATTGATGGGAGTGGGGAGAAGAGACTATTGTTTTCCTATTCCCGTGACATGAATTTTTGATCTAATTTAAAACCTTTTTTTAAAGAAAAAAAAAAAAAAAGAAGCTTTGGGAACTCTGCATGTTGCTGTTACTTGCTCTAAGCTGCAGGGCTAGTTAGACGTGTGGGAGGGATTCACAACGAAGGGCTTTGCACGGATGTCAAGTGTCACCCACAACACACCAATTTGGGGCTGCCAGCAAAAATGCCTTATGTATCCTAAAGTGGTTTCATTTCATCATACAGCTTTTACTATACTTCATGTACCTTTCTGTGCTTTCTCACAGAAATCACTATGATTATTAATTACGGGTAAAATTCTTCAAATGCCCTTGTCTCGCTTTATCCGAGTTCTAGAAGAAATGAGTCAGGAAACTGGCTAAGGTTTTCTCCTACATTTCTGTTTGGGTACAGGGACCTATATTGTTATGTAAGCTTCCCAGTAAAGAACATTTATATCTGAAAAGTGTAAAATTAGGAAGTCAGCTTTTTTATATAAAGCGATGGCTCCAGTGCTGTCACTGCCCCGACTACTCAAAGAGCTGGGTTAGTATCCTAAACAACCACTGATGTAGTAACACAGCCTCCCTCAGTGTCATGCACAGGACTCTGAAACCTCTTGATCTATCCTTATTGTATTTCTGTCTGGGGAAAAAAAAAAAAAAGTTTTAAATTAAGTAAAGGCACATTCCCTTCAGACTTAAAACCAGGTTATTAACTTTATTTTTATAGATGAAATCTTACAAACATTTCATAAGTTTTGTTGCTTCCCCAAAATGCTTAAAACTACATAAGCACTTGCAGAAATAAAGATTCAAGATACATTCAGCCATGCTGAAATTTTTGTTAGCCTCTACCAAGTGGTTTTTGTTTTTTTTTTGTTTTTAGATCTAAAGTTTGCAAAAATAAGGTCATAAAACAATAGTCTTAATCCCCTTCCTTGACATTAAATAGTTTCAGAAAGTACTTATTACCCAGCAAGTGATTTATTTAAAGTCTCTGTGAAAATGCAGTAGCAGAAATATTACACAGACGGGAGGATAAAGATTCTGCCTAGTAATGGGTCACTAAGTTATTGTGGTTGAACTGAAATGCATGAGTGGAATTGAAACTTTCGTATTCTCTCCATCCATATTTATGCTTTATAGTTGTAATAAAATAAGGAAAGTAAACTGCAAAAATATCTTTCTTGAAAAGGTCACGGAAAAAAGAAATCAATACAATCCAGTTCTCAGATTAATCCTTTCATCCTTTTTTCTTTCCTAATCCCATCAGCGTTAGATCCTAAAAGTTCAGAAACTGAAGTGGAAGCAGATTTACTGAGTTTAATGCTCAAACTGTACAGACTGCAGACACAGAGCAAGAGTATTCCCCTACCATAAAGCCTTACGAGTGCCTGGGTTAAAGCTCTTGTAAAATGTGCTTTAGCTGTCTGTTGGGGGTGGTTCTGTCCTTTGCTTTTTATGGGGCAATTCCTAGCTGCTTAACCAAGGCACACAAATACGCTATCTGTCTGGTCGCTCTTTCTGAGCATCAGTTGCCAGCTGTCCCCAAACCTGTCTTGTTTGTACTCAGAATTTGCATGGAGAACATATACCACTCCTACTTAATTACACACGTATATACGTGAAATCCAAAGTTAGATTCAGTGTTTTCAGTTTTTCAGGGCGGCTCTTGGGTTGTATGATTGATAATAACAGGTGCATGTTTCTAACATTATGAATTTTGTATTTATTAAGGATGCACATCTAAAATGATCTAAATGATCTACATTTGAAAACAAAGATCCTTTCCTGAGAAACATCCTGTGTCATCTTACACATTCCCATGATGTGAAGAAGAGCTGCAGCAGCAGGATTGTGGCCTTTGTCCTGGCATGCAGGTTGAGGGACACGAGTACTGTTCATCTCCTGGTATATCACTGCTGCACAGGAGCAATGCAAGCTATGGCCAGATAAGATGATACAGTTACTTGCAAGTGACCTGGGTTAGCCCAGAGATGCTGTCACTTTGCCTTTGCATTTGCCTGGTCAGAATTGTTCCCAGAGGAGGGGCTCAGTCAGGATCCGTGCTGTTCTCTTGGAAATATATGCTGGCTGCGGTATTTCTTTCCGCATTTCCTATGCGCCCTTGCAGGGCTGGCCACTCCCTAGGTAGCTTCTCATGAGGCTGGCAGCTCCAAGGAAGATGTATTTCCACCTTTGCAATTGGATTACCGTTCTGGCTTTATGGATGCAGTAGTCACTGCATTCCTGTGGCGTGTCTGAGAACTGGAGGAGGAGGCACAGCTTCGCCCCGTCTCCAGTGCACTCCTATTTGCACAGGCGTGGCCAAGCCCGGTTTCTATAGTCTAGAAATTACACTGCGTGACACAAAGGAGTGCAGTGATTTATGCATCAACAGTCGCTTTTCTTGCCACAACATTTCATTGTTCTTTTTCCCTAAATCTGTAATTACATGTCTTTGTCCTGCTACGTGCTGCTTCACAACAAATATAATTCTTACACAGGCTTTGTGAGTGAAAATAATCCCACTCAATTAGGACAGATCATAAACTTGCTTTGTGTGGGAGCAGTTGCAAATGATGGATACAAAATTTGGGGCATCACATCCTCCTTTTTTTTCCCCCATTCTCATCTAGTTCTGCTCCTGGCTGGTGGGCTCCTTTAGCAAAGGAAAAGGCTGGGGGTGATCTACGCCTACAGCTTTGTTCCTGGGCCTTAATATTCTAATAAGCTTCCAGGAAGGCTGCCTGTGAATAAGCTAGATTTACTACATGTGCTGTTTAGCACTAGCGCTTGCAGAAGGGTGTTCATTAGGCAGCAATTGTTTCAGTCAGTTTTTCAGGCTGATTCTCCATTAAAGAAGCTCTTTCGAAAAGGCTGGCAGGCAGGAGAAAGAGGAAGGAAAGTCAGGCTTTTAGGTCTGTGCATTAGACGACATTGTATCGCTCGTTGGCTGTAGTTCTAAAACTGCACTCTTAGCCTTAAATGAAACAAATATATCTTAGGAGAATGAAAACAAACAAACAAACCTGCTGTAGCGTTTGTCCTTGTAAGGCTAAGGCTCCTCATTTTGTGGGTAAATCAATGCTCTAAGTAATTATTTATATTTTCCTTTCATGAAGAAGTGCTGATGTTTGACTGGTAATTAATACCAACGGGAATGATACAATAAGATCAAGTCTGACCCCAAACACTAAAGTTCACTGCCAGTCTAAGAAGTCTCCATCTATACAAAGACAAAAACACACCTGTGTTTCATTTGTAGCACCAGGGGGAAAAAAAGAGATAAAATAACGATGTAATATTGGAGTTTACAAAGAAATCACTGTGGTGTGGTAATCATCATGTCTTGGAAGAGTGCTTTATCAGAAGCATGTGCAGTCCTTGGGTTGAGTAGATCTCCAGTCCATCCTAGGTCTGGATGCATCATCCTGACAAGTGACTGATGTTCCTTTGTGCTGTACTAGTAACATTAATCAACATCACAATATGTTAAGTCTGAAAAGTCTAAGTTGTTTCCTTTCCCACATGGCTGCTCCAAATGAACAATCATTCTTGTCATTCTCCCATGTCCAAAATTAGCAAAATATGTGCAAGAATAGTAGAAATGTTACCAACATGTAAAAACAGGATTGTAGCCCCTCATACTTTGCACTGGCTCCTGTGAATGGCCAAATGTGGAAGAAACTGCAGTTCCTGCCAGAGACATAAGACATTCCAGAGTTCCCATAACTGGGATGAAGACTATAAAACTCCATCCATCTGTAATTTCCAAGATCTAAATAAACATCTTGTTGATATTAAATTGAGTCAGGCCTAAACTATTAAGATCTGGTTTGTTCACTCTGTCATTTTGGTTTTGGAAACTGTGTTTTTTTCCTTTCTGTACATTGCAATTGCTACTTTTCTGAATGAGATTTTATGAAGTGTTTCACATTTACCCTTTTCTCTTTTTTTTTTTTTTTTTTTTTTCCTTTCTTTCTTTTTAGATTCCTTCCTGGACAAGGATTGGTACTATATCCACAGATAGGAGACAAACTGGATATTATATGCCCAAAGGTGGACTCTAAAACTGTTGGCCAGTATGAATATTATAAGGTCTACATGGTTGATAAAGACCAAGCAGATAGCTGTGCTATTAGAAAGGACAATACACCTCTACTCAACTGTGCCAAGCCAGATCAAGATGTTAAGTTTACCATCAAGTTTCAAGAGTTCAGCCCTAATCTCTGGGGCCTGGAATTTCAGAAGAACAAAGATTATTACGTCATATGTAAGTTCAAAATAATAGTTGTTCATTCTTTTAAATATAGTTTTGTTTCTTTGTATTTTGTGTCGTACATGATAAGCAAACCAAGAAGACTCTGAATAGGTTTGTATTTTTTTTCCTCCAACAATAATTCCTTGACAGCACATTTTTGATATTATTGCTGATTTCTGTAGGGCCTTTGTATCTTTTTTCCTTGATTCATGTACACCAAATTACATTGTACTTCTATGCCTGCACAGAGCTTCTCCTTTTGTGCATAATTTTATGTTCTATATTCATATTGAAAGGTTGTACTTAGCTAAAGCTTGATGTGTTTCCTGCTTGCACCTCTGCTAATGCACCATGCTGTTGGCCTTGCCTGTGGGTGCCCTTAATGCTAGGAGTAGGGATAGAGTGGTCCAGCTGAGGTAACCTGTGAGAGATGGTTGGCCTTTGTTTTGGTTCTTTCAGGAAAAACATTGTTGGGCAAAACCCAGATGCAGCATGATCTTGAGTTTCGTCCTTTTTCATGGTCTTGGACTTGTTGAATGAATGTGCGTGACACAGGCCTGTGTCCAACAATTTAAACTCTGTGGATTTCAGGCTGATCAGGAATTTATACCTGAAAGCTAATCTATAGGTAACCTGAGTTTTGTGATTCAAATTACTTATGACTTGTAAAGTTAACGATGTACATCAGGGGTTAGCATAAGCTGAGATTTCAGCAGTGCAACAACAATTTGCATTAGTTTAGGTTTTGTCATTTTAATACTGTAGCCTGCAGATCTCATTTAGCCCCATGGGGATTTATGAAGTCTTGAGCAATGATTGCCTTTTAGAAGAACCTAGACAAAGTCTATGCATTGGTTTATCTGCAGTTACAATGAAGTTACATACTGGTATGTCTTATTTCTCCCATCTCCTTGAAATTACATTGTTCAGAGGGACTGATAACTATTTCATGTAATGTCTGCCACAGTAAACGTTTCTTAATTTCTTAGTTTAAAATATTGCTAATTTTACTTGTTTTCTAAGCAAGTGCTTTTAAAATGGGAACAGAAATTACATTTAATATGAATTAATGGTCGCTTCCCACTTATAACCATAATGGTACACACTGTATCATTATGTATAAAACAGATTGTATATCACAGAAATTAAGTAAGCATTATCAGTAATAAATATATATAAAAATGACATATTTTACTAAATAGCAGTCTGAGGAGATATAAAACGTCATTTATTGTTTTTAAGGTTTGACAAAAACATCACTTAGTACAAGTACTTTCTCAGTTCAGTCAGTGAGTATATAAAAACCTGATCCCACTTACACAACATTTAACTTTCCCAGTGAAATACAGTGAGATTTACTGGGGTGAAAGCTGCAAGATTAGATGCTGAGAGATAGTTGTCTGTAACAGCAAGGAGGATGTGGAACATAAAAACAACCATGCTCAAATAGTTGGCTTTAATGATGACATGTATTCATTATTTAGTGCTGCTTAAAAAGTAAAATAAAATCCACAGCAGAGCAGCTATAATGGAGCAAATGGCATTGTTACTACTAGTACTTGAAAAATATGGGCACAAATGGAGCTTACTGACACACTGTCAGTTCTGTCGTATCCACATCATGGATTTATCTGGAGAATTTTTAAGTCTGGCTCATTTTCATTATTTTTGTATAATTATTTCATTACAGCAATAAGACATAATAGATGTTGCATTTCCTGGAAGATTACAGGGTAGTGTGGTTGATAGAACTTGCTCAGCCTTCAGCCTAATGCCTCAAAAGTGACACTGGCCTTGCAGTAACACTGGAGTGCACGGATATTACTTTCCCTGCTCATTCTTGCATAAACAAATGGCTGATTTATCACTGTATTGCTAGTGTATTAATCCAGCTGCATCAGGGTACCTATACATTTTAATAGGCTGGACAAAAAAACCCTGATAACCCGGCCATCCTGAAGCTAAAACGCTCGGTTTTGTGTCATTCATGGAGAAGACAATGTAGTCAGTGATGCTGGCCTCAGAAACACCAAGAGGGGCAGGAAACTAGGCCAAGGCTCAGCTAGGACACCATTTTACAGAGACACTGGAGCTAGATAGCATTTTAACAGTTTGTGTTCAAAAGAGTAAGACGTCATGCAGCCTTGTCAGACAAAAGTTCTGGTAGCCAGAATGTTTACTGTCATTTTTGAAAGTAATACAATAAATCTTAATCATGTACGCAAATTGGACCATAATTCATTTGCATAAATCCCTGTTCCTAGGCCTGTAATTTAACAGGTGTGCTCAGGGCCGAATGAGGAGTATACTGGGTCTCCCTCCCACTGTCTCAGACACGCAAACATTGCTCCTCTTTTCTTTCTTTCCTTTCTGTTTGCTTGGGAAATGTGCGTGTTTTTTTGGTGGTGGTGGTGTTTTTTGAGCTGGGGGGGGGGGGAATGGGGCTGTGTGCTTTGGAGTGAATGTACCAGTGCACTTTATATGCCAGCTTTTACATTTGAGATATTTTAAATTTGAGATATATTCCCTCGAGTAAGGGGCATCAAACAACCCGAGATAAGAGTTCGCTGAGCCCAGTGTTTTTGCAGTTCTGTCTGTTGCTGGATCTACAGACAAAGCTTGTGCTGCTTATTCAGACAGGCTGCTGTCAGACCTTAACATGTTTTCTGCATCGTCATGTACCCTTATCATCTTGCCATTATTTGAAAACATGATATGTTTTTCTAAGGTAACAATATGTGGTTTGTGGAGCTGTATTAAACAGTAAAATATTTATTCAGATTAGGGGGTTGGTGATTTTAGGAGCCTTTGAGTAACAAAGCAGAGGAGTTATAACACAGGATGAAGAAGCTTCCTGAACCCTGTGTATCTTTAGGAAATGTGATTGTACATGAATTCTTCAAGCCATAATTTTTATATCATTCAGATGTATTCATGATAGATACAGCAGGAGGGAGATTTTTTTCTACTCTCTTCCCTGGCTCTTAAGCACATGAAAATGTAACTTTTCCCATTCCTTAATTCACTTTTTTTTTTTTTTTTTTTTTTTTTTT
>CM021765.1:146535188-146729727 GCA_011076525.1 Nettapus auritus
TTAGATCAAGTGCAGCTTTGTATTAAGAATAACTTACTACTGTTGGATCTAAAGCTTTTGTGGATTTTTGCTGCTGCATTGTGTAGGCTTTTCCATTCTGTTTCTAAGCACAGAAACAGCACAGCTGTGGAAAAGTAGAGATAGATAGGTTTATTTGATTTTATTTAGCTCTGCTTTTGAACAACCTTTTTTCTGATGCTGACTTCAAGGAGTGTTTAAGAAAAAAAGATGTTGAACATCATTCCTATTGGACAGTACTGATCTGCCCCAAAGAAACCTGTAGTTCTCTTCTTTCTTCTTAATGGATCCACACCAGCAGCAATTAATTCTTGATGTGTTTTTGATCGTCCACACACACAAAGCCAATTTTGTCCTCACCCATCAGTTGAGATCACTCACTCATTCCTGTAGTCTGTGTCTTAAGGTCTGTTTAGTTTTCACAGGAAAACCAAGAATAATGTTCATAATTTCCCTCTTCAGGCATGTAGTCAATTTCATATTCAGGGTCCAGAAATGCATGTGTTATAAAGTTCTGTTAGTTCAAGGGATGTGACATTTAATTTGGCAAGTAGGTAATGTTTCTCACAATCCCTAAGCATAAACGTATGGGTAATAATTGCAACAGAATTAAGAGGTTGAGATTTTAGTCTATTTGTGTTTCCTTTTAAGTAATTGTGATGGTGTTTTTTAATTTCGTAATATGTATTTTTAAGAGTGAGGGAAGCTGAATTATTGTGACTGTGCCTTCATTTCTAATCTCTTTGTGAATGAAAAGCTATATACAGGCACAAATCCAGCAGCTTAATTCTCTTTCTGATTAGAGCAGTGTTACCAACCTGATAGGTTGAAAACAGCCAAGATCCATGCAGTGGCTTAGCCTCCTGGGAGGCAGGGTAATAACAATCAAATGAAGACATATTAAAATGTAATATTACTTCCTCTCCATGGGGACTGTATAAGAATCATAGCCAGAAACTATTCTTGTCAGCTGATTCTGTTTCGTTCACTGATTCCCTGCCTCTGCCTTTATGACTAATGCATTTCATACAATAAACAGAACTTGTGAAGTTTTAAAAGCAAATACATGTAAAACATCATACATTGATTTAGTTCATTTTTTTTCGAGAAAAAACAAACCAACCAACAATTATATATATGTATCTTAAAGAAGGGAAGGCAGAGCTAGCATGAAATTATTTGGTCTGAATAATTTAATTTTTGTTTGTGTAAATGAGATGGTATGTTAAAGTGTTTCATTAAACTGAAAATGTATACTGTCTTCTCCAAAGTAAGGATGTATAAGCAGACTTTTAACCATAATTTCATAAGAATTCATTTTTAGTGAAAGTTGAAAACCCAAACTTGTACTCCTTATAAAATGACAGCTGCTGTTGTATGCAAGGAATGCAGACACATGATGCTTATATAGAGCTCAAACAGCAGTTCTGACTTACTGCTGACAGACGTTGGCTATAAATTATTATGATTTTGTCCGAAAGTCTTAAAATTAATAGAGATTTTAGGTTAATTATATGCATTTGTTTGTAGGTATGGATGAACTGTAAGCTGAATAATCTAATCTGCTTTTGACTGTAAGTTTCAGTTTTGTAATTGACACCAGTGGAACAGGACAGATCTCAGAAAGTCAGAGGTATCTATCCATTAAAAAATTTAAAAACATTTCCTTAGCTGTTTAGCAGCATTATACTTACTTCTAGTTTCCTATGTGTTGCTGTATTAACAAAAAGTGAAGTGTGAGATCCTGAGAACATTTAATACTTCTGAGAAACTTTATAGTTATCATTAGGTACATTTATTAATATTAATAAATGTTAATATTTAAGTAGTGTCTAGTCTTCTTAGCATAGGGTCATATAGGATAGTTTATGTGTGAGTAAATTCCTCTCAAGTATATCCATATTTAGACCTAAATGTCCTATGTATAAATATGCTCTTATGTATAAATATATATATTTATATAAAAATAAACTGAATGGAGATTCTAAAATTTGACCATATAAACAACCAGAGAGTAGCATTTCCCTTTTCACATAGCACAAGGAATTTGTGTTATGTTTCTGTGTTTATACCCAAAGCCGTATTACAGACACTTTTTTTTTTTTTTTTTTTAATATCACATCAATATTAGCACAGGTTCAGGTCCAGGGTTACTTTTCTGCAGAAGTGTCAGTGTAACAGAGGAGCTTGGATGATACTGGGTATAATTTTCACTTGGAGATCAATATAAAAAGACAGCAGTAAATGTTTGAGGAATATTTTGTACTTGCTCCCTTGTTTGACTTCTGCACACTAAACCATCAAGGGGTATTAGCAGTATGAAACTATTTTCTCTGATGTCCCAGATTACTTCTGTCTCTCTGTGCTGATTTTCAAAGCTTAAAAGTATGTGTTTAAACTACCTACTTTCTCCCTGGTACGCTGGGGATATGTGAGGTTATATTTCGATAGTCTTAATGAATTTTGAGAAATAATTTCCTCCAATGGCCTTGGGTAATTGTCAGTTTAATTACAGAGAGAAGCTGAGATTGAAACTTTGCTTTTTCACTGAAATGCTCCTCTTTGAAAATTCTCCATTCCTCAGGATGTAGCACTCTCTACTCTGAGCTATAACGTAGGCTTTCAGAAAACCCTTGAAGAACTGTGGAAAAAGTGAATACTTCTGCAAATTCATTCATCTGACATCAAAGCTATGAAAGCATTCTTTTAGCAAGCAAGCTAGGCAGATTGAACTCGCACAGGCACACAACCAGACTCATTGTACGTTTGGTCCCTCTCATTTGGAGACTGTATTTGAAGTAATTTTACATTCTTTTTGCTGTCTTACTTTCTTATTCTATACTAAGGTCAGACTGCATCCTCTGCATCTTATTGAGGTCTCCTGCTCTGTAGGTTAAATGGATAGGCCTTTAAAGAATAAAAAGGCATTGATGTTCAGAAGAAGCAACACTATTCAATTAAAATTAAGTAGAAGGTACTTAAAGAGCTGTGAACCCCCATAGCCTAGATTAAAAAGCAAAGGAAGAATAACAAAAAAACAAGACAAAGTCAGTGTTTATTAGTTGCACTTTCAGTTGATGCTCAGCTTTGGTATTTCTATTTACTGCTTTTTTCCCTTGTCCTTGTGCTCTGGTACATTGGCAAATAGGTCATAAAAAACACTTTCAGCAAAGACACATTTGATTTATGTCCAGAACTGGTTCTTAGTATTGATTTTTTTCCCTCTGGAAAAAAACAAAAGAAAACAAAACTATATGTCTCCATTATTTTCTGAGCCTGGCAATGCAGTGGCACATTTCAGATCTGCTTTTATCTTAAATTACTCATTGTGCTCTTTTATATTTTAAAAAGTCTTTTCGCAAGTCTGAAAAAAGCAGTAGTTTCACGTACTTCCATTGCCATGTTTTTACAGTGGGGAGAGAACAAGAGGAGGAACTGGGAGGGCCTGTGTACAGGGAAACGGGAATTTTAGGAAAAGAAAGCACAGTTTGGGAAGTTTGTATGTTGGCTGTAATTTGAGTTAGTCACAAAAGAGGCAGGAGTGGAACAAAAACAAGAAGTAGATCAAAGGCTAGGAAGCAGGGTTCAGCGGTATGAGGTTTATATCTTTACAGCTAGTGAGAAGATTAGAGCAAGAAAAATACTGCCATGGGGCTAGGAAGACATTGTGAAGGAATAAGGAAATATACATTGCTCTCATTTGAAAGAAAATCCCCAAGGAAGCAGAAAGAGAAGGAGTGAGAATTAAAAACAAAGATCTGAGCAGTGTGAAGCCCTTGTTGAATGAGATCCGTAGTCTGAAAAGAGGGAGGCACACGTAGAAAAGTGCTGCTTAAGCAGTTCACCAGAACCACGCCAAGCGGCAAGCTCTGCACTCTCATTTTCTGTTTGTTTTCTGTAGTCAGTGGCCCAGTATCAGTGCTTGAGCATGCATCTACTTGTCTGTGCTTTTGGGGCCTTGGATACATAGATCCAAGAAACACCCAGGGTGCGAGACCATATGCATTGGTGTGGGCTGCCGAGGCGGCGTTCCCCCGCCTGATTCATTTGCAGCGTCCCAGTTGTGACTGGGACTGGTCTTTGGGGAGCTATGCCGCCGGGGCCTGCTGCGCCACCACCACGGCCAGGGCCCGGTGCGGTGCACAGAGGTGCCCCATGCCCAGGAGTAGCTGAAGGGTTTTTACCAGCAGCTGTCAGGGTGTGCAGCCCTTGTGAAGGTTACTCAAGGCTTTTGGACTCTTCCCCTGGAGCTGTGCTTCACACAAACACACATGTTGACTTGCGGTGGCGGGATTGTGCGGGGGTGTGCGGTCCCAGCAAGGATGGAGAGATAAGCGAGAACAGGGGAAAGCACCCGTTTGTTTGCATGAGCTGGAAGGTTTCTGTGAGAAGAGAGCGTGTCCCCCCCACCAGCCCGCCCCCGCAGAGGCTCCTCAATGCTGAGAAAAGTGAGATTGTACTTTCAAATATTAAATGGTTTTCCAATCAGTGCAGAATCTCAGCTTTCACCTGGTCTTTTGTATGCCTTTGCTTCTTGGAGCAGGAGATTTGTAATAGAGGAAGCAGGTGTAATGTGGTGATTATAAAGATATTGTTGAAAAAAAAAAAAAGGGTAAATTTCCAGTGCTTTGCTCCTTTGAGGCTTCCCTTTCAGCTGACTCCATCACCTTTTAGCAAGGTGCCGTGTTTTCGTCCGAGTCAGTCAGTCAGTCAATTGTGTGTAGAAAAAAAGCTGCTGGGTAAATTTGAAACCTTGATAACACATTCCTCCATTTGTATGTATTGTACAGCTTACCAATGTATTCATTCGTTTGGCTTTCAACATTTCACAACTTTCCATAGGTCAGCCTGAGCAACAAGGACAGGTCCCGGTAGATTGAAAGAATTCTGCTTTCAGACACTCATGTCACATCACTTTGCCTGTTGATTTCCTGATTTTATTTTTATTTTTATTTATTTTATTTTTGTTTTTAATCAGCAACATCAAATGGGTCTTTGGAGGGCCTGGATAACCAGGAGGGAGGGGTGTGCCAGACAAAAACCATGAAGATCCTCATGAAAGTTGGACAAGGTAAAGACCATCTGCTGTTTCATGAAATCGCTTTGATCAGTCTCAGTGTCCTTTCAGTTTTCAGGCTTCTTTTGCTAGCATAGAGCAGAGAGCCAGCCGAGTCTAGTGTGGTTGTTCTTCCCTGACAGTCTGAAAGCAAAGCCTATTTTCTGCTCCTCAGCTACTGACAGATTTCTCCAGGAGGAGGGTTGGTGTAATAAGATCTCTTCATTGGAGAGCTCCCTAGAAGGAAAGGTCACCTGGGAGTTACGTGTTTCAGTCATTTTTATTTTCATTTTAAAAACAAAAGCCACAACTGCATTGTTCAAAATTATTTTAAATACATGAAAGGAGGGAAGCTAATATTTCTATAGTTTGCTTGTTATGAATTGTGGTTACAGAGAGGTTTTTGTTCATTGTCTCTTTTCATATATAGATAACCTATTGTGCAGAAAGAAAGAATTATTCTTCTAAGTAGAAGTTGGTTTAGTAGTCAATCAACTTCCTCAGTTAAACTGAAATGTCATCTGCAAAGCTTTTCTTGCCAATTACAGGAGTCCCTATAGTTTCTGCAGATGGCCTCACAATTTAAACCTCTGAAATAACTAATATAACCATTTTGCTTTAAAAGGAAAATTACATTCTTGTATCTCCTAGTCCTTTGCATAAAGATTCTTCTGTTCAAAGCTATCCGTGTTTCACAAGATACCTATAGCCGGCTTATAAGGCTTAATATCATCAGACGCCTAAGCTACAGTGAGTCATTTTTCTCTCCCACAGATCCCAATTCTGCAGGGTTACCTCGGAGCACGGACCCGACCAAGCGCCCTGAGCAGGAAGCTGGTACCAACGGGAAGAGCTCCACCACCAGTCCCTTTGTGAAGGACCACTCAGGTAGGTATTACGGGGTTTCACATGAGAAGTGAAGGGCTCTGGCAGACCATCCTTTGTCCCCAAACACATTTTTATTTTAGCATTAAAATGTCAGAAAATCAAAGTTTTCAGACTGAGATGATGCAAAAGCCAGTTCTGATGCTCTGATGGATAGGATTTTGGAGCTCTGAGTTTTGGCAACGGCTGTTCTTTCCCCTCTTTTACACTGCAGTAGAAGTTAATTACATCTTGTAAGAATATCACTCATTTACAGGAAGGTTTTTGGATAGAACATTCTGTAAGCAGCTTTACGATGGTAAATGCTCCTTACATTTAGTACTCTGGCAGATGAATGAATCTTTCTGTCTTTCTCTTCCCGTATAATACATTATCAAGTGGTTCTCGATAGCCATTTATAAAGTTTATTTCAAGGCATCTATAATTAATGTCCTGATCTTTTAACTGATCATATGAAGTCTATACATGATTGGCTGGTCTATTACTAAATTTAATTTTATATATATATATATATATATATATATATATATATATTTATCTGAACAAGATAAACAAATCTGAGGGATCCAAACAAAAATCTTGAGGATGCATTTCAAACAATGGTGAGCATGAAGAAAGCTAATTTCTAAAACACAAGTTCTCTGGAGGAAAACTCAATAAACTGGGAATGTAACAAAGCAAAGCTTGCTGACTGTTGATTTGGGGGTTCCCAAAAATGGCTGCACGTCTTCTGTGCTAGTTGTGTAATTTGGTATCTTCGATATGACAATCACAGGGCAGGCTTTAGCCATTTCTTGCTAAAGTTCCAGTAGTTCACAGTTTTATGTGGACATAGCATCTGGAGCATTGTTCTGCATGTAAGGGAGCATCAAGAGAGGGAAGTCAGCTCAAATTCTGAAATGAGTAAAGTGTCAAGTGAGCATTAATTTAATTTTTGTGACAAATAATGTGACAATATTCAACAGGCTATTCAGCATGTGAGCTTTTTATGACTACCTGATATGTGTTGTTGTTTTCTTTTAAATAAGTGACAGTTATATAATGCAAACAGATATACTCCATAATCATCTTGCCCATCTCCCACACTGCCACAAGCTCTTCTGTTTTATTCGTAAACATGAGGAGTCCACATAAAGAGACACTAAGGACAGTTTCACTTAAATCAATATCTGACGGATAAAATAGAAGAAGAACTATGTGACATTAAATAGTACCAGTTGTTCTGAGAATTGTCATTTCCCTGTGTTATATTCCCCTTGCAGTTTTGTCCCACCCCTCTCTGCTTCCTTGAGCTGGTCAGCATCTGTTAAAAGATGCAGTGTGCATCAAAGGCTGCCTTGTCAGTGCCAGTCCTTGCTGCTGATGGATGATGATGTATGAAACAGGGTGATTTGGGAGCAGCACAAAAGTGAGACCAACAGACACAAAGTCTTGTTTAATATTGATTGCTGACTTCGGCTGTTTGCATTTAGCTATCTAACAGGGTAATTGGTTTGTCAAAGTTTAGCTGTCAGTTAATTCTTTCAGTCTTGCTTACTCTACACATTTTTAAGCAGTGTAAACGGGTCACAGGACGGCAATAACTTTTGTCTGTTGTATTTCCATTCTTTCCAGGATCTAGCACAGATGGCAGTAAGGCTGGGCATTCCAGTATACTGGGTTCAGAGGTGGCCTTATTTGCAGGGATTGCATCAGGGTGCATCATTTTCATCGTCATCATCATCACTTTGGTGGTTCTATTATTGAAGTACCGAAGAAGACACAGGAAGCATTCCCCGCAACACACTACAACTCTCTCACTTAGTACATTAGCCACCCCAAAACGCAGTGGCAACAACAATGGTTCCGAGCCCAGTGACATTATCATTCCTCTAAGGACTGCAGACAGTGTCTTTTGCCCCCACTATGAAAAGGTCAGCGGCGACTATGGACATCCAGTGTACATAGTTCAAGAGATGCCTCCTCAGAGTCCAGCAAACATTTACTACAAGGTCTGAGAAACACACAACCAAATCTGTGGTACACTTGAGGCGTAGAGGACACTCACTGGTCAAATGCTTTCTGTTGGGGTTTGTGGTGACGCCTTGTGCGCTAGGATTGACTCAAGCACAGGGGAGAGAAGGCGACAGCTCTTTCTCCGAGAGCCGACTCGAGCTGGACAGCTTACCTAGTCTGTAGAATTCCTCTCTCGGTGAATCAGTATTCACTAAAAGCTGGAAGACTTTTATGTAGAAGATGCCCATTCTGATTGCTGTACTCTTGTTACATTCATCATCCTCAAAGCCATGTGCTCCAGGCGTTCAGGCATGTACAAAAGCCAAGGGAAGATGGAGTGATCCATGGATGTTAATAGCTCTAGGCATCCTGGGAAGGTGCTCTAGGATATCAAGCTTGAAATGCAATCTTCTGACTTTTGTGTGTCTCTCTCAGTGCATACTGGATTTGTCACACAGACCTTGGTGTCTAAGTAAGACTTGTTAAAGTTCTCTTGCTTTAGTCCGTCACTGTTCCATTTATTTCTGTTATCCGGGGCTATGCCATCCTTCACATAAGATTTCCTTTCACTCCACCTCCTGAATCACTAATGGAACATTAATGTTTGGAGATCTGTGCTCCATCCATCTGCTACAGCAGCCTCACTCGAATGGGTAATGCATTTGTAGAAATTGTGTTTGATAGTAAGGAGCCTTCCAGCCAAAAAGTTAGGCTGTCAACAAGTCAAGAGCAGGACTGGGTGGTGGAGGGAAGGGCTGGCTGCAGTTGAAATTGAATACTGCTGCCTCAAAAATAGAAGCTGGGAAGAAAAAAAATTAGGTAGCACAGCACTTTGGTATGCTAAGTTTTAAGAGGCAAATAGGAGACACAATAACAAGCGCAGTGGCTTAGGGCTGCATTTCAAGGAATTCACGGTTATCAAATACCAGTGTGCAGAAAAAAAGAGTACCTTCAATACAGTAGAACAAAGGGGTATTGTCAGGAAGTGAACAAGCTTGGAGCGGACAAGACAATAGCAGGCCGCTGAGGATATATTAGGGCAGGGCTGTTGCGGTACTGGCAATAAAATGTACAGCTTTGAAGCTGTAGCAAAAACGTAGTCTGCTTCGGAAGACTTTTAAGCAGACTCAGCTGCTATACTGTCACATTATACTAAACACAGGGAAGGCATTTAAGAAAATAGCAGAGAGCCAAATCTGACCAAGATGATTATAAGCCAACAGGTCAAATGAGCTGTAATTCTATCACTGGAAAAGTTGGAAAAAAAAAAAAAAAAAAAAAAAAAAAGCCTTTCTCATCTCTAAAAGTAAAACATTTTTTTTCTGACTGAGCCTTTTGATGCTTTGGTTTATCTTAGTGCTGTATCTGCACAGTACATGTAAGTACTGTAATGGACACAGCAGTTCATTGGTGCTCTGTTGCAAAGTTAAAGCACATATGGCAAACCTCCTGTAGTCCATAAGAATAAAATAAATTATGACAGTGAGATGGAGAAGGAAGATATGTCTTATTTATAATAGGTTTATAGAACACAAGGGATATAAAATGAGAGCTTTTCTTTTTCTTTCTTTCTTACTTTTTTTGTTTTGTTTTGTTGTTGTTTTGTTTTGTTTTTTACTAATATATATTCTGAGATTGCACAGAATCTACACCAGAAGATGTGAAGTTCATTAGCGGCAATTAAATAGTCTTAACTTGTCATCGTTCTACATATATATGTGTGTGTGTATATACATATATATGTATTTATGTATGCATATATATGCATACATTAAGAAATGCAGAAACTGCTTCTGGGAAAAACAACAACCATCCAATGGTAATGAGAGCATATACAAACAGAATCCAAAGCCCTTTAAAGGTATCTCATCAGAGAAAATGAGGAAATAAGCCCAAAGAATCAGGAAATCGATGTTACTGCATCACATATTTAACAATGACAAGGTGTGCCGGCATTTATTTTCTGTGTTGTGTTTTCCCTTGCCTTGTGAGCTGAAGTGTTCTGTAGATTTCATGGAGATTTTTAGAGAGGGGGTTCAGGTTAAAGTTTTCTCTTTAGCGTGGCTATTCCCCTGAAGCTCCCACCCTGGAGAGGAAATAAGAAAACTCGACTTTTATACGTGCTATGCAAATAGACATTTCTAACATAGTCATGTTACTATGGTAACACTTTCCTTTCTGATTTGGAAGGAAAATGTAGCAACAGCATTTTGAGGTTCTCAGACCTCCAGTGAGTACCTGCAAGGAAAAAAAAAAAACTGTCACAGAAATTATCACTCTCTCTGTTTCCTGAACCTGACGTTGGGATGTTGGTCCAAATGAGAGAAACAAAACAAAAAATCCCAACCCATGGTTCTGTGGAAGGTTACCATGGTGACTAACTACAGTACATATGTAATTCTTTTCAACAACCCTTCCTTTCTGTGAATCCATCCATACAAGGTTCTCTTGTAAGTCATTAAGTTTTTATTTTGGGGGAGGGGGAGGAAGGGAAAAGATGGGTTTGCTGATCCTGATCTTTATCAAATCAAACCTATGCTTCATCAGCTGGCTACATTCTAGTTACGTACTAAACTGTGAAAAAAATCAGATGCATTGCTCAAGAGCAACCTGCAACCAATCAGAAAAAAAAAAAGAAAAAAAAAAAGTACTGTGAGTCTGTTTTGTGTCTGGTGCAGAATTATGACAATCTACCAACTGTTCCTTTATTTGACGTTGGTTCAGCTTTGAAAAGTTACTGTAAATGCCTTGCTTGTATGATCATCCCTAGTCACCTGACTTGGAATTTGCACCATCATGTCTAAGTGAAGATGCTGTAAATAGGTTCAGATTTACTGTATATGGATTTGGGGTGTTACAGTAGCCTTATTCACCTTTTTAAGTAAAAAAAAAAAAAAAAAGAAAAAAGAAAAAAAAAGAAAAAAAAAGTGAAAACAAGACAAAAATGGCTTTTCTTAACCAGATTGTGTATATAGAGCAATGTTGGTTTTTTATAAAGTCCGAGCAAGATGTTTTGTATAAAATTTGAATTTTGCAATGTATTTAGCTACAGCTTGTTTAAAGGCAGTGTCATTCCCCTTTGCACTGTATTGAGGAAAAAATGGTATAAAGGTTGCCAAATTGCCACATATTTGTGCTGAAATTGTGTACCATGAATATTTATTTAAGAATTTCTTTGTCCAGTTTGTAACACAGTATTATGCTTGAGTTATAAATATTTTTTTTTAATTTTGTTTTGTTTTGTTTGTTTGTTTGTTTTGTTCTGTTTTTAAACTAGCCGGTAATAAGTTTGAAATCTGCTTTAGTTCCACATTGCAATTAGCTCCCAGAAAATGAAAATTATGAAAATCACATTCCACGTCTGTTTCGAACTGAATTTGTTCTTAAAAAAATAAAATATTTTTTTCCTATGGAATCCTTGCCTTCTAAGTATTTTCTTTTTTCTTTTTTTTTCCTTTTTTCGTCATTTTTAAATTTTTCTTTTTTAAAAGAAATAATAAATAAGAAAGCCACCCAGTCTGCCTCTTTCTGCCCCTCTCTCCTTCCTTTTCTTTCTCCCTGTTCCCCTGTTTCCCCCCTATCTCTCCACCCAGATTGCTTCTGGTTCATAAGCAAAGAAAGCTCCTTGTAACACACTGACTTCTGTTAACCTAATTTCCCACAGAGGAAATCACACAGATAGGGCACATCTACAGATACGGGGAAAAAAAAAAAAAAAAAAAAAAAAGTGGGGATCTTAAGCCCTTGGAGGTCAGTGAGTTGTAGCAGTTGTAGCAGCGGCAAGTTGCCTGGATCATCTAGCAGGTGAGATTTTAACCACATGGATAATTCCCAGAAATTATGGGCTGATTTTTGTACTGAGCAGAGCCAGAAAAAAAAATTATACCTGAAGCCTTTTGGGCACTGTTGCTGTTGCTGCTGCTTCTGAGGAGGAGGAGCAAGCCTGGGGCAGCAGGGCTGAGCAAGAAGGGGCAGGAGATGAAAGAAACTGAAGAATGGTGAAGGATTAGAAGGACCACCATGTCAAAGCATCTCAGCATGCCTCTTTCAGCGAGGCCATGCAATGTCCTGTCCCAGCTTTACTGCTATGAATAAGGCACTCTGAAATCACCTGTTGTGAAAGCCATGTTAAAGATCAGTGCCAATGTGTGCAGGTGACACAAGCAGTAACACAAGGTCTGTGCTTGTGTTGCTTTGATTTTCACTTGGTTAACTGATTCTCGCATTTTAAAATACTTTATTTTTTGAGAAAGTCCAGTCACCTTGAAAGCAAAGCATCTATCTGCCTGTTAGCAGTGCATAAATGTCAGGGTCACCCACGGACTAGCAGGTGGGAAAGGTCTACAAAGGGGAAAGATGCATTCATCACTAACAACTGATGCCAATTTGTCACAGTTTTCACCAAAGAAAGGCAGCTAGTTTATCATAGCATTGGTCATTGCAATTCCCATTTGTCAGGAGGGTTTTTTGTTTTGTTTTTATGACTAATCAAGGCAAAAATGAGTGACAGGTGAAGGTAAACTTTGAGATACTGTATGTGTTGCTGTGGTACAGGTATTGTGAAGGTGGACTTAAAGAAACCTTAGACTATCGAACCATTGGGCTAGCGTGGCTTCTTGCTGGTTGAGCTTATTTAATCAGCTCAGCTTACAGAATCAGTTGTGGGGGTTGACCTTAGAGGGCAGTTCACTTAGGTTTCCCTCCTGCGTCTGCTACAGATGTCCTTGGGACAGTTCAGTGATCCAGCAGAACACGTGGGTGCCCAAGGTGGAGTGTGTGAGCATCCACTGACTGCCTGGGTAACTCACTTGGCCCTAATCCTGCATTTACTACTCTGAGTTGCTTCAAAGGAAGTACTCCTGTGCATTCAGAGGCACATACACACTTGGCTGAATCAAGACTTCACTCCTTACTCCGTGCCTTGCACACATGGGATTTCACTTGCTCGTCTTGGTGGGTTGTGGTGAGGGCTGCCACACTGTTAATGGCTGTGAGGTGCTCATTAAGGCTGTGGTCTGCTCTAAAAGCTTTTCTGATACGGCTGCCTGTTAGAATTGTGGCTCTTTAGCTTTGTTAAGCTTTAATTTATTGCTTTATTTTAGGCCATGGTAAACAACAGAGAATAGAGATAAAAGTAATTTGACAGAGTCAAGCTTAGGTGGCATTTTCATTTCTGTGCCTCTTTTGCTCATCTATGATAAACATTATTATATAATTATTATATTTATAGATGGCATGTTTACAGACAGCCCCCACATACCAATTTTTGTCACTGTTTAAGCAATAAGGCAAAGCAGTGTTGCTATAAATGGTGTCTCCATGGGGGGTGTGGGGGGAAGAACGGTTGGTGGTGCAACTGTACAGGTGCACTTGGGGAAAAAGATGCTGGATTAATAGGAGGGCCTTGCACACACATTCACACACATAACTGAACCTTCATTGAGTGTTAAACTCATTTTAGTAAATAATATGTGCCTTAGACACTCAGCGTAAAGCTTTTAACTTATAACCCATCTTTTATAACTTGCAGAGGAAAAAAAAATCATGCTTGCATTTTGCACTGCTGCTGACACTGCACTATTAATTATCAAACAAGCACAAAATCAGAATTTACTGCCTTTATGATGAAACTGGTTCCCTGGTAAGAACTAGTCCAAGTCAATAGGCTCTGCTACGTGGACAATAAAATTATAATTCGCAGTTGTTATCCATCTAGAATGAAATAAGAATCTACTACATAAAATAGTGTCTCACAGAGTAAGCATAACAATGCTACTACCTATGTTTAAAATGTTGTACCTCTTTCTTTAGCTTTTCTTTAGCTGATGCATTGATCAAATGCTTACTCACTCAACAGCATGCTCATTTTGTTCTGTGGGCACTGTAAATTTCCTTTTTGCAGAAAAGTTTAAAATTGTGTAGTAGTTAGCAAAATAAAAGAAAACAAAACTCAGTCTTTGGAAGAGACATTCTCCATCTTTGTAGCCATAATAGAAATTTTAGTGGGAAAAAGCACAGGGCTTAAAAAACACCAAATGTACTCATTATACAGTTGGCATGTCATCACATGAAGCCTCGGATCAGAAATCAAGTAATATTTGTTTTGGAAAAAGAAGAAGGTTGGAGAATATACCACAGTGTATTCATAGTTGTGCCATTCATAATCCATATGGTGCTGGATTCAGCTGACTGAGCTATAATCTCTTAAATAAAACAATATCTCTCTTTCATATGACTCACAGAAATACTTTGATGCTTAATTAAGGCATAATGCAATCCATAGGAATCACCCTAAATATAAAATCATGGGGCTGACGGTAGAACTGGAGTTACAATTGGAAGTGTAGAATACAGATGAGATCCTTGATTGTGCTTGGATCTGGCAATAAAAGGTGAGGTACTGGCAAAGTGGGACTGGCAAGCCTTATAAAATATGGGCAAGAGTCTGCCCACACCTCTCCAGGTGAGGATGCAGAGTAGAAGCTACCGGTTATTCTTCCTGGAGGAAGGCTTCATGTGGAGCAGAGGGAGGAGGAGAAGAGAGGGAAGGCCAGTGACAGGGCAGTGACTGCCCATAGAGGAGGCTTGGGGAAATCTGTAATGATGTCCTGGGCAAAAATCAGATTGATATGACAAGCCCAGCTGTGGAAGGAGTTAGAGAGACACACAAGTAAAGGCTTCAATGGAAAACAGGTAACAGCAAGTAGAAGAAAAATGTTGACAGAGAAAAGGGAAATAAAAATAGTGATTCAATACTGTTGGCTCTTGTTATGAAAATGAGAGGAGACCAGGTTGTTCTGCTAGACATTGAGAGGAAAAAGAGGCTACATGGGATGGAGAAAGGAGACCAAAACTCAGTGCTTTCTGCAAGCTGGGATCCTGTGAAAAAGGGATCAAAGTTCTGCAAAAAAGTGAGTAACTGTAGGACTACTAAAAGTCTAAACAGCGCCGAACTTTGTGCATAGCTCTTGAAACCTATGAAAAAAATCTGTGTTTTCGTAAGTACATGAATAGAACCTCATATGCTTAGGGTGCTGAAGAAGTGCAATTAATTTAATAACACAAGGAATCCATTGGGGGAGTGGTGGTGATTGTTTCTAGATCAGACCTTCAATGGATATAAATTAGTGTAGCTTCATTTGGCACATGATCCTACTTATCACAGTTGAGCATTGCACATGCATAAGCAATATTGATACAGATTTTATTATACCTCTTATGCTATGAGAAAGTGCTTTATAAGAGTGTCGTCCTGAATATTATAAAGACGGCACTCAAAAACATACCAACAATGACATGCTTTTATAAGAGACTGCTATTAAATGCCATAACAATTGTAATTTGTACAGTATTGAACATCTTCAGCAATTTGCTGTATCTGTTCGTTAAAACTAGATTGCATTACTAGCAAATGTATAATAAAAAATATTACACATTTTAATGTGTCTTTGTCCTTTCTTGTAACATTTAAACTAATTCCTTTCTATTCAACTGTATTTCAAATGCATAAATGGCAGGTCAGCTGTCTGCTGTTCCTATGTTTTCCATTCATCCCCACAGGCCGTTATCTTAGTATTTCCAAATATCATAATTAAATCAAAATACCGAATGTTGGCTTTCTTTAAACTCAGCTGTTGGAAGTACATGATCACATGAGCAATTCAGTAATTATTCAGAATAAATAGCATTTTATCCTTCATCACTGTGAAGCATACCAGAGGATGTGAAGCCAGAAGGCTCAGAAGCCAGAATATGATGCAAAAGAACTCTTCATATGTCACACTGGAAAAAATCTCAAGATTTGGGAAAACCCAAATGATGATGCACAACGCAAAATCATTGCATGTGTTGCCTTTGCTTCATATTCTCTCCTTCATGCTATATGTTTTTTCTGTATATAACCAACAAAGCAAATGTGAGCTTTCTAGACCTCAAAATAGGGTACAAGCTATAAAGATTCATACCGCTAATTCTGCAGGCTCTCTACTGACTTTCCAATATTGAGAAAATGGTGGCGGCATTCCTTCAACCCCTTTGTTATATACCCTGATGCCATGCCCTGATCACCTGCGCAATACGCCAGCCCTGTCAGGCCCAAAGGCCTTTATCTTCCAAGATAAGGTTTCACTTCTGGACAAGGCTTTTGTTGCTCACCATGAAAGATTCTTTTATAAATGTTACCCTAGACTTTCCTTCTTTTACATGACTGGGTCTGGATTTGAGGTGGTGACAACTTTTTCACGAAGAAAACATTTTGATGGAACACAGGAACAGTTCTTGCTCCATGAGTATGTTTTCTGCTAAGCCTTTTTTTTTTTTTTTTCCTAATGAGCTTTGGTTTGAATTTTTATGTGGCTTTACAGCTTCCTTTTGTATTTACTCAATTGCATCTTAAAGAAAATAGCATACAGTGAAATTCTTAAATACAATTTAAATATAGCTCATTTCTATCCAGTTGTTCTTACATCCCTATTCATCAGTATAATAAGCTAAAAATATTTGAGGAAAATTCTTCTAATTTCTTGTGATTTTAGATAAAATTTTAGATTTTTTAAAGATCTCTTTTCGGAAAAGAGTAGTAAGTTCAGTTTGGAAGCCATCGTTTAGGAAGAATTAAGAAACAGTGATTGGTGTGATGCTCCAAACTGAGAGAACATATTTGAAAGACAGAATGACTTTTGGAAATAACCAATATTTGGTTTAGTTTTGTTTCCTTAAATCAGCTCAACACTGAGAAGCAAAAAGTGCTGTTGGTTTTAATGTCTGTGTACCAGCCTGCTTAGGGCTTATTTATGTAGCTTTCTCTTTTCAGTCTCGTATGATGAGTGGTGATGAAACCGAAGTCTGGATGCTTTGGCCACTGGTAGGTGTAACCTATGTGATTACACACAATACAAAGGATTTATACCAAAGCATCTTCTAAGGAGAAATAAAAATCCCTTTAGCTGGCTCCCCTCTTCCACCCTTTCCAATGTTGTGTTTTAAAACAGCAGTAATTTTTCCTTTATATATTTTTCCCCAGCCTAAATATTTTAAAGATAGGATCAGAACTATATTTGTCAAGTTATACAACACTTCTGTTTTTTTCTGTATCTGGCTGATGATTGCAAAGTTTCCACAGAGTCTCTTCACTGAAGGCACCATTCATTAATAAAGCAGTGCCTACAAATATGTAGATGAGCCTCAGGAGAACATATTTTTGTGCCAATTTTATATCAAGGATATGAGAAATATCTTACTGTCGTGTTTCACTTGTGCCACAACACTGACAGATTGAAGCACCAATACACCTTGGTTCAGGAAGGCCTTGTCCCTTCTTGCAGAAGCTGTATGGACTGATTTTATTTTCTTTCCTTCAGTTACCAGCTCTGAGGAATTGCACTGGGTTGCCTAGGCTTTTGTAGGGAGGCGGATAGGAGGTGGCAAGGCCTCAGTGCTGAGTGCTTTGATCATTCTTTCGCAAAACAAAGAGCTGCTCTGCATTGCACAAGACTGGAGTTTCTCATGGCCGAAGTGCTTAAACTAAGCATGTGATAAACACAGGGCCTAGCAGTGGTGCTCCACAGCTCAGTTTTCTGCAGACAGTTTTGACAGAGCAACCACTTGGAAATCAAAGGAACTCTCAGAACCAGCCAATCATCTGAGGAGTGCAGGTGGGGGCCGATACAGGGCTTTCAGCATGCCATAATTTAACTGACTTGTCCCTCTGTACCAATATGCCAGCAGCATTTTGCCAGAAATGATCAATGAGGAGGAGGATCTGGCTTAACTGAAATGTTAGAACCAGCCTGCATGATGAAAACCATGGAGGCAGAAAGAAGCAGCTGCAAGAGTCATGGCAGGGCCTTCTGCAGACCTGGAGGTATGGACCAGCTTCTCAGGACAGGCTTCTTCTGGATTATGGAGGGAGGTCTGGTAAGGCTTATGCTCCTTGTTCACCATGTCCAGAATCCACTTGACATTTCCGCTGGCTCCTGTTTGATCTTAAAGTGATTTCTTAAAGCTGAAGCAGAATTTCTCACTGATGAGGTTGTCTGATTTCAGTGCCATGAAGAGTTTGGCCCATGTTTATTAATCCATCAGCTGCCATGAATTGGGTGGCAATCAGATCATTATAAAATATAAAACTGATCTAGTAACATCTTCAAGTCTCTTACAAATATGACTCTTGTAAAAATCCTACATGTTACCAGCTATTTTAAGACAAAAGTAATTGTTGAGTGTAGCAAGTTCTTTTTTTTAAATCTTGCTCAGTTCTAGGCTACTGTGGTTTTCTGTGGAGGTGAGTTTTATAGTTCAGTGACACATCATATGAAAGAGTGATTTCTTTGATCAGTTTTTAGCTTTCCAGCTTTAATGTACTTAAATTCCCTCTGTTCATGTCTTTTGAGACAGATAAATCAACTCCTATAACTCCTTAGTTTTTTTTTTTTTTTTTTTTTTTTTTTTTTTTTTTTTTTTTTTTTGTAAATTTTCATTCATCTCATTCTCATTCTTATGGTACGCTTGCTCCTCAATCTATTCCCCTTTGTGGAATTTCCCATGCCCTAAACATTTTTTTTTTTTTTTTCTGTACTTTGAACTCTTTCTTACTACTGCTATAACCTTACAAAGCAAAGAGACCAGGAATATATATAATTTGCTAGTAGAGATTGCATGGCTTTTTTCAATAGAGTGATCTTAACAAGGGTGAGAATGAACTGCATATGAAACAGTTTGGATGCCATCATGGCCAATTATTGTGTCCATAGCATTGTGGCAGACAGCTCCTGTAAAACATCTGTATCCTGAGTGGTGATAAGCACTTTCAGATTGCCTTAATAGTTGTAGGATTTGAAACTGCTCAGCACCTCTTAAGCATCTTATCCAGGGAGGATTATATTTTTGGCTGCAGTCAAAAAGATTAAGTGGTTTCTACCTATGAAATCAGAACATTTTTTTAACAATACATTGGTGGGAAATATTTTTCTCAATACTCTTTTGTTGCATAGTCCAGCCCAATGCACAAAACTTATTTTTCAAAGATCCCCTTTAATCCATTTTCTTTCTCATAAACCAAGTGAATCATCCACATACTAACAGTTTGCTGTACTACTCAATCCATCTTTTGTAGACAGACCATGCTTGAAGCAAAGGTTGAGTCCTTTCCCAGGTATTAAGGGTCCCTGCTAGCAGCCAAAATGTCTCCAACTCCACTTCTAAAAACATGCATTTGCCTTCCAGTTTAGATTATTCACCAGGGGTGTAGGAGTCCTAGGTTTACTGAATATGGCCAGCATGATTCAGAGCAGATATATGAGTATAGGATTTCATGTCACTGCCCTACCAAATATTTTTAGTTTGTCACTCTTTTATGTTAGAGTTTCCTCGTTTTTGATAGCTGAACAGTTAGGTAAGGCACAGTCTCCAACATACTACAGTTTATGAACCAGTGGTCTAGGGAGGCAGGTTCTTACCCCGCTCATCAAGCCTCACCACTTATATGCAGTGGCATTACCCTTTTGCTATTCAGTAACAGAGATCAACCCCAAACCTGATATTTAGGGAAATCCCCTTTAATATGGAGGGCTGAGCTCACAGCAGAGGCTGCAAACACACCTAAGCAGTCCAAATCATGTCTCAGGGCTCTGACCCTTAACCTTATCCTGATTCCGTATGTGTCATAAGTGAGGGATCAGGTCTTACAGGCTGGGTGCCTATTTGCAAGGTCTCTGAGCTTCTGGCTTGAGCTGAGACCCCAAACACTTCATCCATGGCGGACAGTGAATTCCATTAGGAGTTTTTTCATCAGTCAAGGCACCCACTGGGTTCAGTGGCAGTGGTAGATGTCAGTAGTGCCCATCTGAAGGATTTAGATGAGTAGAGGCACAGCTGAGAACCTGACTGCTTCTGAAGATCTGGAAAAGATGAGTCTGTCAATTTTTGCTCTAAATGGGAAGCTGAACTTTAAGTCATGGCTTAACCAAAGGGCAGCATATGGCAGAACTACAGCTGTTTGAAACCCACTTGCACTTCACACTGGCATTTTGACAAATGCTATTGTGTTATGAATACTTGATGAGACAGTAAATCTAGGGCCCTATTCAGCTCTGGCATATGCCTGCATAATTCCCACTGACTTAGTACACGTCTACACCAAAAAATGTACAGACTTGCGTAGGACTGAAACAAACATACAGACCTTATAAGCGATCCTTCTGGCAGACTGAAAACATTTTGCTGCAGTTAGTCTCCTGTAGCAGGAAGTGTGAATGCTATAAGTAGAAACTGAGGAAAAAAATAGGGAATCCATGAGGTCTAGAAGACACCTGGTGATTTGAAAGACAAAACTTGAATTTTTGCACTGGAGCAACAGTCTGCTCATTATAAGCGAAGAGAGGCTCCCCCTCCATCACATTCCCCCAAGATCCATTTGCTATCTTTCATACTTTGTTTCTTATCTCTTTGCCAATTTCTACAAGGAAAGAAAGAACTCAGAGGGATTGTTTTCTGCAGCTAGAGCCTACAGGAGGCCTAAAAAAAGCATTAGACAAATATATCAGAGGATAGATCATGTTGCAGGACTGTGGCTGCCAGTGATGAGATCTCCAGTTTCTTAGTCACTTTAGGTCAGAAACCAGGTGTTATGTTGTTGATCCCACAGCTGCTTGCCATCCACTGCCTCCTCATGTAATGAACAATCTCATCCGTGCAGTTTTCACAGCTCCAGATGTTTAAAAATACACTTTTAAAGTACTTGAACAATAAAGAGCTCTTTTCAAAGTATTGCTTTCTATGCTCAGTGTCTGAGCCTTTGCTGACTACTATGCACTGATTTTTAGATGGCATTCTGAAAGCTTCTTCAAGTCTGGACACACATTTTCTTTGCTTAAAACCTGCTTAACCCCTTCAGCACTGTGGCTTTAGATCCCCTGATGTTCATATAAATATGAAGGGCTTAAACTTGCAAGAGTGGAAAATGAATAATAGGAAATCAATAGCCTTCATTTTCTCAATGAGAGGAAAGGCAGAATGGAAGATTTCTCTCATTGTATCTTACGACTTCAACTTACTTGTGCATTTTCTACTACTAAGAGCCAGAACTAGCTCATTTATAATGAATGGTCTGGCAGCAGCGACATTTTTGCAAAGTGTACAATAAGTGAAAAAAAAAATTCCCTCCCACTGCAGCATTTTGGGGATTTTATTTTCTAACAGTCACAACCTGGAATTTATTAAACCAAATGACATCTACCTACAGTTGGAAAAACAGAGCAGAGAAAAATGCTGTTTAAGGTTTAAGGAATAAAGTCTAGCTTCATGTTAAAGACATGCATTTTAAGCTAAAAGTGGCAGAGACAGTGCTGGCATCAAAGACAGAGATGTCAGCAGGAAGTGCTGAGGAAACAGCTGAGGCCTTGCACTTCAAATAGATAGCTCTGGGTGAGAGATGTTCCCACCAACAGTCAAGAGTCACAGATGACATTTTCAGATGTCTTCAGTATTTTGCATTCAGAGAACCACATGATGTATCCAATGCCATATGTCTTTTCTATGGGCTTCAGTTCCGTAGGTATCTACAACCGCTTTCAGTTCTCCACTACAAAGTGAAAAAGAAATGTATGAAAGCCTCTCTGGTTTGTCTTGTTATTTTAAAATTAATTCAATGAGATTTGGACAGGTTCCTCTCTCTCTTCCATTACCAGAGATGACAACTTTTAGTTGCTTGATGCAGTGTTAATCATTTTTTTTTTTTCCTAAAAGAACATGACCAACCTATCAGATACTTGACAAATGATTGATTTAGCCTAGAATAGTCTGTTTACAAGCTAATGCAAAAAATATTAAGGATGAGTAAACTAATTAATGAGCAATGCATTCCCCATGGCAACATGACTAAAATTGCTGTTAGGTCAACAGAGAACTCAACATTGCTCCATATGCTCTTTGTAGTAGTGTTCAAACACTACAGGTGTAAATTTTGGGTCACCTTATTTCATATATAAGTAGGTCATTAAAGGAAGCTATCACATATTGAACTAATTGCTTTTTAATTCCTTCCTGCTGATGTGAAGAGAAATACTAAAATTTTAACTTGCTGATCTATCTAGAGTTCTTACCACATTCCTACTTTCAGAAAAGCTCTGTACCTCAAAAAACAAAACAGATTTTTTTCTCCCAAAAAACTCAGGCACCAGTTTAAACATTTGTAGTCTGAAGGAGAGAGTCTGTGTCCTTAGTACCTTTCATTCATGTATTTACAAAGGCAGGGTGGGAAACCACAGCTGAAAGGGTGTGGGAGGGAAAAGCAGCCTTAGGAACACCTGATGTAGGTTTTCCTGACCCATATGTGGAGAGAGTTGTAGGTATGGCAATGCTCAAACCTACATTTTAGGTGTTTGACTTCTATACTGGAATCCAGAGACCCAAATGTGGTGCCTGAATTCCCCACATAGTGCCTGGGGAGAATGGGGTGAATCATAATCTGCCCAGCTAAATTCAGCTATTATGTGCAGGCTCTGAAGTTAGTAGGGTTAAATTGAAAATTAAATGGAGACCACTTGGCCTGTGGTTTACTTTAAAAAAAAAAAAAAAAAAAAAAAAAAAAGAGCAGAAGTGTGTATTTCTTTAAATTTTCTGCTGACAGACCAGAGAGATAATTAGCCTACAGCTGCAGACTGGGGAGAACTGCCTTTTTTGGTTACCTTGGTTTTTTTTGCCTTGAAGCAGCAGGTGATAGCCTAGAGAGAGAAGCTGGGTGCCATTGACTTAATTTAGTTACTTGAATTGAAGGCAGCATATAACACCACAGAGAAACAGGGAAGTGGGAAATCTTCAAAACCAGTGTTTTTAAAGAGTGGCAGTTAATAATCAGAGATAAGAATATGACTAGGGAGAAGCAAAGATTAAAAATATGTACTTATGACACTCCCATAACATCTCAGGTGCCTTAGGGATGGCTCAGCTAGGCACAAGCCCTGTCTCAGAAGTATTGCAGTCCGATGAGAAATGTGATATAGCAATGAAGAAATGCAAGCAATAGAAGATGGAGGAGAGTTTTCAAAAGCATCCTGCACTTATGTACCACTACACACACATATAAAAAACCTTTCCCAAGTAATCTTCTGTGTTCCCACACATTGCTCCACACCCTACCAAGGCCTTCTGTCTTGCAGGCATTCCCTGTGACACTTAAGATACTCATTTCACTTGTCAACCAAAACATTGTGTCATGCAGTGTTTGCAACACTTATTGTATTGTGAGAAACTTTATTTTAAAAACCTGTGAATATGAAGATTATTTGATATTTGTTTAAGGAGAGAAAATATTTGTCTGTCTTAATATGTAATGGTATAGGAAAAGGCAATAATAACAATAAATTAACAGAATTATCTACTTACATAATTTATTATGATACCCATTCTACTGGATATTTATTTGGAGAAGCATTATGTCTGTATGAGCTGATAAAATTCATATAGACACAATTCCTCCTTTTTTATTTTTTATTTTTCAGGAATGATCTTCAAAGCAGCCTGATCACTGCATGCTGACATTTTAATAACATCAATGGGAGGACTTGTGGAGTAAGTTTAAATAAGGAAAGCACAAAATGAAAATGCATTAAAGTGAATGGGTAAAAGTTCTCTTTCCAACACTTTCATTTGAAGATGAGAGAGAAGTGTCAAAAGACTACCACACTGCTCTGTAAATGAAGCTATGAGGTTTCCATTAACTATACCAAATGCTGACAATCACCATTCTCTCTTTCTTCCCATGTACCACTCACACACAGGGTGGATCTAGTGGGGTGAAAGGAAGCCTTGGTTTGAGACCTCAGTAGGTGCAATACAATCAGAATGTATGACTCCACAGAAGCCACACAGATCTGACTGTACTTCTCAGATCAGGTACCACGTGGTTTGAATAACTACAGCCAATATAGGTCCAGAAACAACAAAGCTCCATTTGAATAACCTTTTCCCAAGGTTAACATTCAAGCACTTTAATAATTCAAGTTATAAGAGGGCTCACTAGGTAGGGCACAGGTCCAGGTGAAAGAAAGCCACAGTACCCTGTGGCCTGTGCTAGCTTCTTGTGATCACATGCTGCTGCACCTGAGCAAATAATGCAGCAGGTTCCCAGGTGCTGATGGAGAGACAGTACGCTCCAGGAACTAGGTCAGGTCAGGAGACAAGCAGTTATAGCTCAAGCTATATACATATATATACATACATATTTAATTTTAATTTACTTGTTATGTTAGGAAATTATTTTGTTTCTGAGATGCAATAATGAAGCTTCCAGCCTATGCTTGAGATACTACAAAATGCTGTGGGTTTTCTTTAAAGTCTGCACTAGCAGTCATTGTGACTGATATAACATCACATCAGCAAATCTGTATGCTTTCTATTAAATTTCTATTTGTTTTAGAATGGCATCTCATATTAATACATAAGAACAGAGACAAATAGAACAGCAAGCAGAAGGTGGAAGAACCCTGGAAGAAAAATCCTGCAGATTTTGGATAGCTGCTTAGAGATTTTGTGTGAAAACCTGTAAAGAATTCTTTTATCACTGGGAAAAAAAAAAGATTGCTTAAGAGGCTTATAAGAAGTGCTAACAACTGAGTACTAGGCATCATTTCCCCCTTGTTAAGCAAGATAAATCATTATTGTACCAAGGCTTTTCAAAGACTGTACATAGTGGTAAGTGCCAGTTCCCTACTAACTTAGTTATTTTTATAAATTACTCGTGATGTATTGGATGCAAAATTATTTGAGGGATTGCATATTTATCCAGTGAGTATAAAGCTTAAGGCCTGTGTAAGATTTCTGGCAGCAGAATGAAACTCAGCCATGCCCACACGCCTGCATGAAGTGGGTGTTTTTCTTCCTTGGATCATGTGGATTATCTGCACTGCAAACTATGCATTAATAAAAAAGCAGAGCAGGCACTTTCCATATTCCCCTTTGGAATTAAGAAATAAAAGGGAACTTGCATACTTGGATAACTTTGAGGAAACTTAGAAAAGGAAGTTCAGAAGGAAAATGCCAGAGGTATCATGACTAATAAAAAATAATGAAAATCAACATACCATTTTAAGTGTAAATGTGTTTTAGAAATACCATCCCCAGATGCTCCTGAGTAGTTGAGGAAGGCATTCATGTTCTAAGTGCTCCTAAACAAAACACCTCTTTAACAGTGAAATCATATATAAAACATATCTTTTGATTAATCTTAGCCCTGAATAAGTTTTATTTATAGGCAGTAAGAAATATCCTGATAATCAGCTTGATTTTTCCTCCAACACTGGCCTCAGGAGAGGAAACAGAATCCAGAAAAACTGTAAAGTGACAACTATTTCGTCACTTATCACAGTGCAGGGCTGTAGGAAGGAATGGTTTAATCAGGAGGAGTTTGATGAGCTAGGAGTGCAGAGGTATTCTTTGCACTGGGAGGTATTCCTGAAGAAGGACGGGCTGTCATACAGGATGGGGTGGATTAAGTGAAGGACGGCAACACTATAAAGGTCAAGCAGGACAAATGCGGAGGTGGACACTGGTGTGCAGGGAACAATATCATGTGGAAATCCACCTCTTGTCCTCTTAGGGCTTTATTCCTTGTACAGGCAGCTTGAAATCAGCAGGGCTGCTCACAGGGTGTGGCATGGAGATATTAAAAACTGGTCTTGGCTAATCAGAAATATCCTGCACCCTTTGGACAGTATGATTTAGGGTGTGGGAAGGTGGAAGGCAATCGTTTCCAGAGATATTTTCTTGTTCTGGTACCAATAATGTCTTAGTAGTTTATATTAGTGCTGCTTTGTTTTAAGGAAACACACACATTACCACAAGGCTAATCATGTGATTCTAAAGCCCTTCAGTGCTTTCTCACTGTAGCTTTACGTTACCTTGCTCTTAAAGGAAGATTGTGACTGCTGGCTTTTGTTAAATTACTTTGTGCCATATCTGTTACTTTTCTTAAGATGATATGAAACTATTATGGACAGGCAATGAACCTCTAACTTCCCTTTCTCTTCATTTTTTAGGAGTGCTCACTCTGTAGAATATTGTGCGACCTCAGAAAGATATAAATGAAAGAATTGATTGAAAAATAAGCGCATATGTCTCTAACTTTAAAATTGTATCTTTCATGCCTAGCCAAAAAATAGATGATTGTGTATAATGTTTTCCTTTTTAGGTTTGTATTTGAACATTTATTTCAAAAAATCAGGTCCAAATTAATCAAGTCCACACCTTTGTACATATACCCCATTCCCTGAGGCAGAATTACTAGGGAAATTGTTATACTGCAGTTTTATTAAATAAATAATTCCTACAAATTAATTAAGTTCAGTTTTGCATGTTGGTCAGGATAAATACTACCTTTTCTTACATATTTAGCTGTTCAGTCTCATCTGATTTAGCTCATTGAATGTTTGCACCAATTTATTCATGGGCTAACTTTGTAAGACAAAGTGCTAATTGAAAGAAACCATCATCATTGCCCAGGGCTATCAGTTTTGTTGCTAGGACAGCTGATTTGACTGACAACATTATCAGCCGATGTTTCCAACCCAGATTATGAAAACGGGAAGATTTGAACATGATCATAATTCTGATATAACTAAAATGAAAATGTTTGTTGAGTTGCCAGGGTTTAGTAATCTGCCAGTGGCCACTGCAGCTTTTAGCATGGAGTACAAGCATGTCAGATTCAATTCAGATAATCACAGGTCAGCTTAAACACTATGACTGAACTCTTTATCTCTTTGTGTGATAGAGCTCATTTAGGCACACTGATGCCAGGATTTTGTGCAAGAACATAGAAAGGCAGAAGAGGTTCCTGGATTACTTCATAACTTTGAAGGGCTTGTCAGGCTTCTAAAAGAACAGTTTACAAAAGCTCCTCAAAGTGAGAGCCTGAAGGTATCCTAACCCAGACAGCAAAGGTGCCAGTCAGTCACTGAGGTAGGTCACAAATGTTACCTGAGACAAAGGAATTTTGCAAACCCTGCATAGAAGCTGCCTGACTCAACTGGGAGAGGAATGAGCTTAGTCCACTGAGCAATTTAATATCTTGGAGTAATGAAATTATAAGTCTGTTTCACACAGTAGACCTGTCAAAAAATAGTAATAATGACAATGAGATCCTCTTAAGAGAACTCTGAAAAGTTTTTCTAGGAAAAATTAAAATAATGATTTTTTTTCTGGGGCAAAGTGATAATTAAAACCAGTGAGCTCCTGTGGCATACGGTGCAATCAAATTAAACACTAACATCCAGAAATATTCATTCAGCCATTTTTATCCATTGCACATGGCCAAAAGAGTTAGCTACTGTTATCCCTGTGGAGCATTATAGATTTTTGGAGAGGAAAAGACAGCTCTGTCCAGGAAGCATGCACTTAATTTTACCTCAGTTTATGTTTCATTTCTTTATTGCTTTAGCTTCAAATTAGTTGGAAATTATAGCCCTCAAATTAGACCTTATCATTCAGATGCAGGTGTACTGAGCGTCACCTACAAATACTGTGTACACTTGTGTGTGGCTCAATATATTCTTCCAAGTCCACACTCATGTAATCTTCACATGCTTGTTTTTAATTAAAACTCATTAAATTAATACCTGGGAAAGAAAGGAGGACAAATTGCCATAACTGTCCCTTTTCAGAACAGCCATTTATAAAAAACATGCAGAATATTTAAGAAATATGTAAAAAACAGGTAGCTTATTATATATATATATTTTTCATTTTTATGCATTTTCATTTACAGAAGGTCTGTAAAATTAGTATATGACAGGTTGCAACACTTTTTCTAGTTAGAGCTCATTTTTACAAGCTTTGCTCAGGTACAGAAGGATGAAGGACAACTCTAGTTTTACCTAATGAACTCTACTATAATTATGCCCTCAAAATGTTGTTTAAGTTTAAGCAATAAGATGGAGTCTCTACAAGTGTGAATAAAGACATTTTGTTATTATTGCAGATAGTGTATAAGTTTAGATAAGTAATTAGGTTAGGTTTTTCTTACATCACACACTTACATCACAAGTTTGGATTTGGTTAACCACAGGCTTGTCACTATCATAGCAGATACATAAATAAAAGCCATTTCATATTCATCAGTAAATGGACTTTATTATATTCAGTAATATCCAACATACAATGACTTGGAATGAAGCCATTTCTAGAGCATGAATTTGAAACGAGTTTCAGAAATCATACATAATAAGAGAATGAAATACAGTTCCCATACTGGAGTAATGTTTGCTGGGTTTCCTGAAGTGAAATCCATATTTGAGTACCTGCAAATGTGAATTTAAGTTCCATAATCATCTGCAGTTCTACCAAGAGTTGCCATCTGCTTTCCATTCTACTTGGCTCTGGTCTTATGTCAGAATATCTGATGTCACTGTAAAACAAAAGGGAGGTCATTCAAAAGCATATTTATTGCCTTATGAAGTTAAATTGCATTTCCCACTGACAGATGAAGTTTTAGAGAAAACCCTCAACATTCCAGAGTTTCCTAAAGGATTTTACAAACCACATTACCTCTATCCTGACTTTTAAGGTAAAAGTGTCTTTATCATCAGACTTAGCAAATGAATTAGTTGATTACTTGATTATTTTTATATATGAAACCCTTAACCTTTTACTTTGAAGTATGTATTTCTAAGCACAGTGCTAGCCTGTGGAAAGCTTGGTAGCAGTTCAGAGGCCCAGATAAATAAGATAATTCACTTGACCTTTTTTGTTATCAAAATCACATGTTAAAGCTTGAAGATGAATGTTCAGCTTCCATTTGGACATGTAGTTTGTGTGGCTGGGGCATAAAAACAGAAGTACTCATGTTGTGAAAGCAGATGAATCCCTACAAGTAGTTGGCAGCGCAGACAAGGTGTGAAATAGCAGACTTGCAGCTCCAATGCTACATCAACAAAGCCTTTTAAAGGTAGTTTTACATATCTGCTACTAGATTTATAGTGCATTTTTGTTGGGTCATGCAAACTGACAGTTTTGGTTTTTTTCAGCCATAGCCCCTTTCTTTTGTACTCTACATCACAGAGTTACCATGTCAAGATATACTTTTATAATCCTGTTAGAGCTGTATCTGTTATGATATTAATTGGTGGAAAATAGCATTTAATAGCTATCCTATGATACAGTCTTTTCCTTTATCACCAGTTTCTTCTGTATCTATAAAGTTCAGATTGTCCTCTGAGTTTAATTCGGTGTTTGAAAATTCAGAGCCTCAACAAAGGCATGAATGGAACAACTATGTCCTCACCCCTTCTTCTTGGCTAACACAAAGAAAGTGTAGTATATCTCTCTTTTGTTTCTAGGTAAGGGTTTAGAATGGCTTTTAAAATATCTCAGATTACTTTTCTCAAATTGTTTAGCCAATATCACCAATCATAGGAGGCTCTTTGCCAGTCCCCTTGTTTAACTTGTCAGTTTGCTTAGTTCTGCGGAATCTTTCTTGTACATTTTTTCCCTTCACTCAACACTCACCACAGGTGAAATTCATTCCTCAGTCTAGAGCCAGATCAAGGCTCTTGTGATAAGTTATTGCTTAAATTTATAGCAATATTATAAGGGTTTAAATTCATTTTAAGTGCCTGGCATGGTCCTCTGAACAGGTGTGAGTTTCAGCTATTAAGATAAAGTTCTCTTCAGCTGGAAAAATTGCAGCTTTGACTGTACTTTCAAACAATTTAAACTTTCAGTCTCCTTTACTAGAAATGCAACTTGTGGAGGGTTAATCCCATGGCAATGTGATGTTTCAGCTTCATTTATATGGCAGACAAACAATGACTGTTACAGAGCTTCAAAATGGTGTGTGGGACCAAATTATCCTCTAGTTTTGGAATGTGCAATGAAAGAGTTTAGAAATTTTAGAAAAATCAGTTTGTCTATTGCATGTTTGATATGATGTACAACTGAATTAACAATGGGAAGCAGCTACTAACAAAGTCATTACAGTAAAGATATGAAAAAGAAGATGAATGGTAGACGAATAACTCCATGATAGATCTAATTTGAATTAACAAGAAAATTCAGTTCATTCAAAAATTGTTGTTTTTTTTTTTTTTTTACTTCAGAGATGAAAGAAAAAAAGAAGAAAAACTCCATAAATCTATCCTTTTTTAAACTTTTAACCAACAATCAAATTATCTTTTCAAAAATTAAGCATTCTCATAGCACATTTGGACATTTTCTGTTCCATATTTCAATTTGAAATTCAGAAAGATTGATTCATGGACAAAATGGTATTTTCTATTTAATTCAATATTGTGAGCCATGATTTCTGATCCAGTTAATTACAGCTCTTTGAGTAATGATAAAATCAGGATCTGTGACAGATTAGGCCTTGTGTTAGACCTTAAGCAGAAAGTAGAAATTGTGGGCTACCCTCCTTTCCCCCAGTGCAAGCCCTGTCACATACATAGCAATCATACTGTTTTTTATTCTTGGAAGTGCACTGGGAGGGATAATGGGGGGAAAAATCTTGGTGCACCTTTCACATCTCATGATTTGAGTAATCTGTTAATCACACTGCAATTTGTAGCTGGTTCAATGATATCACAGCAGTTGTGCTGTGGTCCTGGAGTTACTGAGGGTTAGTGGTGTTGGTTGCAAATACAGATGGAAGCTGCCTTCTCATCAGGCTCCATGTGAAAAGGAGTCCTGCTAGAAGACATATTCACTAGCTACAGCTTTGTGGAACAAGCCCTCCTGCATGACGTGGCTAATATGTACTCATCTTGAGCACCTCTCCTGTCACTTTTAGGGGCACAAATTCATCATGCAGGTGTGCCATGTCTTGGTGTCTTGATGGGAATTGTATGTTACACAGCAGAGCGTTTACCTGGTTAGACTTCTCCTTGGCTGATGTTGTGCAGACTTAAACACCTACAGGAAGCCAATACCTTAAGGGTAGATTTGGTACTGAAGGCATCTGCTAACAAAGGTAGCTTTTATGAAATGCTTCCTAGCAACCTTATGTCTGCAAAACAAAAGCAGCTATTAACTGAGCATCGCTTTGCAAAAACAACAACATATGTTTTACAGTAAGAAAAATAAAATTCAGTAATAATCAGCCACTATTAATGATTGAGACAAAAGAATGAAGGTGAATTTTAATTTTTTTTTTTCTTTTTTTTTTTTTTTTTCCCTGTGAAGAAGTGAAGGCAAAATGCCTCTTTCACAATCTTCCCTTCTGTGCTTTGATTTTGCCACTAGGGCAAAATATGCTCACCTGAATTATATTGTTTTATCACTTCTTTTCTTACTTATTACCAGTGTTATATTTGAACTTCTGATTGACCATGTATGATATCCAGTATTTGATATACTAGACAGTGTTACTGCATTCACTGTTTTTGTCATGCTTCCTTTCTCTCTTAATATTTTTCTTCACATTTACTCAATCATTATCTTTCCTTTTATCCTGTTTCTCTTGTGCCTTATCTCTATTTCACTCATCTTTTCCATCCCTGCAGCTGGCCTCCCTCTACTGTCACCTCTCTGGAGTCTAAAACCAGGCATGTGTCATCAAAGAAATATCTCATATGCATTGATTTTTTCTAAGTGCATCTGCTTGTCTCTTTAGTTCTGCTACTTGATCTTTCAGTACCATGAATGATAACATTTGTAAATGTTCAGTTTTGCTTCACCATTTCATCCCTTCATGGCAAAAAAAATAAAAAAAATAAAAAATGTTTTATTACATGGCTGAAAATCTGTCACCACTTCAAAAATCCCCAATGTATTGTACAAATGCTAATGATGATTTACTGTGCCCACATTAAAAGCTAACTTTAAGAAGAGGTTGTACTACATGCCTATGAAAACTGGTAATTTCTTATTCTAAGACTATCTCTACTGAAGTTAAAGCAATTTGCTCTGTTGAGAAGGAGAAATTAGTTCGGACTGTTGCCACTAGATTTGTAATGATGTCTGAGCTCACTAGGTTAAGTTAGTCCAGGTAGCTCTGTGCTATGGGGAACTCAATTCTGAGCAGCCATATCCTAGGAAGAGAGATAATTAGGAAGCACCCTAATGATAACTGATGGCAGAAGTTCACTTTCTTTAAGATATTGCTGTATATGTTAGAAAATTGTGATTTTTGACTTAGTGGTCAAAATGCCTAAGGTATGTCCTCTAAAAAATCAAACCTTCTTAACTCAGGTTGGCTGCATGAAGATAGGGCAATCAAAATCATATATTTCTGTTGAACATAGTGGTAGTATAGGTGTTCTGAAGAGCATGCTTGGAATTACTTCACCACCTGATTAGCAGTGGCTTTTCTGACTTCTTTCATTGTGAAGATGACAAAAACGTTTCTATCTTCTTGGATGCCTTGCAAATCCCTTTGGGTAACCAAACCTCAGTAGTAACTTCATTCTGACCTTCTGGTCAAGAGATCCATTTCTCGTTATTGTACTTGTGAGGGCTGAAAAAAAAGTATTTTCCCTTTCTTTGCATCTCAGAAAGCTTAACAGGGTGTTCAAGGAATCCCTAGAGACATAAATCTGGATCTTCAGCAACTCTTTATTTTCTCTCATCTAGACCCCGACTGGGTATCTGAAATAATGATAAGAGAACACTTAAAGGAAATGGAGATTGTTGCATCAGCCTGTATCATATTAAACAATGATGTTTCTTTAAGCTCTGTTAAGCTATTAGACAAGTTTCTGGTGAGGGAGACAGGATTTTCATAAAGAACATATGGAGCTGACTGTGAACCAGACTTATTTATTTAATTATGTATTTATTTATTAAATAAATAACCTGACTGGGATGCTGCTAGGTGAAATAAATTGTTCTTGTTCTTCCTTTCCACAAGATCTTTCTGGAATGAACAATAATATACTCTTTTTTTTTTTTTTTTTTTTTTTTTCTCCTTCTTTTTCCTCATAACAGGATTATTTATGTATTTATTTCTTAAATGTCACACGCGGTCATATTTTTTACCTTTATTAAGAAAAAGAAAGAAGAAAATAACTGGGGAAGATCTACTCAGACTATTTTGAAAGCACACATTTAAGGGCTTTCATCTGTACTCTGCCATTAAAGGAACAGGAGGTATGAAAAGATGGGGAATACAGTCAGCAGCTTTGTAGAACCTGAGGAGGCAAAGCTACATCCTGGTACCTCTGCAGTGTGGTGGAAAGGTTTCTTCCTGGTGAAGGTAAGGCTTCAATAGGAAATAATCAGAAACCTGCTTTTTGCAGTAACTTTTTGTCAAATCTCCACTGTAAGGTGTTGTAAAGATGGAGATGATGAGAAAGGTCAGCAGCACTGCTGCTGTTTAAGTATTCCCTCAAGCCACAACAAGTGAGGGTTGCCTGTGAGGTGCTTCTGTTGCAAGAGACACAGAACAACAGCTCAGGCCCAGAGAGCCACAAGTGAAAGGCAGATTTGAAGCATTCTTGATTTTTTTTGACTTGATTTTTTACCACATGCCTCACTTTTTGAAGTGAGGCATGTGGTAAAATACTGCAGAAGTCATGCAGATGTGTGCTCACTGAAGCACATCTTTCTCAAACTCCAACAGGAATGAATAAACCCTGTCAAGGTTTATCCACTTGAAACTAGCACATGAGGGATACACTAAGCTAAGAAGTAAAGATGGTCATATACAATGTGTACAACATACTGTACGCAACATACATACTGTGAACAAAATGCTTCCTTATACCTGCTTCAGGGTGCTATAGCTAGAATGAAGCCACGCTGAACAAAGAAACCTTGATGAAAAAAAGCCAGCCTCCTCGCATAGGATCAGTGACTATCTCTTCTGCTGCACACTCACAGGACATAGCAGCCTCTTGAGGAGAGGCAGAATTCCTACAAATATACATGGGTACTCAGGAGCAAACAAAGGCATAACAGTTTATAGCCCTCTCCACAACTTTTTATTATTTTCCCCTCCTTTTCCTTTTAGTGGGAGATACCATACAGTCTATCAGATTTTAATGGGAACCATTTGTGCACATATTTAATGTTGTGATTGCTACTTTCCCAGCACTGTTGGATAATGGTTTGGATGATGGCTATCTGCATATTCTACCCTCTAAAATTATAATAAAAACTCTGAATATTACACTTTCTTGTCATTCTCCCTTCTCTGAGTAAATATATATTGAAATGAGGTAGAATTCAAAAACATTTCATTGGACTGTGATGGAATCAAGATGTAAAGACATCTGTCAGAAACAACCTCATGGCTAATATTTTCACAGTAAAGTTTCTCTTTGTTTATATATAGAGTAGGAAAATTATTCTCATATATGATTTCCCCTTGTCTCAACTACAGGCTTTTCCTGAGGAAAGGCAGTTGGCTTAGATTTTAACCCTTTGTCCCCTTTCTTTGTTTCCTTTGGCTACTTGTACAGCAAAGTTATTTTTTAAATTAGAGCCAATTACGTTACTCAGTGCAGATGTCTGACAGATCATCAAGATTTAATTGCAACAAAAATTATTGCAAAAAAAAAAACCTACAGAACCTGCAAGATAAAGACTTGCTCTTATCCTGTAAGTCTATTTGATGACAACAGGTTACAAAATAGGAAAAATGCAAAGAAACTAGAGATGATCATTATTTATTCTTGGTGCCAGCACGGTGATTTTGTGCATCTTCCCTCACAAATTCAAACAAGAATGTCTTCTCTAAAGATCTTACAGTTTAATAGGAATCAGATTTTTTTTTTTTTAAAGATTTTTCTTCCCAGAACCAATGCTTAAGTACAAAATTAAGCTATATATAGATCTATGAAAATTTATAACACATAAAAAAAATCACAATTTATCTGCAAACATAAGGACTGTGGAATATGAAGTATGTTTATCATGCCAGTTTATTGGCAAATCATTTATATATTTGACATTGTCTTTGAATGAATAGAAATATTAGTTAATGTGAAAGTTTGCAGCTCTTTCTTTCAATGTTATCATAATTAGAATGGTATCATGGGACTAGCTAAAAAAAAAAAAGTCATTTAGTCATAAGTACATTTTCCAGCTTTTCAGCTGATAAAATAATTGAGCCTGGAAAGTAGACTAAAAAAATAATCAAGTAATATAAATATTCCCTCTCTACAACACATATGTGAAGAAATGAAGATTTTAAAGTTCATGATTAAAAATGTATTTAAAAATACCTACAGAATTCCCCTGTTTTAACATGAACCTGGTAAGAGTCGACTTGTCATTTTACGGATAAATTGCTTTTGTTGTTATTTCACTCTTGCAAAACAAGGATTAGTTGTTGATTGTAGTGGAATTCTAACACCTGTGAAGCCCATTTTTTTTTTTTTACTACCTAAAATAGGTCATAGCTTCAGCCTTAAACTTTGTTGGTGAAGATTATGTTCTTTTTAGCTGTAACCTGCCTTGACTTGATCAATCTTTAATGTGTTTGGATGGTCACTAATTGAAAGAACAAGGTATGCCATTGAAAACAAGAGGAAACGATGTTACTGCAGTACATGAGCCTGTTTAGGGCTGGATCCAACATCCTCTGAGCTTAATGTCAAAATTCCTACTGATTTTTGCCAGTTGCACAGGAAACATAAGTGGAATAGACATAGCTTTAGTTTTAGTTAGTTTTGTTCACTTTTCACACAAAGTAACACTCATAATAAGGAAGGGGACCTCTGAAAATGATGAAACTTACATAGAAAAAAAATATCTATAAAATAAACTATACACCAAAAGTAGTTTAAACCTCATGGGACATTTTGTGACTAATTTTATTTCAGGGAAAGAGAACAAAGCTTTTGAGTCACAGGTTGAAAAAAAAAAAAAAAAAAAAAAATCATTAGCATGAAATGGTATATCTTCAGACTCTCTCCTGTATTTTGAAGGAGTGGAGGTGGGATGTGCATCTTAATTTAGGTGTTCCTGCTGCTTGTGAATCCCAAGTAAGAGAGATTGTACTAGACCTCTTGCATGAGTGCATGCGTGTGTGTAGACACGTGCATCCAGAGATATAAGAAAGCAAAACAGATGAGTAGTTCCCATCAGATTGGCAGGAATATCTGAAGTATGGAGAGGCATTTGAAATAAATGGCAGAGAGCTGAGTTTGGAAGACCAAAATCCCAATCTTGTATGCTGTGTAGGGTTTACTGGGTCTGTCTGGAATGGAGTTAACTTTCCTTACAGCAGTCCATACAGTGCTGTGCTCTGCACTTGTAGCTAGAACAGCACTGGTATCACACCAGTGCTGTGTCTACTGCTGGACAATACTGGCAGAGCACCAGGGCTCCCTCCAACCCTCCCAGAGCCAGCAGGCTGGGGGTGGGCAAGAGGTGGGGAGGCAGCATCACCAGGGCAGCTGACCTAACCCAACCAAAGGGATATTCCATGCCATATGATGTCATGCTCAGCAATAAAGGGTGGGAAAGGGGAAGAGAGGAGGGGAGGGGAGAGAAAGGGAAGGGAGGGGAGAGAGGGGTCTCTCATTTTGAAAACATCTGTCCCCCCAAACAACTGCTTTGAGGCCCTGCTTCCCAGGACCTGGCCAAACATCATTTGTTGATGGGAAGTAGAGAGTAAGTGCTTTTCTCTCTCTGTGCTTCCACGCAGCCTTTGCTTGTTCTTTTTCCCTCTTCCTTTTCCCTTTAATTAAATCATTCTTATCTTAAACCTTGAGCCCTTTGCATCATATTTTCTCCCCCTTTCCCTTTGAGGAGGGGGAGTGGTGGAGCTCGGTTGCCCACCTGAGTAAAACCGCCACAAGGGAAGTGAAGGTTGTTTGTTCAGGACTGTCTCAGCTCATCTGAGCTCAGGAAACACGAAAGCTAAATGTTTTCTTGAACTGGAAGTTCATTCATGAAAGGAAAGTCCATTCATGAAGGCAAGTATTTAAATCACCTTGGTTGTTTCTATACCTTAGTTTTAGGTGTTTCTTTTGAAGGAAACCCCGGCACGTGAACAGAAAAGGTGCTGACACTCATGCCCATAGGTCTCCCATTTTGGGTGGTCAGGGGACCCCTTCTGTGGAGTGCACCATAGAGAGTGACAGTAGTTTGAGGTTTGTAGCCACTTGACAACCTGGGATTAGGGATCACAACTTGGATTACACCTGTCCCACAGCACAGAACAGCTGTTGTGGAGTGTTATACACATAAACAGCTTCCTCAATGAGGTCCTTCACAAAAGAGATGCAGCACTAATTCACTGTTCTTTCTACTGCAAAACCAGAAGGGGATGCTTAGAAATGAAGCTCTGTAATAGAAATACAAAACACCCAACAGAAACCTAAAAGAACATTCCTGCTTTTCTAATATCACAAATTCAGTTTGTTACAATACCTAGCTAAGAGGGCTCCAGATCCTACAGAAATGTAGAGCTGAGGTGAGGGGTTTGTTGAGGGAGTTTTTATTTTAACTCTGAAACCAACCCTGCTAAAATAATTATATATATAATTATGTAATTATTAGTAATTACAGGTAATGGACATGGACTATTAATGTTATTATTTATTTATTTATTTATTTTCTGTAAACAAATCTCGCAGATTATTTTCTTATATTACTAACTAGTGGACAAAATGGTACAATTCAGTAGGGAGACGAAGGCTGTGAATATCTTACCTTCTTCTTCAAATAAAAGACTTAGTCATTACACAGATATATATATTCAATTCTACGTCCCTGAGTTTGCAGCCAGATTTCACAAGCAGTTTAACTCTGATGTCATTATTAGAATTTCAGCCATAAAATCCAATTCTTTTACTGACATTTCAATTAGTTTACAAGGATAAGCTTGTGTTTTCAATGAAAGTTATATGGCAGATAACTAAAGGAATGTTAGAGCTGGTTGAGTAGTAATAATTATTTTTATAAAATACTGTTGATTTTCGTTTTAGCTTTTAATTGAAAAAGAAAATACATTATTTTGTTGTCAGTAACCATAGTTATGTACATTAGTTGATTAAAAGCAAAGTTTCTTCTAAATACGCATGATCAATTTTCATATATTTAATGAAAGAGTAATTTTAGAGAAAATAAATATTTTGTCATGTAAGAGTCTTAAAATATTCAAACAAGAAATTGAAAAATAGCATTCTTAGTTTGCAGTGTTCATTTATACTGGCATTTAGAGAACATATACCAACCCATCCTTTGATCCCCCATGACCTTGTAAGAACAAGATCACTGTTGCCTGACTTTGTGATTTGTGTGAGTGTTGTCTTGAACTTCTGTATCAAAAAAGTTATTTTTGGAGAGGAGGATGTTAGTAAGGTTAAGTTTTAGACAAACATTCTTTTAGAGTCTCCTATGAAGGCAAAAAGTCTATAGCATAATATATGAGGTAGAGCATAGGATCACAAGCTATTAATATACAGGCAAAACTTTCATAGAAACACATTCATTGACTAACCATACTAATGAATCAAATTACAGGAGCTACCAAAGCTTGTACTTGGGGATGTAGGGATGTAGCACCATCTGTCCTTTTCTATACCTGTGTGGTACAGAAATCTATGGGTGGATACAACATAAGAGATTTACATATTATTCTGAAGTATCCCACTTTGACTATTGTGAAAGACAAGGAAAAAGAAAAAAAAAAAACCAAAACTGTATGAAACTGATTAGTATAAGTCCTTCTGACTGATCCTTCCAAAATTTTTTCTTGTATTGTACTATGTAGCTTATTAAGCCTAAAAAATATGTATAAGCCTATAAAATACATATAATACAATCCATCCATTCAGTGAGACATACTTAATCTTACTGAAAAGTTATATTAATAGAAAATGTGAGTGTTGAGCAGCAAGAACTTTTTATAATAAATAGGACTTTTGTTCTGAGATTGTTTTGTTGTGTTCTTGATAAAGACATTGCCTCTTAAAAATTGTTATATCAAACTGTGTGTTAGTGTATTTTACTGTTTTTGATATTTATGGTTAAAAACTATAACATGCCATTTATGTCTTTGTTCTGAAGCATACTGTCATCTTTTTCTTTTTCTTTTTTCTTTGTCAGAAATTATAACGTAGTGTTATCAAGTAACCTGCTGTATTTGTGAACATCTATGTAAATTACATGCTTGTTGGATGGATTTATATTGACCCAAGGAATATTCAGCTTGTAGAAGTGGCAAAATTAAACTGTATATAATATCTTGGATAACTCCCTCTCATTCACATAGCACTTACTACAATCATATCTTCTCCATTTAATTTAGAAATAACTATATCGGTTAATGCAAGCATAACCTGATCCCTTACTACATCCAGATCAGAGATAAAAGCTCCAGAAAATGAAAACGTTGAGGAAATAATCTTAAGAGCCAAACATTTGACCAGGACATTTATGTGTCCTGGTAGATTGACTAGTTATACTGGTAATGTTGTCCACCTCAGTTCAATTCAGATCGATCCCATATAATTTGTATACAACATATCAAACATTTAATAAATCTGCTTTAGGATGTTATTTGCAATGTTGTATCTCATGAAAGTATGACATCAGATTTCATGGTTTTATCCTGTTTTACAACGTGATCCTCAGTTGCTGTAGCAACGCTGTTGCTATGGCTTGCACAGTGGGAGTCATAAGGGTCAGCAAAGATCAGAGCCCCGCCATTCTTCATTCAAAGGCAATTGTTCCTGGAAAATGTGACTTACTTCAATATTTAAGGCTTGGGTACTTATATTAAACCAGAATGATACTTCTGTTAAAAACCCATAATTAACCTTGTCTTCAACTCTAGGTCACACATTAATAGCAATTTCATAAAGTGGACATTCCTCTGTCTTTCATTCTCAAAAGCCTAGACAGGTTTAAATAATATGTCTCTTGGAAAAATACATGGGTAATCGTTGCAATTTATTTTATGTCATTATCTAAGCCCTTGAGACCTCACATTCCCAGCTCTTCTCCCTGAGGTAATTGCATACATCTTGGGAATGTGTGAAATGGTGTTAATATTCAGTGCACCATTCCTTTTCAGAGAATCTGCAGCCTACAATGGTGCACTGTCTAGAAGTTTCTCTGCAGAATATATTTTCAGACAAGTGTAATAAGAAGCAGCTCTTCACAGAACAAAGGTCCCAGGATGTTTAATGATTCCCTGGATCCCAACAAAGTTTTTAACTGTTTCAGTAGTAAAAATATAATCTACAACTTGGTGATGTAACTAACATCAACTGATAAATACCATCAACTTTTTTTTTTTTTTTGGGGGGGGGGGGGGAAGGGAGGTTGCTTTCCTCAAGTAAGTATAAGCAGTACAATTTCTATCTGTAAGTTATTCATCAGTCTAATGACTGTTCAACAATATTTATGCCTTCTGCTTTTTTTAGGAGAGAAGTTTGCTTATAGAGGGACTGTTTCAAATTTGAGGCTTTAAGACACAATGACTGTACTATTTACACTCTTGTACCTTGCATTGTAACTATATTATACAAACTGAATTCAAAAAAGTACTTATACTCAAGGGCAAGGCAATGAACAATTGAGCTCTGGGTGCTTAAATGAAGTATAATTGAATTTATTTCCCATAGAAATTAACAAGTAGTTAGAGTGACCTAATTTCCTGCTTAGTACACAGTATCAGTTGCAACTACATAAGATAAAACAACTTTTTGGAAAAGATAGAACAGACATTGTCTTCACAACATTTCTTTGTTGTTTCTTGATTAGGGTCCCTGATAGAGAATACGTTTTCATCTCTTAAAGACACAGAAATGAATAACATTTATTTCTAAAACAGTTCATTACTTTACAAATTTACTTTATAAATTAGCCTTGAATAGTCCTGTGAAACTTACACCTATGTGCATTTAACAGAGAAGAGGCATAGTGGTATATTTTGCAGTGGATATATATATATAAATGTAATATATTTTTTTAAAGTAATCTAGCACATATTTTGATTAAGAAATTGTACTTTCACACCATTCTTTGATCAAGATGAAAGCTTTGATTGTTTTCAAAAATCCCCCCGCCCCCCCCCCCCCTTTGTCTTTTCCCCACCTGATTGTTCCACCTGATGCCATACACTATGGGATATCCCTTTGGCCAGTCTGGGCCAGCTGTCCTGGCTATGTCCCCTCACAGCTCCTAATGCACCTCCAGCCTCTTCACTGCCAGGGCAGTATGAGAAGCTGAAATGTCTTTGGATCTATGTAAACACTCCTTGCAACAACAAAAAACTTTGTTGGTGTGTTATCACCACTATTTTAATCAGAAATCCAAAACACATTACTGTATAAGCCTCTCTGAAGAAAATTAACTCTGTCCCAGACAAAACCACGACAGATCCATAGGTTTCCTAGAGCAAGTCACAGTCCTATTGCCCACCTGTTCTCAGAAGCACTTTCTGCTTTATTTTGCTGAGGAAGAAAATTTTATTGAGCATATGCTCATCGCATAATAGGCTGAAATCTTGCTGCAGATTTCAGTGGAAATCTCTTTCTTTTGATTAGTTCTATATGTTCTGCTTTCTCCCTTGCATCTACTATACCTGATTATTTTGGGTGTCTTAACTGTTAAGCTAAGAGTGTTCTTATTACAGAAATTCTTTTTGTTATGTCTGAAAATATAAGGCTTGCTTTCATCTGAAAAGCTAATGATTGTCCATGACAGTCAATTCTGTAAATCTTAATCAGAGGTGTTGCTTCTGTGAGGTTTATAGGGGTATTCAAGCAATATTTGCCCATGTAAGTTAAAGAAAGCATACTATTTTTTACTCTGATTATATTAGCTATGCAAATGAAAGATGAAAAAAAAAAAAGCTTTCTCTGGTTACCATTTTCACTCTAATACAATTTAAAAGGGATAAGATATCAATGAAGTGACAGGCTTAATTCAGAAATCTTATGAAGAATATGACTGACTCTGGAAAATGTAGCAATTCAACACTTGTTTGGTTATTAGAAACATTGATTCCTAAACAGTCAATTACATCCTACAGCAGTTCATACACAGAAACTCAAATGTAATTTTGAAAAATGTAAATTATCTCAACATCACACAGAGAAAAGAAAGTTGATGTAACTGAGGGAGTTGTTAGTGTCATAACATCACACAAACTAATGCACATGGGAAAACAAATTGTTACACATTTTCTTTGACTCTGATCTTGGATCCAAACTTCAGTCATACGTTAGTTCATTTTTTCCAATTAACAATCCTATTTAGAATGACTTTACTTTTTTCATGTAATCATTTTTAATGAACCTTCTGTTCAAATACACCTCATTATCTTTCATGAAGAACTAAGACAGTCAAACTGACTACTTAGAACAGTTAAAACTGTTTTATATCCATTTAGCCTTCCTGCAGTAAAAAAAAAAAAAAAAAAAAAAAAAGGAAAAAGAAGTAGTGAAGGAAAATGGGAAAATGTAAATATTTACCTTCTTAAATTCTTAAATACCTTTAAAAATGTGTTGAAGTCAGTTTAACTTTTGGACTGTAGGTAGAATATAAATACAAATTTTTATCTTGTAAAGGGTCACTCTTAAAGGTGATGTGCTTAAAATAAACATGTGTTTGCATGTTTGTCTTCTGAGTCTATTTTCCTGTAATATCTGAAGAGGAATCTGTTTAGAAATGTACAGAAAAAAATCAGAAGTCAAAGCTCTTTGATAAAACAGTAAAATAGTTTTAGCATAAGCCTAAATTCTTCTACTATATTTCTTTTTCAGTCAAGACTTTTTTTTTTTTGGTTGTTTGGTTTTCTTGGCTTTGCAGCAGCCAGCTAAGGTAATTACTTATCTTTCTATGTGGCAAGTGTCGCCTGTAACTTCAAATTAAAATGCACCATTGTAATTAGATGTTAAGTATATTTCTTCTAAAAGGATAAAATGACCGGTTCTTACTAGACAAATTAGCATACTGCTGTTATAATCAGTTCCTCTCTTGTCCCTCCACCCCCCCCCCTCCCTTTTTTTTAAAGTGGAATACTTTGCTCTGCAAGTAGACCCATAGACCCATCCACTGAAATCAATGAGGTTATCCTAGGTAGGAGAGCCATTCACAATAAATCAGCATAGCAGAATTTAGCCCTGTGAAATGTCAGTTATAAATATATAAATATGATCTAATTTCTTCTTCTGCTGCTGCTTTTTTTTTTTTTTTCTACACATTTTTCACCATTTCTTTGGTAATTATCTCTGTTTAATTAGAAATAAATAATATAAAATTTAGTCACAGCTTTCCTTTCATCATACAAGTCACAATACCATCCTCTCTCTTTCCTTGTTGAGGGAAGTCAACTGGTATTTCCTGAATGACATTTCAATAGAAACCTAAAAATACAGTTTAACAAAGAGATCAATGGATACTGTAAGGACAAGGCAGATTTCTTTTTCTATTTTGAAGATGTGAAGAATCCCACTAAACACACACCTACACACTCAGGCACACAGGTTTTTCCTTACTGTCTCTGTTTCACTCTTTCCTCTATGCACCACCTCTGTACCATCAGGGTATAAAGCCAGTTCAGGCACAAAGCAGGTATGCTTTTTATTCACTCTCTAAACAAAGCATGGGTCCCCATCCTCTGCCAGCTCACTGTTGAGTGAGATAAGCAGACCTCCTATTGCTGAATTATGATCTTTCTTTCAGGCTTATGCCCCCAGGATCTATAGCAATCCCTCTAACAGCTTGAAAAATGGAAACGTTTTCAAAGACAAGCTTGCTGGTACTGTGACTGACAGACTATGAAACCTTGTTGTTATTCACACTCTGAGAAAAGACCAATCGTTTGATTTCAGCTCTTCTTTTCACTGAATTGTTTCCCAAGCAGTTATTTAAGTGATGATAACAATTTTTTAATTGCAGGTTTAATTACAGGGAAAAGTCAATTATCTCATAGGTACAGCTTTTTACATAACGAAAGAGCCAATTAAACAACAACAACAACTGCAACTAAATTATGTCTCTCAAATATTTCAAGTTATTTCATAGTGTGATTTTTTTTTCAAGTAATCTTTTTTTTTTTTGTATGGATATTAGAAATGGTTTATTAAATTTCAGATATTCAGATTTTGATGTTAAAACCAGCAGCAGCTTCTCAGATATTTTGGATGCATTTAAATGATTTCTTAATAAATTTACTGATCCCTACTTTTGGATCAAATGTTGCACTAGTGTAAAACAAGCCAGGTGCAGTGAGGGCTGTGAAGGCCTGTTTATTTCAGAGAAACATTTGGCCATTTTTGTCAGGCACATGTCTGAGACTGGGTGAGAACTGTGAGCAATAGGTGTGAGTCCTGAAATGTCTGTTCAAGCAAAAGTTACACTGAAAATACAGTATTTCACTGGAAGTTTTGCCTAAGTACAGGTTGAGCCCAAATTTTGTGCAATATTGGACCATAAGTGTATTCAGTTACAGCTTTTGATGTTAGTCTCACAGGGAAAATCCCAGTCATTTTTTAAAATTTTTTCCAGATCACTACTACAATAGCTGTCTGTTTTTCAATACAGTAAATATTTATAAGGAAAACTGCCTGTCCGAAATAATATAACAGCTGTGTGCTCCAACATACCCCTAGTGAATCCCCTTATTACTGTACTGTTGTTCCAGTCAATCACTTCAGTTCCTTGAATCAGCAAAGTCTTCAAATTCTCTCATTCATGCAGCTGGATATGGAAAAACGTGTTGAAGTTAAGCAGAACAATCTTAAGACAGGAGGAAGAAAGAATGATCTCAAAGATGTTTAATAATGATAACATAATATAGAAATGCCTTAAGAGAAATATTGGTGTAAGAGCTGTGTGTTGGTGGGAACACAAGCCTTTCCAGGCTGAGCGTAAGGTGGGCCTCGAACAGGATATACAGCATTTTCTAACACCACTGCTGTAAGGTTGTGTTGTGCCTTTGGGTGCCCTAAGAAGGGAAAGCTCTCACTTTCTTCATGAAGGCCTATGGATGGGTGCTTTCTAAGAGTGGGTGAGATGGAATATTAGGAATATTCTCTTTAAGAGAGATCTGATTTTAATATCAGTCTTTAAGTGGAATAATGTTCTCTTTCTTTCCAAAATGTGCTGAATTTAACCTGAGGTGCTAGTGAAAGAAGCCCAGATGTGGAGTTTGTCCAGTGTCCCTAATTTCTGAACACAGATGTTTAGAAAAAGACTGGGTGCATTTCAAAGCTTATAACCTGAAATGCAATACTTCACAGCCTATTTATGCATCTAGTTAACACCTGGATTACTTAATATCCCTTAGGCTTCTTGTTATATGGGCTTTGTAGGAAGTCCCCAAGAAAGTAAGAAAGATGGAAACTGAAAGGTCTGAGCATGTGACAATACGAATGCTGAAAGCAAATATTGTGTTTTTACAGGGTTCTCTTTACAGGCCAAATATGCACCTTCTAACCCTGTATTAATCAACATGAATAACAGTTGTTATTTGTGGTTTTTTTCCCTTGGATTCAAGAGGGAACTTGCAGAGGCAATGTTGTGAGCCAAGAACGATACATACCCCATGGCATGACTTTTTTTTTTTTTTTTTTTTTTTTTTTTTTTCCCAGTGGAAGCCACAAAGTTGGTCACTCTTGGCATTTGATAAAATAAATTAAACCACTCATTTTTTTAACTACTGATTTCTTTCTGTTGCCATTGACCAAGCAGATAATGTAGTGCTCTTATTTTACACTATGTCATATTAGAGAAGAAAGTAAGGTGTGAGTAAGCCACTGATTTATTGTATGAATCTTGGATTGAAATTGAGATTTGAAGAGAGATTACACTAGCCACAGAAATTAGATTTTGGAAGGCCACTTCTCTCTTTGCTATTTGGTTAGCATGTTTGGTGAGGTCATTATACTTTGAAAATCTAGGCAAAAAGGATGACATTTTGTCCACTAGATATTACAGAGCTTAATGGATATCCTCCTTAGAATGAGTTTAGGGCTTCTACAAGTCTTTCCAAGTTATTTCAGTGAAGGAATGTATCTCGAGAAGGGCTAAAGGTCTAGTAGTAATTATACCAGATGTATTTGGATAAAATGCAAAACAATGTCTAAAAGTATAATATACTCTCATTCAGAGCATCTGAATCTCTCTGCAGCAACTTTTGACTGTATTGATAGTTCCATGAGAGGTGATGATGAATCAGGAGAAATATAGTCCCATAGAAAGATTATGATTCCAAATGTAACTGCTAAATATATCTAAATGTATTTTCTGAAAACATCTTGTATCTATATATTTGTCTATGTGTGGTGCTCCACTATAAGTGTTTTTGACTATGGAAATTCCCGTGGAATTAATTGGAATTAATATTGGAATTAAATTCCCATGGAATAAAATTGGAATTAATATTCCACTAAGTCATTGGTTAAGAAGTACATATTGCTCACAACATTGTATTTGCTTGGAATTAAGAAGTCAAGTGTGTAGACTCTACACAAGTCTTTCAAAAGCTTCCCTGTCATCCATTGAACTTAAAATAGATTAGTCTTGAGGGAAAGTCAACTTACCAGACACTGCAATTACAGTGAATGATGGCAAGACAGATACATCAATTTAATGGAAACATACAGACCAATACAGCTAACTAGATAGTTTTTGTTCTCTTCCTCCTTACACCAAAGGTTCTGTCACATGCTCAATCTACTCTCTGCCCAGTCCAAAAGTCCAATAAATAAATAAATTTGTTTGATATGTAGTGGGAAGATGTAAAATTACTGGTGATTGAAGGTAGGCCTTGACTGACAAGAGGAATAGACAACAAAACACTAAGAAGAGATATTTCACACTGTTTCTGGAGGTACTTGTGCAACTATTAATAAAAATGCTATGCAGAGAATCGAAGACTCAATATTGCAACTATCACAGGGCAACTTGCTGAAGAAAATAATTATATGCAAAGCATGTATTCCTGTATACAGCTTTACATGCAGTGGGATTAAAAGGGCTAAGCACAAGAAAGCTCGAAATATAAGCAATTTCCAGGGATAAACATAATATTAAGAACTCCAGCAATCCCCCATCCCCCTCCACCATGCAAAGACCAAGGCTCTGCAACCATGCCATTTTCTGATGTATTCCTTTAAGTTGTCAGGAAAAACAAAATAACTAACAAAATTAAAACAAACAAACAAACAAACATGGTCTGGGACCTAGATCTACATGAGCATGACTTCTAGTTGGAAGAGATGTTACAATGGGACAGAAAACACCTGTGTAGAAAGCAACAGTGCTGGTTCAATAAGCCATAGCCTGTCCTTTCAATCAGCATTGGTATATGGGAATTGATTAGCATTATGTTTTTGTTGAGATGCAATGTGGCACTAATTTTGCAACAAAAAATGGCCAAAGAGGAAGTGAATGTGGTGTTATGTGGGAATTCCCCAAAGAGAAAGGAAACTGAAATGACAAACCTACAGTCCCACTGCTAACACAGGCTGTTGGGGAAGCTCCTTAGACTATTGAACATGGATTCAGTATGGAAAGGTCCCAAGACTACTAAAGTTATCCAAGAGTCAAAACTAGACTTTCTTTCTTTAGACAGCCACAGAAGGGACACAGAGAAATATTTGACTACTGTTTCCTGTTTCTGGTGTTTGGTATAGCTTGGCTGAAACTGAACATCTTGTTCAGATTACTGTAGGGTGTTGAGAAAGGTATCACAGTGGTATTTGGCTTAAAACAAGGATTTAAAATGAGTGTAGATCTGCCATTTACATATAAAAAGGTATGTAAAATTTTCAAATGAAGCTTATTTTGGGGCTGTGTACTATAATTTTCATTTTAATTGTGCTATTTTTCCTTCTCTTCATCTTTTCATAGGGAAGATACAGAATTTAACACCATCTGAAGATTCTACAATAGCAACTTGATCATGTCTTGCTAATACATAGCTCTCAAAACAAACAAACAAACAAGCAGGCACACAAAATACAAAACCAACCCCAAAACATTGTTTGTGTCCACTACATTTATAGAAGAGTGTATCCTTAAGAGATCTGAAGCAACTGGAAATGTATAGAATAAATAATAGAAGAAAGATGATTATAGTTTTTTTTCCCCGGCCATATATCACAATAAATATATATATATGTATACATGCACTGAACGAACTGTCCATTGGAAAACTTTGAAGAAACTTTATGGTGTGAAGCTACTGTTTCTGGAGTATAAATGTTCACCTGTAACAGCTGCTAGTACAAAACTTTCCTTCTGTCAGTGGCTGCTCATAAACCCTTGTCATGGTTTAGCGTACTCCTTCCTGCTGTGGTAGACAACTCCAGCTGAATCCTTAAAAAACCCTTTTTTTTTTTTTTTTTTTTAAATACAAACATATGCAATTTGCTCAGAAGGTTTACAGAGCTTTCGTATTAATTCACAGCCCAGTGAACTTATATCCACACACACACACTCACACACACACAAAAGGAAATGAAAAGTGCATTTGCTAGCAAACTAGTCTCCATGGCATTTCATTACCAGGACTTTTGCATAATAGAAATCAGCCATATCTTGGCTACCCGGGGGACCTACTTTTTCTCTATTTCTGGGCTACATCTTCTCAAAACAAAGTACTAATCTGAACACAAGCAACAAAGAAAAGGAATAAGAAATAAGGCTCCTGTGCTTGGCTGTTGATTTTCAGGACTAATGATAATAGTAAGTTGGATTAATGTAGTGCCTTGCTTTTTATGATTTTGAAGGAACCACTTTAGTCAGGAAGCAATCTAATTACAAGGAATTTCCTTTGCATCCCTGAATATCAAGTTGGGGTGATTTGGCTGCCCAGAGCGAACCCTGGATTTGTGGTGTTAATGGGGAAGTCTGTTACAGATCCTGTGATGATTTCTTAACTCCACTACTTCTTTTAGATTTTCAGAAGCTGAGTTATTTCACCAGTGTTTAAATTTAGATATTTAAGTTGGAAGTGTGAGAGACTGATGTTTGAAATACAACTGAACCATCTATTTTCTTTTCCTTAAAATAATTTTAAATAAAATCTTTAAATTACTCATTATCACTGTATTCCCTGATGTATTCATATAATGACAAACTTGTAATACTATGTAATAGTATATTGTATAGTTTATATTTTAACATTTTCTTTTTCCTCAGGGCCACTAAATATATTTTCTAAATCTTCCCAGCCCATGTCTTATCAGTCTTTGATCCATAATAGTTTCTCACACCTATGTTACTTAATCAGAATCTGTCAGGATGAGGCTGTAGCATTGCTTCAAAGCTCTTTAATCATTGTATTGAATTAATGCAATTACATGCCTGATGCATTAGAAATCTCACCTCTGGTCTCCATATTTGCAGCTTCTTTTGAGTTCTTTGTAGCTTTTTAATTTTATTATTATTATTATTATTATTTTCACTATCCTTGAGGCAGGATTTCTAGCCTCTACAGGCTTATCTGTTAACGTTACTAAACAGAGCAGTATATAGATGTTTGCAGTAGGAAGAAGAAGTAGGCAGAATAAATAGCATACTAGCAAATAAAATAAGTGTTGCTTTATTTTCTTAACTAAATGGATTCACTATAGGTGTAATTGAAATGGGTTGTGTATTCAAGAAGGAACTTTTACTGTTCCAATACCATACTCTTGAGGTTTGAAATCCAAGTGCTTAGTTATACATGTAAATTGCACGTGTTTATCATTCCTTGCAATAATGAAACACTGAGTCCCTTGCATTTCAAAGGGAAAAGGCTCCAAGGGAGTTGAAGGTAACTCAGAAGGAAATATTCACAAGGATAAAATTTACAAAGAGATAACTTTCAATTGTAAGCAAAGTGTATTGTGATAAGAGGCAGGTATAGCTTTTTTGGTATTCCTTTTGCCAGTGGTTTGTGGTACTACTTTTCAGGATTGTATCAATGCAACTGTAATTACATCAGTGGAATAGCAATAACAATTTATGTTATCTGAGGATCTTTCCCTTTTTATTTAATGCTTATCCAATTCAGTTTTGTCCTCAACTTGTAATGGTTACTATTCCCAAAAAGAATTTCACCGTTCTAATTTAATCCATGCTTATTTTAATCTACTTTTAACCAAAATATATGAAGCACTCATAGATATATCAAAAAAAAAAAACCAAAAAAAAAAACATCCCTATTAGTCATAGACCTGTAGTGACAAAGAGATTAGGAAGAACTGTTTAGAAACACTGATGCAATACAGATGCAGAATGATATGGGCACTCTATCAATGAGAGTTAAACTGATGTCTTGTTCTAAAGTTGATTGCCTGCTGATTCTGAAACTTCATCAGAAGTACATTTTTTTTTCAGATTTTTTTTTTTTTAATTTTATATCTAATTCTTAAGAGCTAGGTTAAAAACAATATTGCTCATGTTACAGCTCAAATTAATATTATTTTTGCCACGATGTTTGGTTATGATTTACTTTTAATTAAGAATGCTTCTTGAGTTTGTGACATCAGTAATAAACATAACTTTTCTTTGGCTGTGTTTGACTCTGGGAGGGAAGGCCTTTCAGTATTTTCAAGGGAAGTTAATTAAGGGCATTTCTGTAATGTTTATTGAGCAGTTATGAAACACATGATATTCACAATTGGAGGCTTTTGATTTGAAACTTTTATTTTTCCATTTCCAGCTGTTTGGCCTGAGATGTGAGAGGGAGGATTTAGAAAACCACAGAAATGTGTGACTGAGTAAGTATGACAGAAAAGTATGACTGAGGGACGATGAAGAATAGTTACATCAGGGCACTGAGAGAATGTAAACTGTGCGTGAGGGAGCTGAGGTCATTGGGGAATGTAGGAGTAGAAGAGATTGCAAGCTAAGGGGAAACATGGACGAGATCAGAGAGACAGAAGGTGGTGGGTGCATGCAGTGATTAGGAAGATGAGGGGTTGAGGTAACAGGAAGAAAAAAGAAATGGAAAAATGTTAATTTCCCCCATATCCAGTATAGATTTAACTCCTACACTCAAAAATATCATTTTGCGTAGCTACCATCTGCAGCACATGAGCTCTGCTTGGGTCAGGCTCATAAAACACACTGGGGTTTAACCTTACTCCAGCAGACATTATGATCAGTCCAGTTTAAACTGGTGTTCATTAAAACAAATCATAAGCAGAAACTGCTGCCAATAGGGAGTTAATGTTGAAAGTATGCTTCAGTGGAGTCCAGCCAACAAAATACCCTTTTCCATACAAAAATTCATCACCTTTTGAAAACCCAAACGTTAGGGAATCTGGTAATGAATGGTTTAAGAGATGCAGCCAGTTCACAACTGAAACGTAATCCTTCCCTACTTCTTTGCTGCCGTACTCAGCATATGCCAACCCATCCCAAGTTAAACAGTCCCTGAGTAAAGCTTGCAAAAAATATATGCAAAGGTCAGAATAGCAAATTGCTATAAAAAGTCCACTGTGGGAATCAAGTATGACAGGTGATCAGCGTTAAGGAAACAAAGAATGTACTGTAAAGGCATTGCTTTCTCTCCCTGCCCTAAATGGCCTTGAAATGGTCTATCTCAATAAGAAAATCAAATAACGTTCTGCCTTATTAATAAATGCATTTTTTTATATTGCAATAGATTTCATTAAGACATTAGATTTGGCTTTCTCATTGTTACTATACGCTGCACATCAAATTGTTCCATGCATTTTGCCCATACTGCTATAAAGTAAGCAATGTTTAGACTGTTTTAATAACACTGGGGAGAAGGTAGAGGATGATGAAATTATCTTATTTCATGTTACACATGTCAGTAAAGGTTCCTTTTCCAAATCTTTTCTCTCCTTATGGAGGATCTTCCAGATTGCCTAAGGTTGAGCATGTTTTATGTTTTATGCTGTTGTTCACTGGACAGAAATCAGACAAATCAGAGCAGCCTTTTTTTTTTTTTTTTTTTTTTTTTTTTCCCCAGTGGAAAGCAAATGCCTTTGGCCAGCAGTAATTGCATTTGCAGCTCTAAAGTTGCCTCTGGCTCTGCCATGCATCTAACTAAATATCCTTTTTCTCAGTGAATCACAGGGTTTCTTTGTTTTCAGCTAGTTACAAATGTCTTGTGCAATGCGTCTCCTGAAAAGCTATGAAAAATGCTTCAAATAATCTGAATAAGGATGGCAAATTTAAAGCTCATATGGCCAGGTGCAGGCTGCCCACTTTATGCACCTCATTTAGGAAATGCAATCCATTTTTCTATTAATTGTTGCCAGGTGACTCTCTGTTTAGTCTGTACAGTCAACGGAAAGAAGGAGACACCTCATTTACACATCTTGACTTGCTCTTAATAGTGGACTCTACCCAATACAGCTGGTTTTGGAGGTCATACATAGATTTTCTTCGAGTCATGAATCACAAAACTACAGAAAGCCCTTCCTATTTGGGTTCCAGTTCCAACTTTAAAAATTTAGGGAGGCAGGATCCTGTGGAAATTCTGGCTGAAGCTTCCTGGGAGTTTGTTCTATCCTGCCATGGAAGAGGTCTTTCTTTCCTAAATACAGAATGGACCACACAGGAACCATTTGGCTTCAGAAAACTCAGCTGATCACCTCTTGCTTGCATGGTGGTTGGGACACTGTAAAAATCAGTGGTAGGTGCACCGGATTTTGCTTTCATAGTCCTCTAGATATCAAAAAAGAGAAGCAGAAATGATTTCACATCTCTTTCAAGGAACAATGTTTACTGGGACATATTGTTTGTATGTGTGGCTGTAGCTGTCCCTTTCAAACAAAGCAAACAAAGATGAAGCAACCCATGAGCTCTAAACACCCATGGAAAACTCATTTTTAAACAAATTACTTCTCAAGGCACACATATCTAGAAAACTCAGAGGGACTGGAGCTTCTTAGAACTTTCAGTCTTTCAGATAGATAAACTCACTCATGTAGTACCCATGTAGTAACATGTCATTGTCTTTTATGTGAAAAAGGTTTTAGAGTAATTAAATACAGTTGCTGGGAGAAAGAAAATTGAAGATTATTATAAATTTAACCCATTTTTCTCCTTTGATAAAGAAGTCACTTTGAATAAGATTCAGTCTTCATCACAAACAAGCATTTTTCATTTGGTATAAAAATAGTATTTAATGATCTAGTATGCTGGTTCTTAGAATTCATGATAGAGCATTTGTCAACTGCTTGATATAAATGACAGATGTTTATATGTAATAGAACAGTGGAACAAATTTTGTTAAGAAGGGTATCAACCAGATGTTCAAAATATTGTCGTTTTTAGAGGAAAACGGCTTTTTACATTGTCTATGACTCATGAGCCAAAAGAAAATGTGTTTATCACAGGAACTCACACTTGAGACCTTATCCTTTCAGCAGCAGCATAAAAATGATAAAGTACCGGGCATAAGAAAGTATCTAAACAGCACTTACATTTTACGAATACTTGTGGGACCATGGTATGAAATCTTTCACACTTCCTTATCTGCATTATTTCAGATTTAAATCTAAGCACAAAAGGTTTAAAAGCATTCCTGCCTGTTACATCTGCTCAATTATTTTTAATCAATCATAATGAAATCTGAAGGATTTTGAGGAGTGAAAAATGACACTACTTTTTTTTCCTTCAACTTTATTACTGAATGCAGAGTAATGAAAACATTTTAAATTGCCTGTGTTCTTCTAAGTGATATCTGCTTATTATGCTGAGAAAGGGTTAATGGACTTCATTTTCCTTAGTCCTTGTGGTAGTTCTGGCAAAGTTTTCCTTCTCTGTTAAACGAAATGTGAATGATAATCCAGGAGCTGCAGATTTTACCCCAATTAACACTGAGAGTAGCTTGAAAAACAACAACTAAAGCCACTTTAATTTCAATTTGCAGAAAGTTGGATTTAATCCCCTGTTTTAGAGATTGAATTGAGGCCATAGTATAGGGAGAGGGTCCCTTGTTAAAATAGACTAATTCTTTGAAAGTATGCAAGAGGTGGATGGAATGGAAGAGAGTCCCCTTTGATAAACATTCAGCATTCAGTTCCTCATTAGTCTGCTACGGTTATGCATTTTGAGAGTCAAATGAATGTTGTTTGGCTAGGAAGACTTATTAACAGATGTCCATGACAACCTCAAGACTGAACATGTTACTCCAAGGCCAGCAGTGTATGTAAGAATGTTCAGAAAACTGGCTGTATTTTGTGATCTTTTCACTAAATTCTTTATGTCTTCTCTACCCCCATGATATGCTGTGTTTCTTATGGTCACATTCCACACCAAAAATAGGATTATATGACCTCTGAGAATTCTTTTTGGCAAAAACAGTGATATGAAAGCTGAATTTGTCTTCCACCACACCTGACGTAAATGGAAAACATTTGTGTGTGCACTTAGGACAGCTTTCACAGGTGCTTAAAAGAATCTTGATCCCAAAATAGTGGTAAGACAAATTCATGCATTTTGATTCTTGTTTTCAAGATTTAATGTAATAGATGAAAAAGTCAGAGGAATGTCCTGTTAATTGCAACTTTATATATATAAGTATATATAACTAAATGCATCCTTCCTAGGTTAGATGATTATTTTAGTAATTTGGTGCTACACTTAAGGAACACTTAAGGAATATCAGTAATGTAGATGCCAAGACAGAGTGCAGGCCCCTTGCAATGTCCTTTCCAATCTGCAGGAAAAAACATGAACTATCAGTGATGGTGATAGTCCATGTGATGAAAAACAATAAAAGAACAAGCTATAGCTCAACACTGTTCATTCAAATATTTAAGGTCCTTATGAAAGCTTAAGAAATGGGAAGAACATATGATTTTCTTAGGTCACTTTCACTGCACAAGTCATTGGCACTGCACTTCACTGGAGTGCAAAAATGCCAGCAAAGCTATAAGTCAGGTATCTGTAGTTTATTTTATTAGTACTAGGCTGAACCACAAAATAGATAGAACAGTTTTATGGCTTACATCTGGTTGAATAATAAAACATATGGCTCTGGAGTAAAGCATGTGCAGCTGTAATTTACTGTAAATATCCAACTCAAGATAGCTATGGAGATAAAAACTTATGGCATGCACTCAGGGTTTATCCCACTATCCATCACTACTTGGATATTTATGATACTCTGACATTTGTGGTTTATATGTTAATTAGCCACTCTTTAAGAGTTTTCTTTAGGGCATTCTCTTCTATGCAGTATTGATATGAGTTCACAAAGAGTGGACACTACTGGACTCATTATTTTTCTCTTAATATATCTGTTTAGCAAGTCCTTCATTACAGAGTGATTAGAGTAATGTATCCACTATTGAGATCGTAAGACATTTTCCAACAGAGACTAAAATGTGACATCTTCCCCGCTTTTTTTTTTTTTTTTTTTTTTTTAATGCTTTCCTTAATCAGTTTTTCTATGAACATGAGCAGTATGCTTCTTGGCTGGTTTCTATTTATTTATTTATTTATTTATTTTGAGGGCAGGTCTGATGGTGACATGAGATTAAATAAATAAGGTTTTATTTCTTTTGGGGCAGTACAACTAAAAAGTGATGTTCCGATTTTTATTTATTTGTGTATCTTTTACATTCGCAAACCTGACGGAAATACTTTTGGACCCTTTTATATAATACTCTGGAACTGGACTGATAGGGTGGGTTTTTTTTTAGTCATATCTGATTGTAAAAGTTTGTATTGGTGTTTCTTTAATCATTTGATTGACTGGATGGGGTGCTCCTGCATTCTTCTATTTACTTAAGTTCTAGACAGACTGAGAGATCAAAGATTAGTTTTGAATTTGAAATCTTTGATTCAGATTATTTTTTCTGTGTATTTGGACAAATATCTTTGTCACAAACAAAATTAGGACTTTATTCCTGGGTCCAATCTGGATGTAGCTAAAGTGGGTGAAACACCAGGGATGCTGCAAATACTCTTTTAAAGATTGCTGTAAACAGTGGCACCAGATTTTCAAATACTCATCTTTTACAATTTGTGGTTGACTTTGATCAGCTTTGATGCTAAAAGGTAGCCTGACCCCATGTTAGCACTGAATCCAGAAGATGATTTTATTATTCCATATTGTCAGATATGGTTTGTGTTCCTTACCACCTTACAATCCAGACCCTGCTGTTGCTGTTGCAAGGACTTCTAGTAGACATTTCTTGTTTCTCTCTGAGAAAGTGAAAAAAAGCTTTGGAAGCTCTGCTCTGCCCACTGAACACTTTCATTTTCTAACCATGTTTGCTTTGGAAAATATGTTATTGGAAAAGATACTGTGGCCTTAGAAACCTTCACAGGCCTCCAAAGCAAAACCCAGGTGGTTCACAGTGGATGATATTCTCTAAAGGACAGTACAAAGCCCAAATGATTTACCTACTTCCCAGAAAGATAGGAAAAGACAGGATTAGTGAACTCCTTGCTTCTCTTTTCTCAATTCACTATTCCCTTGCAAGGGCTCTGTCAGACCTTTGTAGTGTACTTAATTCTTCTTTGAGATCATTCTTGAAGGATCCCCTTGAAGGATTTTTTGTAGCAGAGAAAATCTCCTGAAGGCAAATGTCATACCAGAGAACAAAGGAATGCCATACCTGCAGAGATGAATATCTGCTGCTGCTCCTTCCTCTCTGAAGGAAGTAGTTTCCCCATTTTCCACACCCTTGGGTAAGAGGTGCCACGGCTTTCAGGGGGGACTTTGGTTCAACAGTTTCTACCTTTCCAGACTCTGTAGTGAGTGTTGAGTTCTGAAGGTTTCCTCGGTGTAAAAAATGTTTGGTTGGGAATACAGTTCAGCCTATGGAAAGTGAACTTGCTGATCCATTAGTGAAACATGAGTGTCAGAAGGAATGTCAGCGAGTGAAGTACTGAAGCTAATTGCAAGAGAAAGCTGGAACAACTGAAAGGTAAAACCCTGTATTTATCCAAAGAAGATTCCTTCAGTCATAATGAATCAGGGATGTAAATGACACCTCTTAGTCTGTCTGAAAAAAAGTTCAGGGGTATATGATTGCTCCTGCAGATTAAAAAGAAATAAATAAAAGAGAAAGAGAGAAATCAAAAGTCTCTATAAGACCTGGAGACACTAGGTCTGCCACTGCAACTTGGATTTCCTTCCCCCCCCTTCTGCTAAATGTTTGGCCCAAGACCCTACCCCAATCAAAACCAGTGTAGTTTTTATCCATAGCTGAGGGATAATTCATTACATGGTGCTCTGTCCTTTGGAGCTATCTTTGAAAAGCAGCTGCAGTTTTCAGGCAGTGCAAAATGCAGTACTGATCCTTTAAATCAGACAATAAGAAATTCAAACTTCTAGTGGAATCCATATTCATAACCAGGGCTAGTCGTCTACTTTCTTTAAAGGATGTTTCATGATATCGTCTATGATGCCTAAAACCCTAGCCGATTTGTATCCTAGCTATTTCATGTATCAGTTCTTCTGTTAATCCAAGGGGTTTACAACATACTACATTTTAGATGGACTGTGATCCAGCCAAGCATATATTAATACTTGGCTGCAGTGAGTTGCAAGAGGCTAAGAAATGCTTGCTTTATTTTCCTGTGTATTCATGGAATTAGCAATGGGGATAATGTTATTGTTATGGAGGGAATTTTTAATTGCCGAGTGTCTAGGACCCAATGCATATATTTTAAATTTTGTTTTTATTTATTTTATTTTATTTTATTTTATTTTATTTATTTATTTATTTATTTTTTGAAGTGATTCATTTTAGTTTGGTGAGGTTATCTGGGCAGAGAAATGATGGACACATTTCTGCGTTTATGACATTGCTGTTGCTATTTTTCTTCAGCGGCTGGGGGGAGCAAGAGAGCCGAATTCTCCTCGTGACCCCATATTAGAGTACCCACCCCAATCATTTGCTATAAAATAAAATAAGGAAATCAAAAGGATGAAAATTAATCAAACAAAGAAGAAAGACCTTGAAAAAAATCACTGAGAGAAGCTTATCTTAAAACAATTTCACAAGAAAATAAGATCAAAACCAAAGCAAATTGCATGCAACCTATGAACCCAGAAAAGCAACAATTACACAACAAGACACTTCACAAAAGACTATACCCTATTATTAACTTTTCATACTCAGCTACATACTCAGTCACTAATTATGATGGAGTTGTGGACAGAAAGCAGATTGATCAATGCCGAATCTCATGGAAGACAATGGAAAAAAACAGCAAAACCAAACCAAAACAATTAAAAAAAAGCTCTTATCAATAAAATTCGTGCCAAGCTACAGAAACAAATGAAATGCAAATTTAACAAATTAACCATGTGATTAACACACAGTGGGATCACTACAAGCATTTTGCTTTGCTGCTTGCCAGGATGCTTGCCTCCTGAGAGTTATTGCTGCCTCAACATTTCCACAGTGTCATAAAAAGGATTCCGTGACATTACAGAATCTACAGCCCCCTACTTTCAAAGCTGTAGTTTTAAACAAACCTGTGTTTTAAACATTAAGACACTTTTAGTACTACTTAGATCTTACATCTCCTTAGAAAGGAAAAAGGAAAAAAAAAAAAATAAAAAGAAAAAGAAAAAAAGAAAGAAAAGAGTCTTCTGGAGCTGATTGTGGTCTTGAATTTGACATCACTTTCATTCTGTTCCTTTTGAAAACTGTTTCTGAGTCAGTGTTTAGCTCAACCTCCTTAGAATGATAAAAGCCTCCCATCAGTATTGATGAGACTGTAGGTTGGAATTCTTAAGATTAATGATGTAAAATGAAGGGTATATAACCAAGGTGTATAGACAATCTAGAATTAAAACACAATTTCATTCCTTGAGTTGTGCCCAGCATTAAATAAGAGGATCCAACTCTCAATTTCTTTAATGCTTGAGAGGATGGGAATTCCTCAGTTGGAGTCTGACATTTTAGGAAACAGAAGCCTCCTCTGTAGCTTTGGACATTCAAAAAGGGTTCAACAGAGACAATATTTAAGTCAATGTCACCAATGGCATTTAATCACATACAAGTTAAATAATGAAAAACAGGGCTTGAAAATAATTTTCAAATGAATAAATGAACAATGGCTTTTTTAATAATAGATCATTACACTACTTACAACTTTTTTCTAATTTCAGTCACAAGTAGGCTTGCAGTTTTTGCATGCAGATGTAAGAAAAATGGAGAATTTATTCAAGCCAGTGCAGGTTGATGAATTAGACATTTCTGTGGCCAGTGTCAGGATTGTGCAACATCTTTATTGCCACTTCACAGGAAACTTCATTTCTTTTCTCAGTTTCCCCACATAACATCCAATTATTAGGTTTTATGTGAGTAAAGTGATTTTCACTTTGAATGTGTATTAAGGAGAACACGTTTTCATTTTATGGACCTGTAACACTGACTTTTTACTAAAGGAGAATAAAATACTTATGAAATGTTGTTACAGAGTGTGCATGGAAAAAGCAGTTTGCATATTATTGCCAATTCCTTTAAACAGTCATATTCTTACTCCTGTGAAAGTATCAATAGACATGATTTCTTTTCTCAGCAGAGTTGCACTGAAAACTGCAGTTATACTGATGATGAGTATATAACCTTAATATAGATGGAAAGGAGAACAAAAATGACCACACTCTGAGCCATGATGAAGTACTGCAGAATATGATGGCTAGAGAGGTCATTCTTACACCTTATTCTGAGAAAGGCTTCTGCTAGCATTGGCATAACTTGGCACGAAGATGTGGCTTCCATGCACTACACTAGCTGGTTCTGACCATTTTGGCATCTTCTGTAGTAGTAAATTAAACATGTCTGGGACTGTTCTCTGGCCAGCTGACAGGGAACAACTAATGCCAATACTATTAAACTCTCTTTCTCTCCTGCTAAGAATGATCTTTGGCCACTGCTAACTCCTGAACCATGCCCAAGAGCTGCTTGGGAGGGTACTAATTGGCATAGGCTGAAACCATGTCACAGGCTGTTGTGACAGTGATACTCAGAAGCATTTACAGTTGATTTTCAGTGCCTAGGTATGTCTGTTGGTATATCTCTTGGGACAATTGAATTTATTATTGTGAACATAGCCTAAACACTGAGCATGAGAAAAGAACTGGCTGGTGCCTTGATGTTCCATCTAAAGTTTATTAGGTGAAAATTTTGTGTTTATTTCACATCTACAAAATGAGCAAAGTATTTCTGCACTTCACAACGTATCAAGAGAACAAACACAGTAAAGACTAGGAATTATATGATAGTGAGGCCTGTGATTTCTGTAATTAGAGAAAATAACTGCATCCTTCCGTGTCCCATATAATTTTTTTTTTTTTTTTTTTTTTTTCCATTCCAAGAGTTACAGGGAATGAAGCAGAATGAAAGAGCATAATGGGTTGCCAGCTTAGAGTATTCCTTTGTCATCTGTGGAAATATGACATTTTTCCAGCTCTGCTTTTCTTTACCAGATTGTGGCTAGTTCTGGGTCAATATGTATAATATAGAAAAACATTCCCTGCCTTTCTCCCTTTCTGAAAAAAAAAAAAAAAAAAAAATTAGTTCTAGATTTTGTTTTAATATCATTTGTAAAGGAAAATTCTCCTCTTTTTAATAATCAGCCAGCCTAAATTCCAGGCTCTTATAGCAAAGGCTCAAGTATAAAACCACTGAAAAGGAGGGAAGAGATTTACAATGGAAATTCTGACAATCACTTTGCAATAATAGGGCTTGGAGACACCTGCTTTAATCAAGGTGGTGTGAATATTTAAAGTGGTCTATCTCTTGATTTTCAGTTCAACTGATGAAATCATAATTTCCAGTGAATTTATTTATTTATTTATTTATTTATTTATTTTTTCTCTCAGGGATGCATGAGAAAGAGAGAAAATGAGAGATCCTAATTTTCTATACACTTGGTAGAAATAAATTACAGTTTCCTTAACCCTCTGGATTCCAGGGCTGGCAGATGGAGTTGAAGGAATTACTTTTAATTAGGAGTGGTTCTCTGAAGTAGTGATAGTGAAGTGCAGAAATGTGTCTGGATTGGGATGATGATAACTCAGGTAGTGTGATCATAGTTCCTTCCAGACATGAGAATGACTTACTACATTTTCTTCATATCTGGTAGCCACTGATGCATTGCAGACAACACAGGGTAATTTGGGCTTCTGTGGAAAGACAGTTGTTGACTAGGAAGGCTGACTTACACTACACTAGATTTTATTTCCATCACTAGTGGAGCGATTCTAATGATTTTTAGGTGTTGGCAGCTGATTCTGGCCATGGTGAGTGAAGATATTTTACTAAAGGTGAAGAGAATCAATGAGGACAGGTAAACCTTTTCAAACAAAGAGTTTTACCTTTGTGAAAGATAAATTAGGAAGCTCTACTTACATCCACAAAGCCATGCCATTTAGTTCAGCCAAGAATAGACTTCAGCAGTGTAAAACACATGACTTATTTAGGAAGCTACTTTAGAGATATATATGACTGACAAAATGTGAAGATTGTATGTGTTGCAAAGGGCATCTCATGCCCTGTGGAGAAAAAAGGAAGAATGCATGGCTGAGATAAAGGATGCTGAAGTAAAATTAAGAGACTCCAGAGAGAGTTAAACTTATCTAATGTACACCATCAGCAGGATAGGTTATACAGTCTATATGTCTTAATCATAACCATAATATCAAAAGATTAAAATGCAAAGAGAACAGAGCAAAGGGAATGCTTTTAGTTCAGTAGTTTTAAAATTATTTCACTACTACCGTATTTTAGTTCTGTTCTGCATCTTTTATTCCTCTAATCTCTTGATGAATGAGCATAAATAGGTTAAAACCCACCAATGTCCAACTTTCAAGTTTATCTGAGCTTTAATATATTTGTAATGTTATAATATTTAGCTAAGTGGCTTTTTAGCTGATTTTTCCCAATTCATTCCCGGTTGCTTCGCTGGCTGCTATCTATTATTTAGATAATAATGTACAGTTCCAAGAAGTAACATGCAATCTCTACTGGATGGAAAAGTAATTACTTTTTGACTATGGCCTAATTGTACTGTTCAGTTCTGTCCTGCTTTATTTGATCTGATTTGACCTTCTTATTCTGTGGCCATAGAAACAACTCGAAACACATGAGGCACAGCAGTTAAGGATGTCTTTTCTCTAATTCCTTCTACTGTTTTCTTGCTATTATTTCACTACATTTTCTTCCTGCATTTTTTTTCCCCTCAGGGGTTTAAGCAATCTTCTTGTTGTGGCTTTCATCTTTCCTCATGCTTTTCCTTACTTGGTGGCTGTAGACTTTTTAACTGGTACAAACATAATTCTTCCAAACAACCATGGTCAATGACCATTAACTTTGCTTCGATGACCTGAACTGTCATGCTAATCATTCTTTTCTGCTTTCATATCTGCAAATAATGGGTCTTATATAGTTAAAGAAAAATAACTTCTCTATCCTGGACTTGGCTCAGTTTCATGGTTTAGTTAAAGATTTGAATTTAAGAGGAAATTTGATATTGACCTAAACTAAGAAATGTGCAAATTCTTTGGAGGACAAAAGTAGAGTTCGAGATGGTCATGATAAACTGTGAAAAGAAATTCTGCCAAGTAAAGTATGAAGTGCTATGCCAAGGGAAAAAAAAAAAAAATAGCTGATGATTAATACACAGAAAAGAAGGCAGGAGGTTACCTTGGATCATATCTATTTAATTACTGGAATCAGGAGAAATTTCTTGTGCTCTTACCTAAATGCCAGGCACCTGCAAATTCAGATTAGAACAGGACCCACATGCATGCAAGCAACAACACCCCAAGATCCCTGTCTCTATCCACAGAAAATGTGTTTGTAGCACACTGCTCTCTGAAAAATTATGATAGCAGGATCTTGTGGTATCCTACAGCAAGCACTCAGAATCACAGAATCACAGAATCACAGAAAGTCTAGGTTGGAAGAGACCTACAAGATCACCGAGTCCAACCTCTGACCTAACACTAACAAATCATCCCCTAAACCATATCCCTAAGCTCTACATCTAAACGTCTTTTAAAGACCTCCAGGGATGGTGACTCACCCACTTCCCTGGGTAGCCTATTCCAGTGACTAACAATCCGTTCAGTAAAGAAGTTCTTCCTAATATCCAACCTAAACCTTCGCTGGCGCAACTTTAGCCCATTCCCCCTCGTCCTGTCACCAGGCACGTGGGAGAACAGACCACCTGCCACCTCACTACAGCCTCCTTTAAGGTACCTGTAGAGTGTGATAAGGTCACCCCTGAGCCTCCTCTTCTCCAGGCTAAATAGTCCCAGCTCCCTCATCAGCCACTCCTCATAAGACTTGTTCTCCAGACCCTTCACCAGCTTCATAGCCCTTTTCTGGACTCACTCAAGCACCTCCATGTCCTTCTTGTAGTGAGGGGCCCAAAACTGAACACAGTACTTGAGGTGCGGCCTCACCAGAGCCGAGTACAGGGGGACAATCACATCCCTGGACCTGCTGGCCACGCTGTTCCTTATGCAAGCCAGGATGCTGTTAGCCTTCTTGGCTGCCTGAGCACACTGCTGGCTCATATTCAGCCGACTGTCAACCAAAACTCCCAGGTCCTTCTCTGCCAGGCAGTTTTCTATCCACACATCTCCCAGCCTGTAGCTCTGCTTGGGGTTGTTGTGCCCCAGGTGCAGGACCTGGCACTTGGCCTTGTTGAACTTCATACTGTTGGCCTCAGCCCATTGGTCCAGCCTATCCAGATCTTCCTGCAGAGCCTTCCTACCCTCGAGCAGATCGACACACGCACCTAACTTGGTGTCGTCTGCAAAGTTACTGAGGGTGCGCTCGATCCCCTCATCCAGATCATCGATGAAGATGTTAAAGAGGACTGGTCCCAGTACCGAGCCCTGGGGGACTATACTACTGACCGGCCTCCAACTGGATTTGACTCCATTCACTAAGACTCTCTGGGCCCGGCCATCCAGCCAGCTCTTAACCCAACGAAGCGTGTGCCAGTCCAAGCCAAGAGCAGCCAGTTTCCTGAGGAGAATGCTGTGGGGAACGGTGTCAAATGCCTTACTGAAGTCAAGGTAGACCACATCCACAGCCTTTCCTTCATCCACTAAGCGTGTCACCTTGTCGTAGAAGGAAATCAGGTTTGTCAAGCAGGACCTGCCCTTCATAAACCCATGCTGACTGGGCCTGATCGCCTGCCTTGCCCTGCAACTGCTGCATGATGACGCCCAAGATAATCTGCTCCATGAGCTTCCCTGGCACTGAGGTCAAACTAAAAGGCCTATAGTTCCCCGGGTCTACCCTCTGGCCCTTCTTGTAGATGGGCGTCACGTTTGCTAGCCGCCAGTCAAGTGAGACCTCCCCCAATAGCCAGGACTGCCGATAACTGATGGAAAGAGGCATGGCCAGCTCTTCTGCCAGTTCTCGCAGTATCCTCGGGTGGATCCCATCCGGCCCCAATGACTTGCGTACATCCAAGTGCTGTAGCAGGTCGCCAACCGTCTCCTTGTGGATTGTGGGGGCCACATTCTGCTCCCCATCCCCTTCCACAAGCTCAGGGTACTGGGCGTCCAGAGAGCAACTGGTTTTGCTGCTAAAGACTGAGTCAAAGAAGGCGTTAAGCATCTCGGCTTTATCCTCATCTCTGGTAACTAAGTTTCCCCCCACATCCAGTAAAGGGTGGAGATTCTCCTTAGTCCTCCTTTTGGTATTGATGTATTTATAAAAACATTTTTTGTTGTCTTCAACAGCAGTAGCCAGATTGAGCTCCAGATGAGCTTTGGCCTTTCTAATTTTGTCCCTGCACCGCCTCGCAACATCCTTGTAGTCCCCTTGAGTGGCCCACCCTCTTTTCCAAAGATTATAAACCCTCTTTTTTCTCCTAAGCTCGAGCCACAACTCTCTATTCAGCCAGGCCGGTCTTCTTTCGCGCCGGCTCATCTTTGGGCACGTGGGGACAGACCGCTCCTGAGCCATTAGGATTTATTTCTTGAAGAGTGCCCAGCCTTCCTGGGCTCCTCTGTCCTTCAGAACCACTTCCCAAGGGACTCTGCCAACCAGTGCCCTGAACAGCTCAAAGTCAGCCCTCCGGAAGTCCAAGACAGAGGTCTTACTGGTCCCCTTCCTGACTTCACCAAGTATCGAGAACTCTACCATTTTGTGGTCACTCTGCCCAAGACAGCCCTCGACCACCACAACTCCCACCAGTCCTTCTCTGTTAGTGAACAGAAGGTCTAGCGGGGCACCTCCCCTGGTAGGCTCACCAACCAGCTGGGTCATAAAATGGGTCACTCATCAAATACAAAATCTTGAAGCATCCATTGTGTAGCAGCTGCAAAAGAAGAAAGGAAATCCTGTTCAGGAATATACAGATTGGAGTATTGTATATGTGAAAGGGGGTGTAATTATTTACTTCCCATTAGTATTTCATCAGCTCAAACTCCATCTTCACATGCAGTTATCACAGAGTTATGGAAAGGACCTCAAAGCAACCTTTACCCATTAAACTAGAGTAGACTTCAATACCTCTGCTACATTAGGAGTGGTATGGAACAGTGTTACAAGAAATTCTGGAATTATTCATTCTTATTGTTGATTCTGAATATTGTGTAATTTCTTTTTTACTGATTTTTTTTGTATTTGTTTTTATTTTACATCTCTGATAAGTTACATTGCTGTAGTAAAAATTAATCTTTGGCCTGCATTTCCAAGTTTTTTTCACAACTTCGGTAAAAATATTTCAAGGGATGTCATTCTGACACACTTTCAGTAAAAAAATACAATAGAAGACATTATTTTAATTATTTTTTTCTTTAAACTTTGTGAAAGATTTTGGCCATATATTTTGCTATAAAACAAATTTTAAAATGATAAATTTCTACTAAAAAAGTAATTATTAGTTTTGTTTTTTACCCTCTGTACTCTTTTTCTGTTTCTGAAATAACTTATGTTATCATAAACATGTCAACTAAAATGGGTGTATCTTTATATATAGGTTAGTACCTACCTTGTACCACTATAATGACTGATGATCACGAAAATAAGGTTTTTAAACATACCAGTAAATGAAGGTAGTGTTCCCTCCAGGATCAAGCAAGTATGTTAAACAATTTGACTTTAGGAATATTTGTCTGAGGATGTGAATTTATACTGAAATTACTCTAAAGAAACTGTTTGTGCATGCAACCTTCCCTTAAGCAAAAAGAAAAGTGGTTTACTTCAATCATCCCCATCATTATCTATTTCTTTATGTTTACCATCAATGGTTAAAAAGGCTGTTTTCAGACAATTCCTGTCAAAAAGAAAGAAATTATAAATGCATGTTCTGGCTTATTTTGCAATGTAACTATGCTTTAAAGATAGCAGCTTATCTATGGGGAGGATCTCTAAATCAAACTGGTGGAACAACAGTGCTGTTTTTGATGCTATTGAAAGTCCTTGATGCTTTGCCATTAAATTATGGAGTGGTGTTCTCTGAAGAAATGACGTGTTATGTGGTGAGGGGGAGAGAGAGAGAATGCAAGAAACAGAGAAAGAGAGGGAAAAAGAGAAAGAAATAGCTTGAGAGAAAAAAGAAAGTGAGAGCAAAGAAAAATAAAATGAAAAAATGAAGGAAAGAAAGGAAGAAGGAAAAAGAGGGGAAGGGAATAAAAGAGAAAATAAGTAAAGAAGGGAAAAAAAGAAAAAAAGAAAAAAAAAAAACTTGTGTTTGCCAATGTTTTGTAGGTCTGGTTGTTCCAGCAGTGCTATTAGAGCCCACACCAAGAGCTGTTTTGGTTCCTGGGGCAAACAGACTCTTCTCCCCCTTACTCCTCACCTGGAAAAATACCTGGGTGGTCCTGTTATGCCACTCCTCTCTCCCCAGCACCCTCCTCCCTCCCTTCCTGCACTGTAGCACAGAAACCTTGCATATGGAGCAGCAGCAGCTGCTATGAAGGAGAATCTGAAACAAGCCAAGGAGAGGGCTGCTGTGAAGAAGAGTTGTGTTCCCCTGGCACCAGTTCTCCCCCAAGAGAGCTGACAAACTACTCAAAGAATCACAGGACTGGAATGCATATGGCTGTACGCAGCCATTATTTCTCTAAGTAGCATCAGTGTTGCACTTCATTCATGTACTTCAAGACAGCCTTACATTCCCATCACATTTGCAGTGGTCCTGAAGATAAGGACTTTGTCTAATTACTGTGGCTTCATCACAGGTTGTTGAGTCCATCTGGACTGAAGCACAGTGCATCTGCATTTAGACAGTATTGCTGCTCAGAAAACCCAAGAGAGCCCAACTGATTATCTGATGAAATTACATAGCTTTTATGTTTCTTCCAGGCTTTTTTTTTTTTTTTTTTTTTTTTTTTTTAAGTAGGAAACATAATGGTGTGCCAAGTTTTCCAGAATTAAATCTTCTCTGTTTTGAAGATTGTGTTCTTAAACTTGAAATTAAAATTTTAAATCCATGGAGATCAGTTAGAATTGAAAAAAAGTTTTGTATTGTCACATGTTAGTAGGTTACAAATAATGATTTATGTGGCTGAAAAAAATATATTTTGTTCAATGAGGTTTCATTACGCCAAAAAAAACACTGATCACAATACATTAGCCTAATCACACTTGGGGGAAAAAAAAAAAAAAAGAAAAAAAAAGAGAGAGAGAGAGAAAAGCTTGAGAATTGTGCCTATGAGAAAGAACACTTAAAATTTCCTGCTATTTTAAAGCATGAAGGGTATATTCAGTTGTTGTTGTTGAACTGACACACTGCCGTGTTCTACTAAATATAAGCTTCGCCAAGACAAGATGATAATCTATATCTAATACATGAATAAAGTAAAATATGATGTGAGAGGCAATAGAGGTTTCTGTATTTCACTGGTTCACTGTTTTAAGGGAGAGAAACCTAGCAGAAATCTAATTTTACAAAGAAATTACTGAAAGAATGATTGTAATAGGATGGATATAATAGAACAAGGTATTCAAAAATTCCATGCTCAGTTGGATAACAAGCACTTTAAAATTATATCTGGTCACTGAGATGTAGTTCCCAAGCCACTCTCCATCATAGTTGAAAAATCATGTCCCTGGTGACTGGAAAAAGGGAACCATCACTACCATTTTTTTAAAGTATAGAAAGAAAGACCCAGGGAACTACAGATCAATGATCCTCACCTACGTGCCTAGGAAGATCATGGAAAAGATGCTCCTTGACACTATGTTAAGGCACATGCAAGACAAGGAGGTGATCCGAGACAGCCATTATGGCTTCACAAAGGGCAAATAATGCCTGACCAATCTGGTGGCTTTCTATGATGGAGTGACTGCATCAGTTGACAATGGAAGACTGACAGATGTCATATGCCTGGACTTCTGTAAGGTCTTTGACATAGTCCCACAGGAGGTCCTGATCTCCAAATTCGAGAGAGATGGATTTGAAGGGTGGACCATAGATTTGAAAGGTGGACCATTCAGTGAATAAGAAACTAGCTCAATTGCTGTACCCAGAGAGTGGTGGTCAATGGCTCTATGTCCAGGTGGAGGCCGAGGACAAGTGGTGTCCCTATGAGATCTGTCCTGGGACCCTTAGTGTTTAATATCTTCATCAACAGCATAGACAGTGGGATCAAGTGCACCCTCAGTAAGTTTGCAGATGACACTAAGCTGAGTGATGGTGTAGGTGGCACAACAGAAGGAAGGGATACCATCTAAAGGGATGTGGACAACCTTGAGAAGCGGGCCCATGCAAACCTCATGAGATTCAATAAGTGCAAAGTGCTGCACCTGGGCCAGGGCAGTCCCAGAGTATGGTACGGCCTGGGAGAGCTCACTGAGAACAGCCCTACAGAGAAGGACTTGGGGGTTCTGGTGGCTGAAAAGCTTGACATGAGCCAGCAGTGCACACTTGCAGCCCAGAAGGTCAACTGAGTCCTGGGCTGCATCAACAGAAGGGTGGCCAGCTGGTTGAGGGAGGTGATTTTCCCCCACTGCTCTGCCCTTGTGAGGCCCCACTTGGAGTGCTGCATACAGGTCAGGGTCCTGCAGCACAAGAAAGAGGTGGACCTGTTAGAGTGAGTCCAGAGGAGGGCCACAAAGATGATCAGAGGGCTGGAACATCTCTCCTATGGAGAAAGGCTGAAAGAGCTGGGGCTGTTCAGTGTAAAGAAGAGAAAGCTCTGGGTTGACCTCGTGTTAGCCTTTCAGTCAGATGAAGAACAACTTTTAACATGGGAAGATAGTGACAGGATAAGGGGGATTGGTTTTAAACTAAAAGAGGGGAGATTTAGATTAAGATTTAGGAGGAAGTTCTTTACTCAAAGGGTGGTGAGGCACAGGAACAGGTTGCCCAGAGAAGCTGTGGATGCCCTGTCCCTGGAGGTGTTCAAGGTCAGGATGGATGAGGCTCTGGACAACCTGATCTAGTGGGTGGCATTGCCCATGGCAATGAGTTTGGAACTAATCTTTAAAGGTCCCTTCCAACCCAAGCCATTCTATGATTTTTTGAAAGATGCACTTACTTGGAAGCAACTATTGCTCTTTAACAGCCACTAGGCAGAGGATTTGATATCCAAGAATTTGATTTTTAGTATTAAGGTGACTTTAGTTTGAATATCTAATGCTGATTTTTTTTTTTTTTTTTTTTTTTTCTTAGTAAAGCTCCATGTATTTCTGACCTGAAAGGAGCCAAATACTGCTTTTCCTGAGCTGTATTAGAATAATCAGCTTTTGAGGATGGTGAAGGAAATACCTTAATACTCAAACGATATGGCTCAAAAGCAAATATTCGTACTTTCTGGGAAACAGGATATAAAACGAAAGACAAAAAAGATTTTTATTTCACTGTACCTCAAGGATTCTGACGAGCCAGACAGAGGCTTGAGTTGTTGGTTAAAGTACAAGCTGACAGTCATTATGAAAAAGGGAAAAGACAGTTTATTTGCTTTTCTGAGATCAGCATTTAACATAATGTGGGATGAGAAGGTACTAGGTAAATAAAAGTAATTTGTGGTACATTGGTCCAGGTTAACAAGAAAGCTTATGTTTGTTGACTTGAACTGGTGCTTGTGAAGTGACTAGATCAAACATGACAGATAGCATAAAATATGATTTCAAAGACACACAGAGAAGTGGTCTCCCAGTACTATGGCCATTTGATTCAATAGCAAAGTTCTAACTGGTAGGCCTGGTGTGTTCAGGACAATTCAGGGATAAATGGACCCACCCTTTGCAATTTTAGGACATATGTTTGTTAAGTAGGAGAAGTCTGACTTACTAGTTGATTTGTCACAGCGGGATTTGAATTCTCTAGCTGAAAAGAAAATGATAAATGTATTAAGTTGTTTTGCATGCTGTGACAGATTAGGGGTAATCTCTTGAAAAGCTCCTACATCTTATTTTCAAGAGTCACCAAGGTGTTTAAAGGGGCTTTGGATCAGCGCTTCAGTTGACTGGTGTCTGATTTTTCCTGTCAGTTGCTCCAACATAAAGCTGTATGGCAGTCAGAAAGCTGTCTTGCTTCTCCCTGAGGAATCGCTTACTGACTTGAATCTTAGCAGCTATGCATAATAGGGGAGGGTTATACTCTGTACTCTAGAGGCTAAATTGCAGCATTTGTGTTGCTGGTCTGTATAAGTGGTATTAAATCAGCATGGCCTACAACAGGCCACATGAAGTGCCACGGATCTGTAAGTGCTGAGGCTGGAGCAGGGAGTAGAAAGTGTTGAGGCTGGTGCTCCTGCAGTGTGTCAGCCCTGCCACCCTGTTGCATGAAATTCTGCAAATACTGAATTAACAGTGAAGTCATGGCACTGTTCATTCTCTGCTCCTTGTCTTCCTTATGGCCTCTCACTTGTTTTGGCTTGTTCAGACATCTTAAGACGAATGCAGACAGAGTCTGCAAGAAAGATATAAGAAATTAAACTGTAAAACAGTTATGCACCAGCTAGCACAAACAGAAGATAGCTAGAAATCAACAAATGTTAGGTACTTGAATGCTCACCACCACAATGGATGAGGTACCTGAAGATCTGCTGCTACTTGGGCCAGCATTTTCAAGGAAGGGGTAGGGCCAGCACCAGTGGCTCCTCCATTGTGTCCCACGGCACTGGGAAGCTGCCACCAGCCTCCATATCCACCCTTGACACTGAAAACTTAACATGGGACTCCTGGCTGGGACCTCAGCATCCTAAGCCCTTGCATGCACAGATTTACCCTTTTGGGCCTCACATCTTCCCATGCTGGTGTTTTCCTTCCTGAATCCTTGGGTTATTAGTTACCCTAAACAATCACACTTCTCCCTGTAATGTTGGTCCTTCTCATCTCTGTACAGTTATTCTCACAGATCTTTCTCAGCAGAAAAAACTCAGGCTGGGGCAGGGAAAAGCTAGCTGCAGGGGCTACAGGAAGACTATAGCAACAAACTCTAGACCACAGAAAACATAGAAACTGCTGAAATGGGATAATTGCACTAAAAATGTAGAGATCCTACTGTTTTATTTTATTTTATTTTATTTTATTTTATTTATTTTTTCTGCATCTACATTGATTACCTATTTTACCACTTTCTCTGGATCCTCATTTTTAGGTTAGCCCTTATTTTGGCCATTGTTCATGGATGACAAAGGACAAATTCATATTTCGATTCATTTGTAAAAGTATACCAAAGGTCTGTTTACCAAGTAGGATCAAAATCAAGCAGGCAGCAGCTTTCTTGTTCCATACTCTAAGCATTCTTTCCAATTATACTCCTCTCAAAACACTCTCCCAAGGTCATACCATAGCTGTTTGCCCATAGCTTTATAAGTGTTTGTATTTCCGTTTCAGACTGAACATAACTCAACCTGCCAAATCCAGTTTATCTAAAAAACTCTTTCTTGGTGTAGAGTTTAGAGTTCATCTCAATTTAGTGTAGGGTGGCTTCTTTGTGTTAGCTCTCGTAGCTAATGTGATGTAACTTAAACTAGCTCAGCTGTCAGTTGAGGAGGAGAGAGGAGAAAAAGAATCGTAGTCATAGAATGGCTCAGGTCGGAAGGGATCTTAAAGATCATTTAGTTCCAAAACCCCTGCCATGGGCCGGGATGCCACCCACTAGATGAGGTTGCCCAGGGCCTCATCCAGCCTGACTTTGAACACCTCCAGGGATGGGGCATCCACAGCTTCTCTGGGCAACCTGTTCCTGTGCCTCATCACACTCTGAGTAAAGAATTTATTCCTAACATCCAATCTAAATCTCCCTTCTTTTAGTTTAAAACAATTTCCCCTTGTCTTGTCATTATCTGACTGAGCAAAAAGTTGCTCTCCATCTTTTTTATAGGCTCCCTTTAAGTAGTGAAAGGCCAACATGAGGTCACTCCAGAGCCTTCTCTTCTTTACACTGAATATCCTCAGCTCTCTCCACCTTTCTTCATAGGAGAGGTGCTCCATCCCTCTGATCACCTCTGTGGCCCTAATCAACCTCTGCCAGTGAAAAGTGGCTAACCTAAGTCATATTTGCTGGAGGAGTACAAAAATATATGGGCAGTAACTGGGGATTCAACAATGAATATAACTTTTTATCCAAACTAGTTTGTTAGTGTGCTTATGCTTGGGAGCTACATAGAAAACTCAGTGTTTAGCGTCACTTTCCAAAGCACCAGTTTTGCTCTAAATAGAGTCATAATTCCTTCCCACAGTTTTCATGCATGAAGAGTATCCATCTTCATTGACAGCTTGCTCTAAGCCTAATTTATATAGTTATCAGAACTAATAGTATTTATGCAAGTAGAAAGATTAAATCACAGCGATAATGGCTTATGCAACTTATATACAATTTACTGTGGACAATACCTGGAAAATCAGAACTGTATAAAGCACTTATTGATGCACTTATTATGTGTGGTCTTTTTTTTTTTTTTTTCTGAGACACAAATTTTCTGACATGCTTTTTGTGTTGCAGATGAAGATGTGATGTGCAAGGCCTGCTGAAAAGAAGAGCACAAAAGTGCAAGAGAATTCATTATATCTATAGAGAGGAAGGGAATAAACCAAAATAAAAAGCATACCACTGATGCTTCCCATGACAGGCAATCAGATAGGGAGGCTGAGTCCATCTGAAACTTGTAGGTGCCTCAGGAATTGAGCCAGTGCAATTCTCTGCAGGTCAGAAGGGGATAATAAGAAAATCTGTCTAAGTTGAGGGAAGAGTCAATTTTCTAGACCACAAATCTGATCTAAGCAGAGTCAAGAGACAAGAAGTTCAAAAGGTTAATGCTGCTATGCTTATTTAAGTGAACATTAACACTGTTGTGAGAAAACAGATAGAGAAGAAGTGAAGAAATTATTTGACTGGTTAGGTTTATAAACAGTGAGCAAAAAGACAGACATCTCATGCAAAGAAGCTTGTCACAGTGAAACTGTAAGCTGAGGTCTTCTTTTTCTTTTGCTTACAAGTAGTTTGAATTAATGGGTTCCCAATCATCACAATTATGTGCTCCTATTTATGAAATCAGTGGGGAAACATCTGGGTTGTACATAACATTCACCATCATGTCTTTCATCAAATAAATTAACAGCTCTGTTTTTCAGTGGCTGTAGAAAGAGACAAAAACATCAGAGCACAATGGCACTTACCATTTTTCTGTCAAGATGGAGCCACTATTAGGGATGCTACTATCAATGATGATCAACGTGAAGCAGACATGTTTACTGGGAGTCTGTTCCACCACAATACAAGGGAATAAATGGCAAGGTGGAGTCATTTTGTGGATAGATTACAAGCTATTGCTCATGACCTGCCTTTATTATATCCTTTTCTTTCCATCTAAAGAGAAGAGAAACCAAAATAACAGTGGTTTCTGTTGCTCTGATGACAGCTTGAGAAAAAGTAATAAGGAGTTCCTACAGCTATAAAAACACAGTGAGGAAAGGGAGCCAAGTTACCCTTGGAGCTGTCACTCTTTGTAAGGCTCTTTTCTTTTCACTTACTTTTGTATAATACTTTATGGATAAACAGCTATTTTTATAGCCAGATGAGGACATAACTCATTCTTTGAGTAGTCTTTGAGAATCACTGAAGAATTTATGGTAAATCTTCAAATGGCAAGTCTTATTTCTCATCTGCTTATATACTGTGTATCTTCAGGCATCTGAAATTATAAATTGTCTCAAGCTTATTGGACCTTCTGTTTGGGTTTGAGCTATGTCCAATTTGAACAGAGAAACTCCAAAAGTGTTTTCACTTTTTTTTTTTTTTTTTTTTTTTTAATAATTATTTGTCTTTCATAAAGAAGGTAACAATCTGAAAAGTACTACAACAGAATAGATAAATTATTTTGGAAAGAAGAACTATTTCATACTCCTCATTTCTTTACATCCTATTTTAACATTTTGTTACTTTTCCATGATGCCGAAAAGGACAGGACTGGGTGAATATTGCACAACAGTATTCATTTGCAGGAATTTTAAATGGCTGTTTGATCTATCCATATCAAGCCCCCTTGTTATCTGCTGCTCCTGTGGTTTCAGACAGAAAGGTTTTTGTTCCTGAGGAGGTGGGAGGAATGGCTGATTTGTGTGAATACCCGTATTTGCATGCGAACGAGGTTATTCCTTGACAAACAAGAGCGTTCATTATTCCTCTGTTTAAAAGGATACACTAACCCAATTAGAGAGCTGGAAGAATAACCCGTGACTTAGCTAACCAATGACATTCTCCAAATAGCAGGCAGGGAATAGTTGAACTGCAGAGTATCTGAACTCCCCAAGTTGGCATTTCCCAAACCTTTGAAAGCTGAACCCTCCTTTTGGGAAAATGAGAACATCTGCACTCTTCACCCCTTCCATGTGTTATCAAAAGCATGCCAAAATGAAGTTTATGTGGATCCGCGTGTTCAGATACTTCCTCTCCTTCCAAGACATGCTTTGAACAGTGTAGAAAGAAATTTACTGTTTTAAACAACTGAGTGAACTCCTCTTGAAAAAAAGAGTGCCGTCACAGAACCACTGCTTCAGGTTTCTGAAGATTCAGGCAGGTATCACACTAGCAATATTTACTGTACAGGCTATGAAAGAAAAGAGGAAAGACAACTGAGATGAGAGAGCAGCTGAAAGGCTGAGACTATCTCTACATATTTCCTTATGGTCTGCTCGTAGTCAAAGTAGTCCATATTTGATGATGCTGAGAAAATTAGTCTACTTACCTAATGTACAGAACATTAATTTCAGACAATACTCATGCTAGTCAGTTGAAGGAAGAGATTGTCCCTCTCTACTCTGTGCTGGTGTGGCCTCACCTCAAGTACTGTGTGCAGTTCTGAACACTGCAGTACAAAAAGGATGTGAAACTACTGGAGAGTGTCTAGAGAAGGGCTACAAAGATGGTGAAGGGCTTAGGGGGGAGGATGTACGAGGAACAGCTGAGGTCACTTGGCCTGTTCAGCCTGGAGAAGAGGAGTCTGAGGGGAGACCTCATCGAGGCCTACAGCTTCCTCATAAGTGGGAGTGGAGGGGCAGGCACTGATCTATTCTATTTAGTGACCAGTGATAGGACCTGCGGGAATGGTGTCAAGCTGTGATGGGGGATGTTCAGGCTGGATATCAGGAGTATGTTCTTCACTGAGAGGGTGGTCGTGCACTGGAACAGACTCCTCAGGGATGTAGTGATGGCACCAAGCCTGCTGGAGTTTAAGAAGTGTTTGGACTGTGCACTTAGTCATATGGTCTGAATTTTTAGGTAGATCTATGTGGTGCCAGGAGTTGGACTCGATAATCCTTGTGGGTCCTTTCCAACTCGGGATATTCTATGATTAAAAAAAAAAAAAGGTAAATGCTCAGAATAATCAACAGGATCAAGTGGCATTTCACATTTTGGCGAACAATCTCAAAGCTTATTCATAAATGATTCTCAAACATAAATAAGGACGTATGTGCTGTGAGTATTATTGAGGATGAATAATCCAGCCAGCTGCACTAAGTAGCATGAGAAAAAGTGAGTTCTTAAGTTATTTCTGGCTAAGTTATACTATATATAAGGAGGTTTATATGATTTAGGTAAGATCTGGAAAAGTATCCAAACTTCTGAATTTATAATCAAACTTCCACACCTCTAGGTTCAGGGTAACAGGAAAGATTTATAGAGCCTGGCACAAAATGAAAAAGCAGGCATTGCCTGCCTAGTCATCAGTACTCCCAACCCTTTCCGCAGCTGCTATTTACCTTTTTTTCTTTCTTTTTTTTTTTTTTTTTTTTTCCTAGTGGTTTCTTTTCCACCCTCCTCCAGCCTAACCCCTAGGATATATTTAATTAATTTTCAAAATTGTCCTCTTTTTATCTCAGCTTCTTTAATTACTATTATTTCTTTACCCTACATCCCTACATTGTTCACTTTACCTTATCATGTAGCTTCTTCCATCTCTGCAGATGTGTTTTCAAGGCTGTTTGCAGCTCTGTACTAGCACCTTGTCTTTCATTACCCTACATCTTGATTCCTCTTTATTGTGCCTCCTCTTCATACCTTGTTGTTGCATCTATCCCTATGATATTTCCACACTGTTCTCTGGGCATAGAGAAAAGTCATATCAAAACAGTTGAATTCCAGGAGGTGATATTGGCATAACAATGTATAGGCACTGTATTAAAGTCCTAGCAAAACAAGACCTCCAAGTTAGTTATAGGAATACAACAAATAGAGCTTATTCAAGATAGGACTATGCTCTGTATCTGGAATTTGAAATTTTATTTATTTATTATTATTATTATTATTATTATTATTATTATTATTGGCATTGATATCTATCTTTGATCAATATGTGTTCTGAGTTTAAATCAGAGAAAACTTATGTATCTTATGGAAATACTTCTTATGACAGAATCACCTGTCTTAGCAAGGTGAAAAAAAAACCAACAACTGAGGTGGAAACTTTTCCTAACTTTACAAGCTATCTACCAGAATCTTCACATAACTGCAATACAGACACCACATAACTAAGAGAGACAGAGGAAGATATCCCAGTAGCTATCCAATGGAAAATAAAAAAAATCATGGGAATTCTACACCCTTCGCAGGGTGTTATGTTGCTGGGACCTAGTGATGTTGTCCCCAGAAGTCCCTCGTGACTTGCTTTCTTACACAGTCCATGATCTGATTGCTGAAACATGAAACCATGAAACATCAAATTGCATAACTTGGAAATTAAGTTTGAATTTAAGGTTCCTTTTTGCCAAATAGAAAAGTATGGCTATAAGAAAACAAATAATCTGATCTTATTGTTGGCCATCTCTTCTTGAGCTCTGAAGAAAGGCTTAATAACGCCCCTTCCTCATTTTTAGTGTGAACAAGGTTGTCTGAGGACTTCAGCAAGACCATACATGTTATTAAATAACAAATATCTTATACTTTTATCTCCTTCCTTTCCTATGTCTTTCTAGAGCACTGATGAACAAAAAACAGGGCCAAGTCCCACGTACTCAGGTGTCCCTCTGTAGCAATCCTGCTTCAGCTAGGACTTGGTAAGGTTTGGAAAAGAAGTCTGGTAATCTGGTCATTTGGGATTTTTTGAAGAGTTATCACGACTTCTTAAGAAAGTCTGTCCCAGCACAGTGGAACATATATTTTACATGTCATTTATGCCTGCCTCCTGTGAACTCCCAGAACTATAGAGCAAAAAAACAGGATGGAAGTGCCTCACTGAAGACTGTTCCTATATTTTCTGTAAATGTGCATATAAATTCATGTGCAAGATTTTTTGGCTACTGAATGGACAAGGCTGTACATAGTCACTGTAAAACCCTGTCAGCACTTAAGGAGAATGGTTCTGAGCTGCCTTTCCACAACTTCCAGACTCTGTATACTTCCTCTGCACTTCTGCCAGCTCGAGTAAGGATCTGTATCTGTCCCTTTTGAACACTCAAAATTCTAGTCAGGTGAAATATTTCAGGCTGAGGGAAATACCTTCTCCCTCAGCATCAACATTTCCACAATAAAGTGACTCTTGTAAAGCAAATGGGGCCTTTTCACTCAGGGTGAATTGTATTCCCCTTCTACAGACAATAAACATGCACAAGAAACAGTCACAGCTGTAATTAATGACCAAGTTGCCCTATTTTGCATTAAAAAAAAAAAATCAAGATGACAACAACAGAAAGTCCCCAAGTACTAAATTAATTGAAAACTGCAGGTCAGCTTTCAGTCAAGTAACCATCATGTTATGGAAGATATTGCTAAAGGAATTCAGAAATCCCCAGCATTCAGTTCTGTGCAAACTAGGACATTCTAGTTACTTCACTGGAAATACACCTGAAGTGAGTAACTCTTCCCAAAGTGCAGTCTTGATCTTGCACTCTGATTTATGATCTTAAGGAGGTTGGGAGTGTAGAAGCAAGCCCTGGTAACTAAACTCTATCAAAACAGCCCTTTCCACTTCATTTCATCTACCTTACAACAAAACTGGGCATTGATCCCGACTGGAACCTTAGGGCATTTCTGAAACACTAATAAGTAAGTTAATTAACAACAAGGAACATTCTCTGAACAGTCAGACCTGAAGCATAATGTTCATTTCAATAAATGAAATTAAATGAGATATTTTATTTTAACTGCACTCAGTGAATTATTGGCTTTGCTGGTACTACATTAATAGCAAAACTACTGTTGATGCCAGCATATGCAGGACTTTAACTATTGTTCTTAGTACAGCATGTTTTCAAATGTTAGTCTAGCTTGGGCAAAAATAATTTAGAAGTTAGAACTGTTGTTAATAGTTGGAAGCTGGCCCTAATATGTCTGGAAACTTCACTGAGGTCCATGGAAAGTGAGTATTGATGATTTGGTCCAGGATGATTACATTTTGATCCATGTTCTTAACCCCGAATAAGTACCTTCTGCACCACTGTAGCAAAGAGAGCTTAAAGTAGTTTACAGCAACAGCAAAAGACTCCACTGGGGAACAGCAAGACATCTATCCACTTTCTGCCTCCATTCCCACATGGCCAACTTGAAATGCCTCGGGGGAAGGACAAGCTATGTGAGCTGTTCTCCTGTAGCATCATTATTTGCTGGCACAGCTAAGAATGGTTCTGAAAATTCTCTAACTTGCACAAGGAATTGATTTGTATGCAGGAGCTTCCATGACCAGAGAAGTAGGGAATGGTGGGGGGCTGGCAAAAAAGTAATCTTTCTAAGGTTCACTAAACATTTTTCTGACACTCAGGGGATCAAGTCTTTAATGTATCACTGAAAATTACATGAAGATTTTTATTTCCACTCCCTTGTATCAATCTTATGGTTTCCTGTGCAAACACAGACATTTTTGTCATTAGGCTAAAAATAAAACCTTTTGAGAACTCAAGCAACCAGTCTGTCTAGTTTTTTTCATGCAATGTTTTTACTGGTAACAGCAATAACAGGATGTGCTCACCATTTCTCAGTGTAATAATCCTGTCTCTTCACCAATATAAACAGCTTGCCCTTTGACCTTACAATTTATTCACAATAGGCCTAACCCCAGACAATTTAAGTAACAAAAATATTCATAAATAATTTGTAAATAGAAGCATTCTCTGTGTTGAAAGAAGTGTAATGTCTCCAATAGAGTCCTGTAGTGATAGGTGTCATTTATAGAGCTGACTGAAGTAATACTGTTATCACTATTGCCTCTACAATTATATTGCAATCAAAACCTGAGCATGCTTATGGCTTATTCTCCAATGCATAAGCCTAAAGTGTCTAAAGAGTTATGCAAAAGACACATCCACATTTGAGCTAACCAAATCCTTCTTTTAAAATTGGTCATGCTAATAACTACAATGTATGCATATGAAGGAGAATTAAGAAAAGAGTTTGTATGGGGCTGAGGGTCCACTGTCATTTCCCCACATCCCTCCCTTATTTCCTCTTCATTCACCAAACTCTCATCAAGCTTTTCATTGCCGTTCTCTCCTGCTGACTTGAGGAAGTGCTTTTGAATGGTGCTCTCTGAGTTAATTTTAGGGTTTAGATCTGAAGGGTCCATGTTTCTGTTTCCATCCTGATCAGGAAATACAAAGCCACAATCCGTATTCATGATCAGATTTGCAAATAACCATTTCCGCAGCACTTATTTTAAATCTTGTTCTTCTGGGAGGAAAAACAAACAAACAAAAAAGCAACAAAAAAACAACAAACTTTTGAGTTTGAAATCAAGCCAAATTAGTTTCCCTTTCCTGAAGTATTTCTGGTGATTTCAGGAAAAAAAAAAAAAAAAACACGCTGAAACTCAGGAAGATGTATTAATCCTACATGCAGACCTCTATGGATGTTTTGTTGAGTGAAACAATTGGATTACACATAAGGTTGCTGAACCTCACCTACTACACATTAGGAGCTGCAAAGGGACTTTTAATTCTATTATGAAACTTTTCCCTGAGTTATAGGAGTATATCTTTATAGTGATCCATTATTATAATGAATTATAACAAGTAGTGTGATTGCAAAGAACTGATACTTTACTCAGTTATTCTAGTCATCCTGCAGGTCTGAGTATTCAGTACTTTTATAATGTTTATGCCTTTTATATTATACTCAAGGAGTTGTAGTTAGACTATTTAAAGCAGAAACTTTTGTCTGTGGGGAGACTGGGTATGAGACAATGTTTTATGCTACTCAAGCCAAGGACTTGTAAGAATTTCTTGTTTACACTCATCAGTTCTGTGCTAAAAGCATTAAGAAACTCTGGTGAAATATTCATAATTCATAAACAAACTTCACAAACAGTCCCACAGAATATGTAAGAAAGCCTGAAATCACAGCCAGAAGGCTGTGATTTTGCAGGCTTTGCATGCCACTATCCCACTTAATCCTCATAATTTGAACATGTCAGAAGGAGAAAAATCTGGTTACAGCTACAGGTTGTTGGTGAAAGATGGTAGATTTGATTCTTTGTTCTCACACGAACCCCATTACTTATTTTCTGGGAGATGCTAACTTGAGTGGAGTTGCCTAAGCACAAAGCTTGTGCACCCAAGTGGAAAATCAGGCCCAGTGCCCCCAAGAGAGCTGGAATAGACGACTAACCTTATTTAGCTTATATCTTTTGAGGAAACAATTTATGGTATACAGGATATGGGGATTTATTTGGAAACCATATGGAAATATTTATGTGTTGTTTTGGTAGTTCTGGGATTAATGTAAAAAAATATGATACTACTTATCGTCAGGATGGTGTTGGAGTGGAAGGTCCATCTTTCTATAGGTTCATTCAATTTCTTTTATTTTGTTCAGCACTGCAGTGCATTGGAGACCAAATATTTACTAGATAAATGAACTTATGCAGAGCTTAGTCGAAAAGGCTGGTTTTCATAAAAAGAACAAACAACAACAAAATAATGACATTGAGCTGGAATATAGCATTTGAAATGGCTGAATCATTTTGGTTAGTACTGTCATGAAGTATTTTTTTCCAAGAAACACTTGTAAGTAGTGTAACTGGTAAACAGTTGGCTTATGTCCACGTAGCCTCTTCCCTTTACTGCATCAGAAGAACCAGACTAAAGTGACTTGATGTTGGATTAGATCTTGCTTTTGCAGTCTTGCTCTGCCATCTCAGCTTGAGGGGAGATTTAAACAGGGTCTGAACCAGTGGAAGAACATAAGGAAGGATCCAACCCATGGTCTTCCTCAGGGACTCTGAAAGTGAACAGTGAAGAGTCAGCCCATCTTCCTGCCTTTGTGTCACATACCCCTCTGTATTTCCCCTATCAAAAAAATACCTCTGTGAAGGTTCACAGCAGCTTTGCTTGTAGTTTGCTTGGCAGTTTTTCTTGTAGAGGTTGTAGATGAGTTCAGTGCAGAGATTTAATATGGAATGATGATCTTTGAGACTTCTTTAAGCACTTGTGAAAGATGGTCAATAGTTCCTCTAGAAATATTTTTTAGAAGTGTTTTCTCACCTTCCTTTTTCCACCTGTCTCCTCTGAAACTGCATTCAAATTTAGAATTTGTCACACAATGTAGGTGGTGGAAATGCCTTACCTGCTGCCATACAATTGTATATTACTAAGAAGAGGGAAATGGAAAGCAACTTACAGACCAAGAAAAAGTGTGTACAGACCATATCATAAATGTGTATCAGACTTTTTTTTTATAGACTTCCTTTATCTTTAATATAACATAAATTAATATAATCAGATAATATTTTGGGATACTTTCAATGAGCAATGAGACAGACAGAAGGGCCACTTTGGATAGCATTGCTTAATTTTCATCTAAATAGAGCCCTGGGGCCATAGGGGCTTAATATTTTCCTGGAACAGGAAGAAAAAATAGTGCAATATTTGCTGATTGTAGTGTACATATTGATTCATGCTAACTAGGAGACTTGTGAATGTGAGTATTCTAGGGAAGATGGACTAGAAAGGAAAAGATTGTTCTTCTAAGGCCAGGTAGCCCCAAGCCAGCAAGACCTAGGTATTAGAATCCCTAGCACACTTGCAGCACTTCAGCTAGAAAGTACCTGTCTTCTTCTGCAGTAAAGAATGTATTCAGAGAAAAGAGAAGGGTGCCAGAAATAATAAAAAGCCTGGGCGTGGGGGGTGGAGGGTGAGGGGGGTGGAGCTGGGGGCAAGAAGAGAGTATCAAGTGAAAAGGAAGATTAAGCTTACTGGGAAGTGTTTGTGGTGAGCAGCTGACCAGGTCTGGGTATTTTCTAAGGGACTCCATGGACAAATTCCAGGCCCTGCTGCTCTAGAAAAAATAAAAATAAAAATAAATGTAAGCAGTTCCAGAAACCTAGAAAACATGAGTCTAGCTGGGACCTGGAATACTAACTCACAGGAGAGGAAGGTGCCAATGCTCTGGCAGCACACTGGACATGTCAGCTGGCAGAGGAATTCATTGGCATTGCACTCCAGCCTGTGCAGATACTATTTGGCCTTTTCAAATTTGGTGGCAGTGCTGTAACACCTAATGCACACAGTGGTTCCAGAGCTGCTGAGGTCTGTTTCTTTTCTCCTTTTATTTATTTATTTATTTATTTATTTTTCCCTTCTTGCTGCAAATAGCAGTGCTTGCTTCTAGAAGCTGGTAAAAAATTCTGTTCTACAAAAGTGTTTATGACACAGCAAGCTGAGGACACATCAAATTATAACATGCTTAGGGAATGTGACAGTTGACATAGCTAATATTGCTTCCTGGAAAAGCAATCAAAACATAGGTCCTAAAAAACACATTATTTGCTTGTACACAATCTTTTTGAGTGCTCTAGTTCTTTCACAGAAACACCGGCTGCTAAGTTTCCCAGACCCTAATCCCATTCCCCAGACCTTTTTTTTTTTTTTTTTTTTTTTTTTTCCCCTTCCTCTTTTTCACTGCTTTTCAAGAACATAATTTTCTGGTATTCTCTTGCCATTTATAGCAGAAGCCACATAACTTCCATTAATTGTTAACTGGTCACAGACAAATTGGATCTGTTAATTGTCTGGGCCTCTCTAGTCCCAGGCTTCCTACTACAAAAAGGAGCAAGCTGGCTTGTTACAAGGTTGTTTCTAACCTTAGCATGTTTTGGGTTGCTTTTCAGTGTGTGTTGTAAATAAAATGGTAGGCATATGTGCTAACTTCCCCTATGAATCATAGAAGAATGCAAATGAGTGCAGAGTATGCTGCTATTGGCAGTTTTTATGCAATGTGCTCTATTTCCTGGATTGTAATACACAGAAATTATAGAAACCTACAGATAGGTTTCTCTAGATATTCAAGTCTTTTTATAAGCTTTTCACTAGGTCAAATTTTTATATGTGACATACTTTAATTCTAAGCCAAAGCACAGAATGCTTCAAATATTGCTTAACTGAATCAATAACCCTTGTTCTTTAATGATGCTGATTTTACATTCCTTCATTAGACTGATCAATGTGTTTCTATCACAGATATTTTTACTTCACTGAAAAACTAATCATGTGTCTCTCTTTTGAAAATAGTGTACACTGGTAAACAAACAAAATAAACAAATAACAACTGCCCTTTATTTATTTATTTATTTGTAGCAGAAAGAAAGGACCTGATAGAAATTCTGTAAAGTTCTGTGATGATTATTAAAAATTCAAACATTTCTACTGTAAAAGGAAGAAGTTTCTTTCCTTCAGAGACAGCAAGTTTCTTTTAGTCACAGAAGGCTCCAAGATTAATACTGAGTGACTACAAAATCATTACTTCAAATGAATTGCAGTTATAAGGGTTTGACCTCAACTGTGACTGAATGTTAGAAATCATATGGTTATGCACAATGGAAGCAAAAAAAACCAAAAAAAACCCAACAAAACAGTAACAGTAAGATGGAAAAGACCTTAGAGAAGTAAGTTTCTGTGAACAGGCTGATGTTCATAGTGCTATACATATTAGCTTTGTGAATGCTGCCCTTTATTGCTATAAAATAAACAAACAAATAAAGCACAAAAACATTCTAGCAAAAAATTCAGTATAAAGTTCCTTTATTAGCCTGGCTGCCACTAACATCTCCTCCCTGGGTCTCTATTGCCCTACCCCATTAAAGACTTGCTCTCACTGTAATCATCACCAGTGGGGAATTAAGCTACAATCAATTAGATGAACTTCAACAGGGTTCTAGCACTTACCAGCAGAAAAGGTCACCAGTAGAATTGCTGATGCTTAATACAGCCATATCAACAAGGAAAGAAGTATGTTTTGAATGGAATCACTAAAGAAATATTGTGAAAAAACAACAACAATAACAACAAAAAAACACAAACCTTACAAGAACAGTAATACTCAAAACTTAAGAGTATCTTAGCTCTTATTTTGTTTTAGGACTGAAAATCTTATAAAGATATCATTTTCATTAGATATAGTCTCTATTATTCACCTGAATTAGCCTTAGCAAGCATGTTCTATTCTGATGTTTGTAAAATTGATAAAAACAAACATATTGGTGAAAAGGAGGTTGTTGGGATTAATTGCTCTATCTAACTACTCAGACCCTTAGGGTTTGGTATAACTGTCATCTGACAAACAGTAATTGTAATCTATTATCTCTTATCTTGTACTGAGATCCATAGAGCTAGGCTGATTTATACTATCTGAAGAATTCACCTTCAATTAGCAAGCTTGCTGTATATAAGATCTTTGAAGAGCCTGCAAAGGAAATTTATTGTTTGATAAGTTTCATAACGTAAAAATATCTCATGCACTTTTGGTAACTTGGTACACAGATTGTATACATTTGTAATACAAAATTGAAGTAAGTAAAAACAGTGAGAAACTTTTTATTCTTGTTATATTCTTCTATATAATTATTTTAATTATATAGAACTTGATCAAATGATACATATATATATCTTAATATATGTGCCATTCTTTTGCTTAAGTTCTAAACAACTTATGCTCAAAGAGAATTGGAAAGAAGAAAGAGAATTAGAAATGATTTCTCAGGTCATTTTTTTTTTTTTTTTTTCATATATGTGGAACATAATGTGATAAATATTAGGGGTTTGAATGCCTTGGATTAAAGGAATCCCTTCCTCTTCCTGATGAGCTCTGTGTCTATAACACACTTGATGGTCTTTTATGGTGTCTAAGTGAGCTAACAACAACAACAAAAATGTTAAAACCTTACATCAACCTATCAACCGACCCTGGTTATTTGCAAAGATCAAGGAAGGATTTTGTTTGTTTAGTTTTTGGAGAGATGGATTGAGAGATTTTAAAAGGTGACAAGCCAGTTGGGAGGGTTTGGAGTACCAAGGATATCCTTGATAGCTGATGATTCAAGAAAATACTTCATCAAACAGGGCTGGCAGTCATCTCTTCACTCCTTTGAACCCCCAGTGATGATAAGGAGGCTTTATAAGATGTCATTAGTAAGAAAATCTGTTTTTGAGATATCTGATTTATAGGTAGGGGATTTTCAGTATGAAAGACATAAAAAAGTGACCATGTCTTCATTTCATTTGGACAAAGGACTAATATCAATTTCATGCAGATATGCCTTTCAGCAATTCGTTGACAAATCCAGTGACAAAAATATCTCTGGACTTACTTAGAAAACTCATCAGTAGCAGATTATGTGTGTGCATGTGAAAACAACAGACAATTCATGGAACTTTGTAGTTAATGGCTGAATATTTTAAAATATCTTATTAATAGCTATCAAAAGAGAAGTGGAGAAAATGACAGTGTATCCATATGTCACTAACAAGACAGACAATGATTTTACAGAGCATAAGTATGTTTCAAGATCTTTCAAAGATTTTCTCAGATAAAGAAAATGACTGGATCCTAGAATACTTCACAGAGAAGAAAAAAGAGAAGGCTGACCTCTCACCTTGCTTACAGAAAGTTTTGTATTTGCTAGGATTATATTTAAGGCACTTTCTATAACAGGCCAGGCACCAACATTATAAAGTCACCAAGTGTATATGAGTTGAGATAATGCAGTACTTCCGGACAACAGCAAGAAACCTTTTTTTTTTTTTTTTTCCTGGAGACCAGAACAGTCACTATGGGACAACTGAATTTTTCACTCTCTCCCTCTCTCCTCCTGCTTGAAAATGGCAGAGGCTCTCCTGTAGGTGGGAGGCAGGAAACCCAAAACAAACTGATGCTAACTGATCAAAACAACTGGAAAAATGCATTCTATCTGGTAACAGACAAAGCTTACATGCTTCAGTCATTATTAGCCTGGAGAAGAGGAGGCTCAGGGGGCGACCTTATCGCACTCTACAGGTACCTGAAAGGAGGCTGTAGTGAGGTGGCGGTTGGGCCTTTCTCCCACGTGCCTGGTGACAGGACAAGGGGGAATGGGCTTAAGTTGCACCAGTGAAGGTTTAGGTTGGATATTAGGAAAAACTTCTTTACTGAATGGGTTGTTAGTCACTGGAATAGGCTGCCCAGGGAAGTGGTTGAGTCACCATCCCTGGAGGTCTTTAAAAGACGTTTAGATGTAGAGCTTAGGGATGTGGTTTAGGGGATGATTTGTTAGTGTTAGGTCAGAGGTTGGACTCGGTGATCTTGTAGGTCTCTTCCAACCTAGACTTTTCTGAGATTCTGTGATTCTGTGATTTTTTCACTTCTTCCATCACATGTATTTCTGTTTAATTAGACAGAGTGGCAGAGGTTGGAAGATCATCTGGTCCAGCCCCCCTGCCAAACAGGGTCACTTAGCACACACTGCACAGGATCATGTGCAGGCAGGTTTTGAATTTCTCCAGAGAAGTAGGCTCCACAGCCTATATGGACAACCTGTTCCAGTGCTCAGCCACCCTCACATCAATGAAGTTTTTTCTCATAGTCAGGTGTAACTTCCTGTGTTTCTGTTTTTGCCCATTGCCTCTTGTTCTATTGCTGGGCACCACTGAAAATAGTCTGGCCCCATCTTCGTGTCACCCTCCCTTCAGATATTTGTATACATGACTCCCTCTCACTCTTCTAGCTAAACACACCCAGCTCTCTGTCTCTTGTTGTATGAGAGATGCTCTGGTCCCCTAATCATCATTCTGTGAATCTGTGATTATATGACTGAGCAAAAAGTTGCTTTCCAACTCTTTTATAAGTCCCCTTTAAGTATTTAAAAGCTGCAATAAGGTCACCCCAGAGCCTTGTCTTCTTTAGGCTGAACAGCTTCAGCTCTCTAAAGAGACATACTAAAGAGGACCCCCACACCCCAATTTAAGATGCAGCTTTCTTAACCACATTCCAAATATCCAAAACCACAAATATTGTGTTTTTATCTACAACACAAGCAGAATGTGGGGATGTGAATAACAAAACAGAATCTGACATGCATTATTATTATTATTATTGTTGTTGTTGTTATTAGGTTTGAAAGTATAATACAAAGATATATTTTTTTAATCTACATACTAAAAATATGTAAAAAAGCAAACTGGAATTGTCATTGATCTGTTTCTGGTATTAATTTATATACAAGCTTAATATAGCCTCCAGAACTTTTGGGACTTTTCAGAATAGATGTGCGTTCTTTGCTTAAGTAGATGGGTGTGGCAGAACTGCAGTAAGCTAAGCTCATTTCCATAATGTTTGGTTTTCCTCGGTTTTCACTGAGGTTAAACTATTAGGTCCATGCTAAAGCACCCGTCTGCTAAACTTTGCATGACACAAAATATATCAATCTAAACCTATGAGAAATTAGAGATAAATTCTGTGATTCTTGAAGTAAAAGAAATCAAAAGCAGACAAACAGCAAACAAAGTGAATGGGAACAACCAGTGCCAGAACAGGGGAAGAAACATGGAGGTATCTGTATAACTCTGATGGGAGTTATAGCAGTGTAGGTAAGAAAAGATCTCAGTCAGATCTAGGGGAATGCAGTTCAGCACATTTCACCAGTTACAGTACAGCACCAAAATCCTTTGAGGATTGGCAGATTCTAAGGTAATGAGTGAAGGGAATCCCTGTCTAAAAGACCAAGAAAATATTTTTATTTTTCAAGCAATGTGTATGAGCTATTTATTTTATGAATCTGGTAGGCCATTGTTCTCATGAGTTGAGAAGGAATGGCTGAAGATTGACTTTACTGGCCTTTGGTGAACTCCCACTCTGGGGTTCAGCAGTGAATCTCCCTTCCTTCACAATCGAAAGAGCATGCCTAATTTACACAATCTATCTCCTTCTGAATAACTTCCACTGGAGTCAATGGGAGCTGTGTGCCTGAAGCCAAGGGCAGAATTTGGCTCAGACAGAGTATAACAGCTCCAGTGCTTTCCCAAATGAAATACATTTAGAGTCTGACATGCACAGTTGGATGCAGTAAGCAAAAAATCATTTTTGCTGGGTACAAGGCTTCACTGACTAGTGCTGCTTCTCTCTCATCGTTGTTAAAAGATGTGCTTTATATGAAAAGCTGTGCTAGATCAAACCAGAGACTTATCTTACACACTGAACATAGAGTGATATTTTATGTAGTTCTTTAGTTTCCAGCATTTTGTGGCTTAGAACTTCCCATGTCAGATGTAGGTTTTTTTTTTTTTTTTTTTTTAATTTTATTTAGCTCTCTGCAGTTTGTAAAAAAGTTGTGCCAAGTTTAATTGCTTTCGTTGTCACAGCTTTTTGAAACACAGTTCTTTTAACTCAGTCCAAATTATTTCCCAAAATTCAGTAGCACTAGCAGCACAGTTGATTGGTATGATGTGTACATCATTTAAAACAGCCATTCAGCTTGTCTAGTCACTGCTGAACAACAAGTATTTTACTGCAAAGTCACAATAGCTCACAGCTCACCAGTGTCAGAAATATGGATTATTATGTGGCCTTTTCTTGTGATATTCTTATGAAAATCTATTCTGAACTGTAGATAAATTACTACTTTGCAGAAGTAGCCTTTTCATCTTTCTTTTTCTCTCTCATAATGTCAGTCTTGATCTTACTGTTTGAATTCTCCTGTGCCTTGAATGTATTGGTAATTCCTAAGGGATCATCTCTTCTTGTAATTATAAGGACTAATTGAACAAAATTGCACATATGGACAAGAACTCAGCTACTCACACACTTTTACAGCCTACAGGAGTATTCCATGGGAACCATTAGTTGCAACTGTTTGTTCTTCCCTAAAAACACAGTGCCTTACTGCTATTTCCCTAAACAAATAACTGTAGGAAAACAAAAACACAGCTTTTAAGTGTTAACTGCATGTTCGCAGAGTGATCTGGTTTGGTTTTTGGATTTTTATTTTGAAGATTTTTGTTGTTGTTTTGTTTCTACTCTGTGAGACTTCTGCTTCTCTTCTTCTTTTTTTTTTTTTTTTTTTTTTTTTTTTTTTTGTCTTCACCTTTAAATTTACAGTTTGCAACTCTGAGAATTAAATCCAAACTAGGAAGCCCCTTTACTAGAAATTCTATTCATAGAAATTACCATCACAGCCTTCAGGCCTTCAGACTGCATTACAGTAAAGAATTTGTTCTTTCTGACCCACTGAAGTTCAGGATTTATATTGTCTGTTTCCTTTAAAACAGCAACTACATGAAATTATGCAATAAACCTTGATTTTGGGTTATGTGATTATTTACAATATTGCTATGGAGTGCACAGTACAGGGCGAGATTATTATTATTATTTTTTAATTATGTTAGAATTTTGTGCAATGTTCATAGAGAACACTTCTAGCTAGATGTTTCAAGAATGGAACGGTCATTATCAGATAAAAAAGATCTTATTATAAAGGTGATTTTTAAATTCCTATTGTTATTAAGACAATAGAAGATATTTGGGATTCTTTTCCACCTCAACAGGTGGATTTCAACAACTGATCTTTGCTATTAATTACAGAACATACTGCACCTTCAATCGAATAAATATGTCCAGGGAGAATCAAGCTAATTTGTTATATTCCCCTTTGGATATGTTTCCCATCTACATGATGTTCAGACTAAATCCTGTGACTACATTTTTCATTTGACAGCTTGGGGAGGCAAGTTCTCAGCAATCTGAACTACAGATGATCTGAATCACTGATCTTGCTCCTAAACTCAAGTGCCACACTATACACAACTGTGAAGTTAGGTGCCTAGAACAGACCATAGGTGCTTAGCTTATATGCATCTCTTTGAGCAATTAAACTTTAGCACTTGATTCTGGAAGCCTGCATGCATGTGTGAAGTTATCTTTCAGCATGTGAGAAAGTTTGCAGAGCCTGAAAGGAGGAAAGGAGAGAAGCACTAGTAAGATTAGCACATTATGTAACATAATGACTATCACCTGGGAGGATCTTAAAATAGTGTATGCAGCATATGAACTATTTTAATATGAGATTACATATATCACGTGTCTATTAGTTTGATCTACTACAGTTGATATTTTTTCTTTATTCACATTGGTATAATATGTACATGTAATACAGAGGAAGTAACAGACAAATGAAAGAATTAAAAGCCTGTCTTTGAATAATTAAGAACAAAAATTATTGCAATCCAAGCATATTCTTAATTAATCAGATCCAAAAACCTTAAGTAAAGTATAATTAATTTTACAGAAATTTCAGAGCTTCTTAATAGAATAAATCTCTTGTGTGAAATATTTAGGTAATGACTATCATAAAAGAGACCACTTTAGAGTGCAACAGTGTGCTCTGAAAGAGTCTTTTTCTTCTGTGTCAGTTAGGAAGAAAAAAATCATTATACTTGGCACTGTATTTATTGTGCCCAATAGTGAATAAGTTGTAGCTGAGTAAATCTGAAATGTATTTGTGCTTCTAGTGTACCTGCCATTCTGCCCACAAACTTGCACCATCACTGTGATTACCCCCAGCATATTTTTTAAAGATTTCTCTCTCCCTTCCTACCTTTAATTCTCTCTCTTTCTTTCTCTCTCCTTTCTCTCCCTTTTACTCTTTCTTTTTCCTTACTTTTTAACATTATGAATATATAAAAATAGGATGAACTGATGAAAAACATCAGAGATAGGAGAGAAAGAACAAGTCTATTACTTGTTACTTTTGTAAATACTACCTATGGCCACCTACAAATAGAACGGTTCTCTTTGCCTTCTTTCTTTTAACATATTTCCAGATTTATTACTGTTTGGAATACCAGAATGCATAGAAGTGAGTGATATTAGGAAAAATCCACTACAGCTTTGAGACATTTGTTTTCTGGAGGTTGCTGTTCATTACAGGTATGTACCTGCAGTTAACGTTTGCTAAAAATACTATAGTTCATTACTACTATGGCTAATTAGCCTTGATAATTCTGAAAATGCATGCTATTTATGTTTACATTGAACACACATGAATGCATGGCAAGGTCTGATTGAACACTGAAGGAAAAAGGCAGTCTTCACCTTGAATAGTTTACCAGCTGAAAATGCAGAGGCAATGCATGGTGAGGGTGTGTACATGCAAATGTAGGGTTTACCACACAGGAGCAGTGAGGCTGAGAAGGGTTGAGTCACAAGAGAGGAATGAGCAGTGGCTTGTCAGGAAATACCCTGTGAGTTCCAAACATTCTTATTTGTGTTTGATAGGGGTTTGGGTAGGTGGAGATCAGGACAAAGCAAAGGCATAGAGAGAAAGGCAAGGACATTTCAAGACAGGAGAGGTGAGAGGAGAACAGACATGCAGTGAAGACAAGAACAGAGAAACAGAGAGGTGTGGGGGTGAGATAGGGTTGCAACAACCAGCACATGGGAAAGGATAATTAAAATTCATGTGTGTCTGTCAGCCGTTAAGCCGCTTTTACCTTTGCTTTGTCGGCTTCGTTGTCAGGCTGGTTCCTCCCTGTAGTCTCTTCCTCATTCCAGGCTGATCCTGTCATTGTTTAACACAGTTGTGCATGAACCGTGCATGCAGACAGACCAAAGCCATAAAATTATATAGTGCACTTAATTGAAAGATTGAAAAATTGCTTTACTGCAACAGTTTATACAATGGTTGACATTTAGGGACTGATCTTAAGCTACTGTACTCAGTAAGCGCAATTTGATATTGTAACTTTAAGTATGAAACCCGTGATTTTTCTTTTGGCAGATGGAAATTATTCTTAAACCACATGAACTTTTTGGGCTGAGATGGGAACTTCTGTCTTTACCTACCCCTTTACAGATTCAGTTAGCTAATAATGTTTCTCAGTTATGCACGAGACGTAAAGTCTGAATCTCAAAAACGGTGTTTGTGTGTGCATGTATATTTGCTTCAGTCAATGAATATATTAAATTTCTTTAATATTGAAATGTTTTTTCTTATGCATTGAGAATTTTTACTTTTGCTTTCAAAGGTGATAGTAGATATGTGGTAAATAAATATCCCTTGTCACTGTCACTCTTCCCTTATATGAAAAACAAAACACAATTAAGGTCTGGTTTTATCAGTCTTTCTTCTTGCTCTCCACAACTTGTTTGAAACCAGAAGATATATATATATATATTTTCTGGAAACCTGTATTAAACCAAAAGAGTTTGAAATGGGAAGGCAGTCTGTTCCCCATTTTCTTTGATAAAACATAATGAAAACAGCAATGTAGATCCCAACAGCATCTAAATTGTCTGAATAGTGACAGTATCATGGCTGAGCCATATATATTTCAATGCCTGGTTATTTAAACTTAGTTACTGGTTGCCAGAATTACACTCATGAGATCCCAATGTTTCTTATCCATAAACTCATTTTCTAGTCAAAATTCAGAAAATGCCCCCCTACAAAATAACAAAGAAAACCTAAACAAACCATTCTCTGTATGAAGACAGTACTTTTATAATTCAGTCAATTCAGTCCTTGTATCCATAAGCACATCATTTGCATAGTCAGCACTTACTCTTTTAAACACAATTAGAAAAACAAAACATCAATGGGAAATCAAGCTGATTTCAATATTGTTCAACAAAGCAGGAATCATCTGGCACCGCAGGAATTTCTTATTCCATTTTCTCTGAACAGCAGGCTAGGGGCACTTTAGCATTAAGATATTTCATTTTCTCTAAAAATTACACTGAAGACTGCAGTGTGGTATATGCAATTTATAAATATTTGAATTTTATAATTATTTTCATACAAGATGGAGACAGAACCCACCAGAAATCTTCAAGTAGTGAATATTCTTATTACTGAAGTCTCACTTCAAGTATGTAGTGTCAAACTTGCATCTTTTGATGACATATGCTGAATCTCTCACGTTAGAATAAACTTTTTTATTTACTTTTCAAACAGCCTCTCTCATGAAAGTGCAGCTAATGGCATCCTGTTTGCAGCCTCTCTGCTCTAACACTTCGTTCAAACTAACACCTTTACCCAGAGCTCATTAAATCAGCACTTACATGCCTTCAATACAAAGGGAATAGTTTCAGGATGAGCACTGGATGTCTGATCTCCTTTTACACAGATTATCCTTTTTTCGCCCCTGCTCTAGGCATTGCATGAGTGAACTTATTCCTGAAATACTGTACTAAGAAATGGCTTCTTTGTCTCTCTTATTAAACTGTCACAAAATGTATCTGAGAGCTAGATAATCCACTGCAGTGTATTAGGAAATTCAGGAGATCATAAAGGAACTCTAACAATAGAAAAAAAATGAATGCTCATCTTCTATCAACCTCCAAATTACTATTTTTTTATTGGCATTATCTTTTCCAGCTTTGTAGAACTGAAACCTACTTCATGTTAAAAAACAAATGTTATGCATTGAATATATTTAAAAATCTGAGTCTGAAACTGCTTGAATGAGATCTGATCACATTGTCATAAATCACCCTATATTTTGTAACATAAAAGTAATTATTTCCAAAATCTAATGTCACATATTTCTGGTTTGTTTTTCCTCTCCTTTTCCTTTCTTAGCTTTTAAAGTTGCAACAACTGAGTCCCAGATAGTCAAGGAGAATTTCATTCCTGTGGAACAATCAGGAACTCATTCCATAAGAGTCAAGCTATGGTTGTCAGCCATGTGTGCATGCTTTTTAGAAAGCCTAGTTGGCAACACTAGGCTTGGGTTTCAAGTTGTTAGATTCTTACTTCATTTAAGGTCTTACTTCACTACCATTAAATAACAAAATGGTTACAGATAATTTTGGTGATGAAGTAGATATCTAAATAAATTTCAGTCTGTTTTATTTTGTCCAGTCCTCAATTTTGAATCCAGATCCGTGAACTGAGATACTTCTGGTGCGATTAAAGACAAGGTATACAAGGGAAAACCCTCCTTAGCATTTGAAAACAGTTAGGAAACTGCAGTAGTATCTATATTCTCCTCACTAATCATTCTGATTTACCCCCGAGTTAAATAATTTCTCAAGGGAAGTAAGCAGGATTCTTAAATAACCATCCTCATATATTTCCCAGGAAAATAGGCACTCAGTAAGTACTTTGACCAGTAGGCTTACCCGATTGTGATTATTTCTAACTCTGGCTCAGGAAGGCTTTCTGTTGCAAATTCATGGAGGGTAAGAAGATAAATAAGGGACCTATTACTAATACTAGTGCTGTTGCATATGCAACTGTTGTTGGCCACTGCTGAACTGTGATACTGCAGTAGTTTTATTATTTGACTGCCTTTTAAAGCTATTCTTAGGCTATTACAGACAAAGAAAGAGCACAGTTAGGTCTGTTATTTTAACTCATAACAGCTCACATGCTGAGTCAGAAGCCACCTAAACCAGCCATACATATGTTGAGGACAAGTCTGTCACAGTAGTAAAACTCCTATTGGACCTTATTGGCAGCAAAGGGTCCTAAATGCATATGCAGTGGTGCTTTCAGTGGAAGATGATGGACCTTAACAGGAAACAACACCAAGCAGGGTCATGCCTCAAAACATAGTTAAGTAGGAAGCTCTTATCAAATAATCTTTTGCTTTGAATAGGTTGTGAAATCTCACTGAGGCAATTTGGTTGCTTTTAAGTCCCCAAGCAGCAAAGAGAGGACAAAAGGCAGGATCAGCTCTTGGGTAGGGTTCTTCAGAGTTCATTCTTGTATTGTGAGGCTCCGAAAGTGAGCTCAGCCTTGAATCTGAAGCTTGATCACACTGGTTTTCCTGGATCTTACTGCCTCTACAAGGGGGATGCTGTCTGGAGTGGCAGAATTGCACAGGAAGGTTTTGGAATGGTTAACACAGACCCTTCAGGGATCTACTGTGGTGCATAGTCCCCTAGAGAGCAGTTGGATTCCATTCGTCTGTCAATTTATTATACCAGGTTTGAAAATAAATAAATAAAAATAAAAATAAAAAGTCAAGTTTGATTTAAAATTAGAATGAAAGAAAGAAAAAAAAAATGTTCCACTTCATTAAATGACCTCACAATGTATTTGGTGGTTTTGTCAGGAAGTTTGCTGGGGAAAAAAAAAAAAAAAAAAGTGGAAAAAAAAAAAGGAAGAAGAAGGAAAGAAAAGAAAAATCCAGTGAAGTTTATGAGTGTTTTAACAAACTGTTATTCTCCCTCCTCTTAATCTCTGGCCTCTCAGGTGAAACATTGTGTGGCTGGTATCTTGACTTACCATTCTCTCCCAGGCTCTGCAGGGAGCATCAGGCCATCAGCACTGATGTTCAGAGCAAAGCTGTGAAAACAAACCACAGTAGATTGGTTGGGCTGCTGACCAGGTTATTTAGAGCTAACCACTCTGTGTGCCCTTACATCTCAACCAAACAATTACCCTTTTCCATTCTTTTATTTGTTCATGCACTTATCAAGGAAAACAGTGTTTGCAAGGGACATTTTATTAAATAGGATGATTCATTTAAGAACCTTTTCTTTGACTGTAGAATGCCAATATATTCTGCTCTTTAATTAAGAGAGCAAATAACACAGAAGACATATCAAAATGATAGTTATCTGAAATTACTTGATTGTCTGAAAGAGATGCTAAAGACAATACTGGAAATGCTGTAGCTTGATTCTGCCATTTTGAACAGTTGTTCTTATATTGACAGCTAAGCTTTTTGCAATAAGGTCACCAATAAAGTTAGTGCTATTTCATGAAAAATAGTATTGGAGTACAGAATTTAAAATTAAGATATAAAAGGAAGAGGTAGATACTTCAAAACTGAATATTTTTATCTCCATTTATTTTTTCTTACCTCTCAGAAATGTTTTAAAATGATTTGTCTACTTGATTTGTACCGTTTTTATAACTTAATGTGTTTGTGGTTAGAAGTAATGGCAGGTGAGTGAAATAGAGCTGTCATTTCAAGGGTGAAATCTCAGGGAATTAAAGAGGAATTGTTATCCAGCTTTTTATTAAAGGTACCAGGGATCATGTTCCCTAACAGAAAACAGTATACAATGTGATTTGAAAATCACTTTCATTTTTTTTTGGACATTTTAGGACTACAGTACCTTCTAAAAGGTTGTCATTTGTTCTTAAGTATTGAGATTTAACATCAATGTTTTATTCAGTGCAGCAGTAGAAAACATTGAGCTTGCCCTGGCTTTGTTGTGGAAGAGTAGATGTTGTCAAGTTAATGCTTCAAGAAACTCACTGAAGTATTTATTCTGCTTTTGTTGCTTTAAGGCTTATGCTCTTTTTTTTTTTTTTTTTCTCCCCCGAGGTTGCTGTTGAATTGTATACAGACAATACTTATTCATAACTATCCATGAAAAACTCAGTTAATAATGTCAATTGCTCTCAGGAACAGTATGATTTGCTATTACCACACACACGCGCGTGCTACATGGATAGTTTTTCTTACAAGCCTGACCCAAGATTAGTAATTTGCATCTTGTCCAAGTGATTGATTTTAAGCTTACTTGGAAAAAGGGGGAGAATATAAAATCTTCTCAAATACGCTTCTCAAACTCTGTACAAGTTGGTAGATTTTTCTTCTCTTTGAAGAAAAAAATGGCATGACAAATTGCCAAGAGATCCTCTAGAGATGTACACGAGCACTACAGCTCACATTTTATCCTTTTCCCACTTTGAAGCATTAGTTTTAAGCTCCTGAACAGAGTATGCAAACAAGAGAGAAAGATTACAGCAGGAAGAAAAAGGAGTTAAAGAGGTGTCTTGAAATCCATCTCTAGGCTGCATAAATATCACTGTGGTTAATTCCTCCATTTTTAGACATTCCTCACTCAAGTTATTTTTACTCATCAAATTCACACTTCATACCTTAAAAGAGAGGTTGAATAAAATACTTTTGCTTAAGGCTATCTTAATGAACTTGAGATGCAAAGTCTAATTTAATACAGTAAATACTTTGACAGCACATCCAAACCTAATACCTTATGCACAGTCCTAGCTCAAAGCAAATGCTCCAATAATATCTTGTTTATTGTTTATACATAAGCTCACTTCAAACTGTTACTCCTGGGGTAGAGAGCAGCTGGAGTAGGCAGGGCATATATTTGTTTTCTTTCTTTCCAATGAGATTATCTCAAAGACATTTCTCCCGTTCTCCTCCTTTGCCTTCTTCACATAAAGCATAATAGAGCACAGCTGTCAGGGAGCAAAAAAGGTGAAACCTCATCTTTATGCAAACCTGTACCTTTTCATTAAATTAATTCACTTAAATCACTGCTAAACTCATGTAGACACTCTTATTTAGCTTTGAACCATCTCATTTGCAATTAACTTTACCAAACTGAAACAAATGTATCTGCACTGCCTCTTACTCTTCTTCAATAAAGCAGGTTCAAAATCATCAGCAAATGTCGAGCACTCCAACACATACAGAGAAACAGCAGACTCTGGCTTCTTTTCTCAGTGCTTTTTCATCATGCACTAAAACATCTGACAAATGAGCTGGGGAATGTCTGTTTATTGCTTGTAGGGCCTGCTGGGGCAGAGCTGTCTCAGATCACTCAAATCCCAAGCTACAGTGAAAAGACTGAGAAGCCTGTGTCTTTTAAATGGTAAATTTACTGAATATTAGATGGTACTCTGAATTTTGTCTTTTATATAAGTAAGTGTATTTCATGAATTTTCTCTAGATGTACAATTAGAAATGACATTGAGATGGTTTTAAGGCTTTTTTTTTTTTTTTTTTCTTCCCCCCCCCCAGCTCTTCTGGAGAATCTATCACAAATACAGCAAGTCTGTAAAATCTTTGGCAAAGATTGACTGAGATGGTTATGTGCAGAAGCCACTCAGAGTCCCATGTAAGAATATGAAATGTTTACCTCATTTCAAAACTCCTGTGATTTGTCCAAAACACAGGGAAAATTTGTACTGATCTTGGTGAGTCAATTCCTAAGCTGTTTCAGTCCTGGAAGAAGCAGGAAAAAGGGATTAAGAAAATAGTTTGGCATGTGGTAAGGACACAGATATAGGTGTAATAGAGGGGAGCTAAAAGAAGAAAGGGGCAAATAGTGTGGAAAAATGCCAGCAGAAAAGACTGGGGGTGGTGGTGGGGTGGAGCACCTGAGCTTGTAATGTCTGCAGTCATTACACAGTCTCTCAGGTTCAAGATTTGTATGACTGAGGAATCATCTTACCAGAGCATGGTGAGAAACATTCCAGGAGGAAAAACACATTAAAAACCTCAGATCATTCTGCAAGAGAAACAAAATAAAAATGAACAGGCAAAGCTTCCTGAATGCCCTAGCATTTGGAAAAGGCCTTCCATAGGGTCATGACAATGGTAGAAGCTCAGCTTGAGGAGAACTGGAGCTGTCCTTCCTGTTCATTCCAGTCTGGAAAATTCATTAAACCTAGAAAAAAAAATCATTAAACCTAGTAAGATGTTATGCAAGGAACATAGTGAACATATGCCCTTTGGAGGCTGAACTTTGCATTAGGAAGGAAAAATACGTGTGCACATTTGTGTCAAGGTGGCTTGAATCATTATAGCTTTATAATGCCTATCTTAAAATACATCTTCAGGACTGTGTCAATTACAAATGAAAAAACAAACAACAACAATAATAATAATAATAAAAAAAAAACAACATAAAATTAGTCTGTCTGAGTAAGACATATGAGACTGTTTACAGATTTGACTGAATTTTGATGATGTTATTAGGATGTATTTAGGAAAAGGAAGAGAGAAAGAGGAGGATGAACAAAGGTGTTTGTGGGAATTGTCATTAAAACCAGACCAAGATTCAACCTTGACAAAGGAGATACTGCAATTCTGCTATTATGAGGAAATTAAGTCAATAAATGCATTCTCTCAAAGCCAGTGGACTACAACACAAGCTTGTTTAGAATTACTGTTAAATTATGGTACACTTCACAAAGAAGTAGATGTGAACATTTCAGAAAGCAGTCATCAAGCACCTTGTTGTTTGCCAAGAAAAATAGGCAATTATGAACATTATGTCCAACTATGCATCGTATCAGCTCCAATCAAAACCATTTAAATCCAGTCAGGCATTGCTTTCACACATAAAACCCTACCCAATGCTTGATTATACCTCAGCATACCAGGTATGTAGCCTAGGATGTTGGCCAATAACAATATTCCATTGTCTAGGAATTTTAATCCATCCATCTATATTTATAAATGTCATAAATTTGATTGCAAAAGATTACAATTATCAAAACCCTTGCTGTTTTAACTTTTCTGTCCAAATCTACTAAAAAGCCTTTGAAATTAAAAGCAAACAAATAAACAAAGTCTGATGAAAAAGGGGCACTGCCATGCTTTTAAGTGGAAAAACTGGACATAGAAAATTACTTAGTCTTTCTACACTTTACCCCTCCCCAGGTGATGCTGCCTCCCAACAGGGTAAAATGATTATGTAGAGAAATTGGTTTAGGCTGCACATACCCAGACTGAGAAAAAAAATGCTTCAATATAGATACATTAAAAACAAACAAACAGGAAACCTTACAGGCACTTTTGTGGTCTCGGAGAAACAAAGAATTCTATTCCTCCTACTGCACTGCTTTGGTAATTAATTAGTGTCGTGTGTCCCCCCCCCGTTTTTTTTTTTCTTTTTTGTTTTTTTTTTTTTCTCTACAAAAACTCTTTAAAATGGAGACTTACTCTAAAAATGTGTCACTTGTTGGTATGCAAGCACCAGGTCAGCTCAGCAAGTGTCAATAGCACCAGGAGTTAGCACAGATGAGTGACCGATGTTTTAGTGTTATATCAATTTGACTTGCTGTGTGCACAGACATATGCTATTGAATTTACAACACTGACAGAGCTCAAGTAGGGCTCCCCATGCTTACAGCAACTGGAACTGAGTTACAATTGGAAAAAAGACAGGAATTTTCTGCTTCCTAGAAGAGCTGCTCTGGGATTCAACCATCTGCATCTATGCTACTTTGCTATCCTCTGGATGAATATTTACTTTCAACTTCTCATTTACTTTTTCTTCCCCCCCCCCCTTTTCTTTTTGCACAGCTTTCAGTGAGATATAGACATTTGCCTGGTTCCTTTTCATAATAAAAATGATGGGCAAAATATCTGTCAAAAATCTTTTTCCATGAGCAGTGTTGCTGCCAAAGACTCCAGACAAATTATGTGGCTAAATGCTTGACTCTTGAGTACGATGGCCACAGTTTAACTGAGAGATTTTATCATTGGTATTTAAAATGGCACATATAATCTTAAATAGGAAAACAGTGGGATTAAATAGCTTTGGGCTGTCAGTTCATGACCAGACATCCTAAGAATTTTTGAGAGACCCTCACTTAAGGAAAAGACATGTACAGTAGATGACAAAAAAGGTATTTTTTCAGATACCATCAAAGGTGAGGCTGCACAGAGGTAGCTGATTTCATTTAACTGCAGCCAGTATTGGAATGTACCTGCCAGAAACTGGAATGCTTCCTTCATTTAGTCTGATTTATCATTACAAGAGCTAACAGCTCCTTCATAAAGTACTGGAGCTTAGCTCTGGCACATATCCAACAAAGTTACACAACTTAATTAACATCACAAAGAATATAATGCTTCTATTTACCCCTAAAATAATGCCTATCACTTTTCACAGCATGATACCAGAATTCATGAATTAATTTTGACAACATATGGGAGAAAAGGAGATTTTAAAATTATTATTATTTATATTTTTTTCCAGGAGAACAGAGAGAACATGAGCTTTATTTTGAAAGATATTTATGACCCCCAAAGTTTAGGTAGGTAACTAAGATATTATTAGACACTGAACTGAATTTCTTGAAAAGGGTGGTAGGCACCTAAATGTCTGCAGTGTGCTGGCACTAGGCAGCTGGGTAGACTCTTAGGCAGAGATGTAGGCATGAGCCTCTCCCTCCTCACACCCACCTGCTGGATGACTTGCACCTCTACCTAATTTAGATGAGAGCTATTCTTTTCTTCCCTCAAGGACCTAGAGAATTTCCCTGATTATTTACCCTGTGTAGCCAGCTCTGCCTTAAAGAATCTGGCGTTAGTCACTTTCCCTAAGTTCCTTTCACTGTGGATCCAGGATTAATTGGTATCAAATTGGGAGATAGGTTAGGTAGGTGGTGTTGCTCACTATTCATGTGTTTTTTTTTGTATATTGCTAGTATGTCTGTGTACGTGTGAGTGTGTGCATTTGTGTGAGGGAGTATTATTCTAACGCAATGATAACGTAAGCCAGTGCTTCAGTGTTCCGTGACTTTCTTACACTTTGCCTTGATTCTCCCTCCATGCTTTCCTCCAGCAACCTCACACACATTATTTTTCTTGTCTTTATGCAATAACTGAGAATTTGCATTCAGAAAAATATGAAGGTGCTAACAAATTCAGTTACTTAATTTCCTTTGATTTTAGTAGGAATTATAAGCTTAATTAAGAGCTGGATGTTTAACTATGTTTGTTGATCTGTATGTTGGTGAGTGGGTAGCAACTAACTCATTTTGGGAGGAAAATAAAAAAATTATGAGAGTATTTTGGAGCAAAATGAGAAAATACTTCAAGTGCTCCAAGAATTTTAACATTACTGCGTGGGCATTAACCTGACTTCACTTTTCAGTGTTGATCTCTATTCAAAAATGCATTAAATGATTACTGAATCAAACTCTGAATACTATATTACTTTTGAGTACAAACTAGAAACAACATCAAAATGAATCTGGAGTGCTTTTTACTTGAACTTTGTATGCGACTATATTAAGATGCTGAATATTTCAAAGGCTGAAAGTATTTATAGCTTTTGACTTTTAACCATATTATGTCCTTTGCCTTATTTCTTGTCCTCAGCAAATGTCAAGTGGGTGTTGTGTAGAACTGAGAGAGACCATTCTCAGGAGAACATCCGTCTTCAGTAAGTGGAACTCCAGATTACACAAAGCTGCAGGCATAAAAGAAGCTGCAAAAGCAAGTTCAGCCTGAAAATGAAATCATTTTCTCTAGGAAAAAATAATAAAAAAAGAACATGAAAGTGAAAGTAAGGACTTAACTGAAATCATCATGCTTTTATAAAGTTTACTTTCTATTTAACAGTATATATAAATATATAATTGAATCTGTGATACTAGTTTTTGTTTTAAGCATTTTGTCTTTTCCTAGAGTTGGCATATTTACATAAATAAATAAATAAACACACACACACACAAATGAAAACAAAAAAGTCCAAATGCTTACTCTGTTCCCCAAAATTATGATCTTTGTGAATTAAATAAACTAATTTCTATGTGAATTCAAGATATTATTTTAAGAAGACATTTAAAGGCTCTGAGCAGAAACTGTCTTCAGGATGTAACTCAACTCCAGGGAACTGTATCTGATTTATCTCAGCATAAAGGAGCATAGAACTTGTTTTGTAATGCATGTGTAGAGTGCAGAGTGCAGGTGATGACTTGAGCTATGAAAATTTGCTTTATAAAACCTGTACCCACACATTCTGAAAGCACCGTCAGGTTTACCAAAAGGTTAACTAAAGTTGTGAAACTTTCAAGTAAACCTATGGCTAATTTTGTGTATCTTGATTGATTTATGGTTACATGTATTTGACAAGCCAAAGATGAGCTTTTTTCCGTACTGTCTTACACTTGGAGTTATACTGCTTCTTTCAGTCTGGAACTGAAACTGAGTTTCATGAGCTACAACCCCTTGGAAACTGAAACAAGGAATCTTTTCTACAACACTAAAGATGGAAACTGCTGAGTTTCAGACAGGTCTAGATACAGTCCAGTCTTCTTTTTAGCTCCCCTGAGATCCTGCAGTCCGTAATTGAGAATAAAAGATAAAAAATAGATGTATATGCTCTGCATTGTTCATCTAAAGTCTCTTCCTAATTTCCTGTTGCACAGTTCTGTATGAAAATCCAGAACATGGTGGTTGCATCTTTGGAGCTAGGGAATGGAAACAACATGTTAAGGATGAGCTATCTAAGCTTGGCTGCAACAGCAAACAAAACACAGAAGTCTGTGACTGTAATATGCAGCAGGCCCAGACTAAGGGGCCTCTGTTGACAGTCTGCCTCTCTTGTTAGTTTAGGTCCTCCTCACTGTGTTTGCTTCAGGCCTGGCCAGAAGTTGTGAAGGCAGGCAGGGGAGCTAAGCGGCCTCACAGATGCTCCACGTGGTGCCACCTTGTGCTAGCATTGCTAACCTTTTACCCCTGCCACAAATTCACGTCTCTTGCTGCTCTCAACTGAGAGCTGAACTGGGGCCTCTGTGAGGTTGGATGTGTCTCCTCTGCACTGCCAGCAGCAAGGCTGAGGCTCCACAAAAGCACCTAATGCTTCATCTAGACCACCTAACAATAGTGTGAAGTCAAGCATTGCTGGAACCTGGTCCTGGTGGTGTCCAGATCTGGCTAGAATGAACTTTGCATTCTACCAGCAAATGTACTGCAGCATCCTCTCCATAGGAAGAGGAGAGGCAGGGAAGGGAGAACATTACCCATGTATATTATTTTTCCCAAGATAGATGTATCTGGGCCTTCTAGGAAGTAAGAAATGCTCTCTGTTTCTGCAACTGGACATAGTTTTATTTGGACCTATACCCTCTGAAGAAACCTCTCTCATGACTATACAAGGACCCCAAGGAGACCTGTGCTTCAATATGGATATTCATATACCATGTTTGAAGATAGGTGTTCTCATCATCCTCCATTTTGTTAATCTGTAATATTGATTTGAATAGTTTAAAGTAAATTGTTTCACTATTTATATAGACTAAATAGATAATACCGACACTGTAATCAGGTATGACAACTTTCACATTAAATTTCTGCCTTGTGGCCTGATCTCTATGAAGTCTGTGAAATGTACACGTGAATATGTATATGGAGGCTATAGTTTCCTGTAATCTGCAGTATGATTTTTAGTATTTGAGGTGATTACTTTTTATGTCTATCTTGAAATTAAATTTTTGTACTGTTCTGCGGAAGCCAGTTTGTTTTCCTATTTTCTTTTGAAATTTAACAAATTCCTTCATAAAAGATGAGGCACTGAATAGAGAAAGCCTGCTTATGGGTCATATTCTTCTGGCTGTGTACATATATAGGTACTCACAGTCTCAGTACATGAAGGTTTGAAGGTTTCCTTGCAGCAGCATCAAAACACAAAGAGCAAGAAGCAGCCAGGACATAGAGAAAAGCATTGCTAATTGCTAAATAACTACTGCTGCTACTACTAAATCAAGTATTATGTACCAAAAATAATCTGCCTCTATGACAAACTTTTTTTTTTTTTTTTTTTTTTTTTTTTCTCAACTGCATTATTATAGCTAAAGGAAAACGACAGGACTAGATCATTTATTAAGAGATTTATAAAAACAGCTAGCAGATAGTTAAGTGCTGACATTGTCTTCTGCAGGATGAGCAAATGTCAGCTATATAATGAAAAGAAAACTATGTTCCAACCTGGGTTTAAATGTTTGGAAAGGAACACCTTCATGATTTTCTTAATGTGTTTTGTTGATTAAGTCAGTGGAACGTGTGCTCTCAAGCCCCTCAGGCATTGATGAGACTGTCCCCCTAAGTCAAGCTCACAAATTTTATTTATGAACAAAGCCCACCCTACTCCAAGAACCCTGCCAGTTATTTAAAGCTACAAAATTAAGTAACAGTCTCATACATTCATGACTGACTGTACATGTTCCAGCTCTACCCCTGTCCATCTTAAATGCCTGTCAAAGCAAGTGTAGGTTTGCAGTACAACCTCAAACACATCATATCTAAGGTACTTAGCCCAAATCCAGAGACTGCTATAGTGGTGATATTAGGGTGGATGGCAGAAAGCTGTTGTGGGTTATGTGGGGGAGTGTGACAAAGCTGAAATGGGGCAGTCATTGAATGTTGTAGTTGAAGGCTGAGGAAGTCCTAAGTAGGGTACTGTGAACGACTGTGGAATGGGTGCGGTATGTGATGGTTCCAGCAGAGCCATAACAGGGGCAGACATTGGCATTATGGAGACTGTCTTGAAGCACTAATATAGATGAGTTGTGCCAGTTTTGGCTATTAGATAACAGAGCCATGTAACTCCGACCTTTCAAAGAAGGCCTATGTATATGGGAAGCTTTCATGTTTATGATTGCAATGGAAAGACCATTAAGACTAAATAGATCTTTGCTAATCTTGCAACACTGTGACATGGAATACTTGGTACTGTTTCTGAAACATAGACTTTATGATAAGTCAAGTCCATTTGAGACTCTGAGGGCACAGATAAAATCTGATTTGAAAATCCAAGAGCTCTTGAATGTGGCACCTTGCTGGTGTTTTTTCATTCTGTCTGTAAATAATAAAGTGACTAACATCTATAAGGTTTTCATCCCTTGTATGGATATGAAATAGTGTAATAGAAACACAGAAAATAGATCTGTATATGCCACAAGGTACTGTACCTATGGTTTCTGTGGTGCTACCAGTGGTTTCTCAGCTGTCTTTTTGTTACATTATCACCACTTCAGACTTTCTACTATTTTAGGACTTTCACCCATAGCAGTCCTGGTCATCCATCCCATATCTCTATATATTCTCAGTCCTTTCTGTCCCACTACATCTCAGCTCCTGGTCTTCCTCTCACCTTAACTAGGAGGTGAGGACTGTTCATCCTCTCTCTTATTCTTATTAACTACTTTCTAAATCAATCCTAGTTTACTTTCCAAGTCTGTTCCAGTCTTTTTTTCTTGTACAGTATCAATGTCTGCCTCCCTTAGATATTCTTTTTTTTTTTTTTTTTCCTCAACAGATGGTCCTAATTTCTCTCTGCAGGATTATTATTATGAGGATTATAATGTTTTTTCCCCTCTAACTTTCTGTTTTTCTCTCTGTCAGCTTGGCTCTTGTACCCCCTGTGCTTGAGACAGGTGGTGATTTTGCCCATGGGACCTGTAGATTCCAGACATATATACATATTTTCCTTTGTTGCATCAACTACCTTCACCCTTGTCTTGAGGACCTGAGAAAAGATGCAGAGGAAAGTCTCTTCACTGTTTGGTGTTTGAACAGGAGAGCACCAGCTGCACTGGAGTTGTGGGCCCCAAATACCCATGTACTAAAAGTGCCTGAAAATGTTCCCAGGCTCTGGCTGCTGGACCAGGGAACAGACCACGTTTTTGCTTATAAATTCCCTCACTCTCTGAAACTAGATGGCTGCCTGAAAATGTGCCTGTTGGAAACCATCCCAGGAATATTTGAACTCCCAAGCTGGCTTTGGAAATTTTTTGAAAGAGTGTTAGATGGCATTGTCCAAAAGTGTGCCAGGACATAGTCTGACAGTTTTGGGAAAGCCTATATTAGGAAAAGAGCTGAATAAGGACATATCTGTGGAAGAAGGCATCTGGTGCTAAGGACTGCATCCAAACTGACCTTCACACTCTGTATTTCAGAGGGTTTTACTGTTGTTTTACTGTAGTTCAACTGTAGTTTGCTCATGTGTCCATTAGATGTGCATTAGATGCCCTCTGTGCAAAGTGCATTAGATGCCCTCTGAGACTGCTTTTGCAGGTTTATTTTTATCTGAAAGGAATTCATTTTGCACATTCCAAACTTGATGTGAACCAAAGAGCAGGAAGTAGGAACTACTGGGGGATTTACTTCAAAAGTGCATCCTGATCTTAACTCTGATGTTACCACAGATATACCTACAACTGTATCCCAAAGTCTGAGAACATTCTCAAACACAGTTTAATTTACCTTTTCACAAAGTTCAGTTGCACATAAAAATTGTGTGAGGCTTGGATTTTAAATTTTATTGCTAAAATTGAGTGAATCTCTGATTGTTTGAACTGTCATTTTTCAAGTGCTTAAAATAAATTTGGGAAACTTTGAAAATGGACACAAAATGCACAATATGCACAACTGCTGCATAGACAGTGTTCATGAGATGTTTTAAATTATGCTTGTTAGTGTATATGAGAAGGGAAAAGAAAAAGAGAAAGCAAGACAGTCTGTGAATATTCAAGGGAAAGGCTTGAGCAGGATGTCTTCTTATAGATTAGAAGAATCTTCACAGGAAATTTATAGCCAAAATTTCCAGTCCTGACTAAAGCAAGCAATGTTTGGCACTCTGTATCTGTAGGTCATGAGCTTTAATTACACCACATTATCTTTCACTGTAAGATCTGGACAGCAGTTGCCTGTAGGTTGGAATCCAAGCTGATAAGGGACTTTCTATCACTACACAGTACATCAGGCATAGTTTGTAAGGAATCGATAGTCATCTGCTGTACCAACCTACCTATTCTAGTTGAAGTTGCCTCCAGGGAACAACTACCAGAAACTTTACATTTAGAACACTTAAAAAGAAAAGGTTCCTGGCAAATGTGATGGCATAAGTGGTATTTAAAGACGAGCTGTGTTATATAGTACCTAAATCATTTTATAGTCCCACTGCTATTTTAGTATGCTAGTAGGATATCTGAACCACTTACTCTTGACTTGTACCTTGTCTGTAATGATGTAATGCATAATGCAGCAAAAGGAATCCTTCATTCTTAAGCAGGGGAACAGAAGTGCTTTTTACAACTCATCTCTCATGGATCAAAGCAAACCTCAAACTTGCCTTATCATGTAAGGGAGGTTAGCGTCCTTGAGCTTTACTGTTACAGTTATACATGCTTATCCCACAATTTTTGCTATGTTTGTGTTAGCTGAAATTGCACATGCTTATAGATCCCACAGGCTTGATTTCTGCTGTTAGTTAGATATTTGATGTGTCCATTAAAAACATATTTTCAGGGCTTACGGTGAAATGTATGCAGAACTGATCAAAAATGTGTAGATATATACTTTGAGATAAATCTGGCTAAACAAAATCTCACACCAAAAAATAATCATAGGGGAAAAAGACAAAAAAGAATAAATATCCCAATAACTAGAATATATATTCTTTTTGTGTGTACACTATGTATATTTTTATTTTCCCTGCTAATATTTGTGCTTTCTATATTTGTAAAATATAGATTAAAAACAGTATAGATGTGAAGGCTTACATTTGGGAAATGAATCCTTATTGTGGTATATGGTTAAAAATGATGTATTTTGTTGCTTACTACAAAACATTTCTATGTGAAGTATTTTGTACCTTCTTTGTACATTAGGTATGAGACGCACAGATCATATAAGCAACAGGGTAACTACTTTTTAGTGCTAATCAACCCCATAAATGCTGTTTTAAAAACAAACAGACACAAGCCAAAGTAATTTTTGACCTCAGTATCTTTTGGTGGTGATCTAGTATATTATGTGTCTAGACTGCATTGCTTGTCTCATTTAGATCTCAGGGTTTTTAGGGCAATGTGCATGTTCCATCTGGGTTTTGTGTCTTGCTGAGCAGTTTGACAGTTTTTACTAAATCATAATAATTAGGACAGCAAAAACTATAATTGGTGAAGAAAAATTGGTGAAGAAAAAAAAGAGTCCCATGAAGCTTCCCCCATGGAATGGTCAACATATGCTTTCTTAACTGAACAGAGCCATAATAGCAAACAAACTTCTAATTCCTAGTCTTTCACTTACCCATTTCCATCAAATCTATATTATATTTTTGTTGTGGAAAAACAGTTTAACTAGTCGGGTGGTTGTACTGCTGTTGGCTTCCTAGCTTTCCAGCCTGCAGCCTTTATTTTTTTGCAAAATCAGGACTACTTCAATAGAATTCTCATTTTACAGAAAAAAAAAAAAAAAAAAAAAAAAAAAAAAAGCCTTAGAAAGGGTACTGGAAATCCACTCAAGGCATATTTGTGTGTTCAGATACAATCTACTTTCATCTGTTGTTTTTTTGTAAACTAGAAAGGTATGAGCCAGTTCTCATCCCCAAACCAAGTAGCTACATGTGAAACTCAGGTAGAATTATAGTAATAAATCATTGCATCCTTTAAAAAATAAGCATGGGTCTCATTGCTCAAATAATTCCAATATTTGGAATATTGGTGGAATTGTCCCCTCTGGAAGTGGACCCCTAGGCAGTACCAGTACTCAAGTGACTACTTAGAAATTCCCCATAACTGAGTGCTTATGAGTAAGCATACTGAGCTGTTACCAGATTTCTATCAAGTTACAGGCCTCTTCCTCAGTGTCCGTATCTCTGGGTATGGAAGCCTAACCAGAAGTATTCTTGTCTTCCATAGGGCTTAGGAAAGAATCAGAAGGTGCATACTTCAGCACTGACATTAAGTATTTGCCTAACATTGCCAAAAGAAATGATAAAAAGAAAATCTTCACTACAATCGAAAATTATACTGTAAATAAGCAGCTTTGTTTGTAACAGTAAATCAATATCTTACCAGGGTATGCTGCCTTTATTTATCTATTTATTTATTTATTTATTTATTTATAAGATCAGAGAGTCAGAGGTTACTAATGGAACAGAATAAGTTATGCTTCTCGTATGTAATAAAATAGCTCAGGTCTCAGTTCATTTTGTCTGTGGACAGCCTATTCTTTCCTCTTTCTAGTTGACTGTACTGGGGTTCTGAGCCTGGGAGCAAAAATATTTTCAAAATAGCTTCTATTCTAGTTTATTTTAACATTCAATAACAGTAGCTTTCTTCTGAATGTTAACTGTGTAGAAAGAGGAATACTCCTTATACGGTTGTGTTCTGGCATCATTGATACCACTGTGAAATTTGTTTTTTAACTGAAAACAGCCAAGATTTCACTTTCAATCCCCTTCTCCACTCCTGTATCTCCTATCTCCTCTCCCCACACCCCCTGCAACAAATAAACAAAACCTTTCAAGTTTTCACTTTTTTTTTTTTTTTTTTTTTTTTTTTTAAGTCCACTTGATATGCTGCTTGGGCTGGCATAAACATGGGGATGCTGCCATGGACATGGAACTGGTTAAGGAAAATGTCTAACATTAATTCAAGATAGTGCGTAATTTAGGTCAAAAGTTTGTAGACTTCTTGAAAAGCAGTTGCAGAAAATGAACTACAATATAGAATCATAGAATCACAGAACGCTTTGGGTTGGAGGGAAACTTAAAAATTATCTAATTCCAACCCCCTTGCAATATATCTGCTTTTGCCAACACATTCAGCTCTTTCACGTATAAAATTCACATACAAAATTCTCTCCCTTACAAAACATGTACTACTCATACACTGCTCCAATATTGAGTCATTTTCTCCCCTGGCCAAGTAGTAAAGAGATTCCTCAGTTCTGTTTTTAAACATCTGAGGGGTGCTTAATGTTATATTTTCATTACTTGAATAAACAGGTTCAATAATTCAAGATTTATCAGTACTTTACAATATATTGTATCCAAAGACTTTGGAGCAGGTTCAGGTAGAGTGTTAGCACTCATGATGCCTGTGGTCTTGAATCTTTCAGACTTTGTCTGTAAAGTAATTGAAGAGTTCTACAGAGAAACATGAACTTTATTGAATTTAGGTTTTTCTGCTATGCTGGTTATGAATTACAGCAACTCCAGTGTCAATTAGGCCCAAATAAATTAAGTTCTTGATGGATTTAATGGGGTGTCTGTTCAGGAATTAACATCTTGCCCTGGTCTGATAAGAAATATCCTTCCTCACTCCTTCCTCCTTGCCAAGGATAAATGTCAGAAAAGTTACAAGCTTTTATACCTGTATATGTGTAGCATGAAATTGCTCTCATCTTTACACTATTAATGTTATTTACTTCTGTGGGACTACTTGCATCAAGAGGGTGAACTAGATTTGACTGTAAATGTGTAGTGCATGTTGTATAAGATGCACAGATGCCATATTTATTTTATTTTATTTTATTATTTTATTTTATTTTATTATTTTATTTTGTTTTATTTTGTTTTATTTTATTTTATTTTATTTCACATGAAGTGTTTTACTCTATATTTCAGCTTGGTTTTGTCTGAAAATCAGTTAGAGCAGGAATAGTGTGTGTTGTCTATATGGTGACACTTGTCGCTTCCTCACCTTTCCAACTTTAGAAATTGCAAAAATCTATTGTAAAAGATTAGGCGCCATCATTGTCTTTGTTGCGTTTAAAGGTATTTATTTTATGAAAGATGTATGTTGGGAATCCGCTGTCATTTGTTTCAGATAAACTCTTGTCACTCATCTCAAATGGAACGTTGTTGGGACCATAAATTAATTTGATGACTTGAGCATGTAGTCATTCTTGATGAACCAAATTGTTAGCGCATATGTGTCAGTGACTTTACTGAAACTGAACAGTCACATTTATTTCAGTTGAAACATGGGGAAAAATATAAGGAGAAGATTATGCTGTACAATACAATCTTTTGTCTTAAAAGTTACTCATTTTATAATTTGTAATTTCATGAGTCATGAGTGAAGTGAAGTGAATGAAATAAGGCTGTGGCCTGATGATATTAAGGGATCCTTAATATGGACCTGATCCAGGGCTTATTCTAGTCATTCGGAATTTTTCCATGAACCATGAATTTAAAGTTGATCTGGCCCTGCATCAGGAATTTTTATTTCCCCAATTAGTACTAAGGCTTGAAATTTGCCATGTACAGAAGGATAATACAATGTCTAAGAACTACAAATAACCCATTAAAACCTTCAGATTAGGCCTTAGGTGGGAAGGAAGTGATGCAGAGGTCTTTTGTTGGACTAGTGTATAGGATGAATTGCTGTAAGGATGAACTTTCATCTGATTTACCCTTTCTTCCCATGTTTTTCTACAGTGTTTTTGTAACTTTATAATTTTGTTAGTTGCAAAAGTTTTTTTTTTTTTTTTTTTTTTTCACTGTTTTAAGATAAATGCATTGTTTATTTCTCTCATGTTTTGGAACCTCTGTATTGAAATCCTAGTAACAAAAGTTATTACGACAGTGAACAGCACGTTGTGGTGGGTTCTCATACTAAACCCAGTCTGTATCCCAAAGTCCTTTCTGCAGCATTCTGATTTATTGTTATAAAACTTTATATCTAATCCTGTAGATTAAACAAACAAACAAACTTCTTCTCCATCAAGGCAAAATATGATTCACAAATGCATGTCAGAAAGAACCATAACGTTAAATGAGACCCCTACACAATGAAAGATGATTTCATGCTGTCTCAAGACTCAAGAAATTATCTCCGAACATTTATACTTGAGAGTCCTATTTACCACAAGTTGGCTTGTTGCATAAACTGACATTATCTTGTAGTCTAAAAGAAACTACTTAAAAAGAAGGTAAAATCAAGACAGAACCTCATAAACCTTTAGCACTGCAAAAGTAGTTTTAAACTCTTTTTTTCTCCTCTCCCTCAATCCATTAGCAACTCAACTTTTACACTGTTCAAGATTTCTTTTGTGAATGGCTTAGATTTGTCTATTAGTATGAGAATGCTCTCTCCTTGCATAATGTTAAATTCACCATCTAAGGAAGACCAGGTATTGTATGGCTTGCAAAAATGCCAAAATACGTACAAGTAGTGCTTTAATTTGTTGTGAACTGGTCTTTTAGAACATTTTTGAAAGAAAAATGGAGAGAAAAGAAGTATTTAATTATTTTATTATATTTTATTTATTATTTTATTTATTATTTTATTTTATTTTTTAATTAATTATTATTATTATTATTTTTTTTATTTCTGTTGCTGTTCACACAAAAGTAGAGGTAATTGACCTGGTACATCATAGAAGTCCAGCATCCAGTATGCAGTGAACATGCTGATACTGTTGTAAGTAATGTTAAATTGTATAAAACCAGATAAATGCAAATATTGTAGCATGGAAAACCTTTCTCTCTGGAGGGAAAATGAATAACTTAGTAAGTTCTCGCTTTTCTCCTGAAAGATGTTTTAGCTTCTTTAATATAGTGATGAAAAAGATAAAGTTTATATAGAATGTAATGCTGTTAAGGCAAGAAAAAATATGTTTTTATTGTCTTACTAAGGAAAAAAAATGCTCCCATCTGTGGGGAATAAATGAGATTTTCTGATAGGGAATGAGCTCTTCCCAGTGCCTCCACCAAAATCAGAAATGTTAGTGAAATAATAGACCTTAGAAAGAAATGGATTTTTAGAGTGACTGACAGAATAAGTTAGTCCATCTGCCCACTGATTCACAGGGCTGGGACTCTGGATTCAGTTTTCCAACTGCAGAATTAAGAGAGATAAAGTTTTGCTTATATATTTGGTATAAGTTAAATTAATCTAACCATAGAAAGGTCAGCACTAGACCTAGACCCTGTATTTCTTAAATTAATACATAAGTGGTACAGAGCTCTGGCCTTTTTCCAGGAATGTATTGTCACAAGAGTCATATTTCTGCTCTCCTTGTTTTACAGTTGTTAGAGAGGCTGGAGCAAGGGGGAGACACACTAAAATCCTCTTCTCATACTGGGTGATGAATTCCACAGAAAAAAAAACACATCGCAATGGCTGTTTTCACAGACCCTCACGTCAACAGTGGCTGTCCATATTTGTCAGCTCACATGTGGTGGACAGTGTGAGGAGGGATGGGGTGATCAGGGGGCTCCGTGGTCCCCAGCCCTCTCTGTTCAGCCCCCAGCTTGGAACCACTGTCTTCTTGGCTGGGATGAGAGCAGCACATCTCTGTCCCTAAGTCCCCCTGTGGGACCTACAGGTACGAAATGAATTGTCTTTAAGATGATCATCTTATTTACTCTTTTCTTACCATACTCTTATGGAGTTTTGTGGGGGAATTGCTACTGGCTTCTTTCATTTGTTATTTCCTGGTCTTTCACTTTCCTTTTTGTGCACACAGTATTTTCCACTTTCCTATTGATTGTCAGCTTCTCCACTTCTTCCCCTTTCTCTTTTGGCTTTCACAACATCACTCTCCTTTTCTTATTCTCTCTTTCCTTTCTTGTTGTACTTTCCTTCTTTCCTTGCAGTGCTTTTTTGTAGGCCCTATAAAAGGTTTTCTGGTTAAAACATCATCTATAACCTTAGCTTCTAACATGAGTCGTATTACAACTAGTTTTGTTTCAATTTTCCATATGTTTGATATAAATAACTGACTGTAGTCTGAAAAGACTGTGTGAGTAGTTACAGGTTGAAGGACATTCTTAGGGAAAAAAAAAAAAAAAAGAAAAAAAAAAAAAAAAAAAAAAAAAAAAGGATTAAATACCTCCAGTAACTCACAATGGAAAGAAAGGGGAACTGTGGGGGTAGAAAACCAGTTGTGCTGACAGGTTGTCTGAGGAATTCTGATGTCCCCTAAAGCAGACACTAACACTGTGAAGATTACAGCTACGCTGCTTGCAATGTCCTTCCCTATAGGAAGTGCTCAAAATGAAACAGAGTATCTGAACTTTGAATGTAGACTTCAGAGAAGCATAAACAGGCAATCAAATCCAGCTATAAAAACATGACATGATCTATACATAATACATTTGAACCGTAGCATATTGGATGCTTTTTATTATAGTTATTAAGAGGAGTCCATGAGATCTGAAAAATAGCCAGATCCTAAAGGGAAAAGAAAATGACACTCTTTATTTGAAACCATTACTTACTGTACCACTTTGGGGGGCTTAACTGCATTGTCTAGCATGCATCATCTTGACACTCTACTTTTTCATGGGGGAATTCGGTTCTGTAATTCACTGTTTTCAGCGCTTACTGGAGTTACATGCTTTATAGAGGAACACAATAAGAACTTCTGTGCTTCACATACTTAGTAATAAACATATGGAATAAATTACCAGGGAAAAAAAAACAATTTGAAAGAATACATATGGGTCAAGTTTTTTTCTGTGGAAGGAGTCTTGTAATCCAACAACAGAAAGCTTAGGACAGAGACAAACTGGAAATGGGCAGGTAAGAGCAGGCAGCACTTTCTTGTAGCTGTATGAATTTAAAGCTCTTATATGCACTTTTTATATAAAACATCACATTTGTGGGCATAATTACTTAGCTTTACTTTAATATATCATCTTCAAATTCTTTAACCTCAGTGTTCTGAGTCTACAATCATTTCCCAATTAATCGCTGCAAATTGCCTGACAGCCTTTAACAGCCACAGTGATGAAGCGAGAATTAATCTATACATTCAATTCCAAGGGACAGGTTTCAAAACCCCTTACTCTACTTTTAGCAGAGGAAGGCAATAAAGATGGTGTGACAACTTGCTAAGACACCATTTCTGTACTGTTACTAAAATGTTAACTTCTGTGGCCAGAAAATATCTCAGCTGCCTACAGGAAACATTGGGAGCTCTCATGACTTATGGGGAAAAAACACAAAATAAGAAGCAGGCTTTGCTGTTCAGTGGGAGGAAGATGAGTGACTGGGCCTAAGGAGGTGTCTTAGGTAAAATTTAGTAGGAAGTGCTGATGGAAAGAGGCTAGTGTTGTTAGAGGAAAATACCAATGCCTTGGTGAATCTCATTGTGAGTAGAAGACTCAAGAGATTTGTTACCTCTTAATAAATCTGGGATGACAAAATACTCTGGTGAAATGATTTCCAGGAAAATAGAAGAAAGAGAAGCTGAATTCAACAGAGCAGTGTGTGCAGTAAATCAGTCCACCCCCACATATTAATTCAAACACTCTTGGTACTGTTTTACTGCTTAGATGGGATCTGAATGTTGTGCAAGCTTGAACTTAGCTCTTTCTATAGGTTTGATTTTCATCCACTTATGTGTGCTTCTGGAAGACTTTCAGGCTGTTAAGAAACATGATAAGGGTTCCGTGATAAAAATACTGTAGTACTTAGTCAGGCATTTTTTTCAGCAGGGGCAAAAGAAGTGTTGCTATGAAGGCTCTTTCTACCTAACATATAACGGAAGAGAGAGAGACTGCCTTTCTGGAAGAGAAACTAAATCAAAAAATAATTGGTTTGATACATATTCCTCTTCCAAACCCTGAGCAATCAAATGATCTCACTGACTTCAACTACTTGTTGAAAAAACTGTATTTCCTACAAAAGGAAAGCTTGTGTTGGAAAAGGAGGTTTTGAAAGGAAGTTGTGAAAGGAGGTTTTGTCAATAATGCAAATGTCGTACCCTTTCATAGTTTTCAAATAGTTATTGTCTCACTTTTAATAAAGATGAAGAAAGAATGTGATAGCTAACATACCTGAACTTACAAATGTTAGGTGTCTAAAATCTGTAATAAATACTTTTCATAGTAATAAATAGTTAAAAAGCTACAACTATGAAATGCAATTATTATATGGCATGTGAGTTTGGATCCCACTTGTGATTATTATTCTTCAGTTGGTTTGTTTTCTAAAATTATATAAAGATACAGCTTATTGATATGGGAAATCACATTTTAAAATATGGAGAAATATAACTTTTCTGACATTTAGAGTGAGATTTTTTCAAAGCTGTCCCACGGGCTTTGGAAGATGCAGGGAGCCCTGTCATTCAAATCTCATAACAGAGACCAAAAAAGCCAGCTTAAAGTCAATGTTAGAAAACACTATAGGTCAAATTCCTTCTTTAAGAAAATTGCCCAATGCTATCAATAGAATATTACTCTGCTTCTGTAGCAAAGAATTTGTTTCAATATGTGCCAGATGTTACAAAAATATTTAAAGAAGTTATTCTCTCTGCATGGGTTACAAAGTCAGCCAGACCCTTGGCAATCACTATGTTTCTGCTACCTCCCTACACATATGGCAAACAATTCTCTCAGCTGATGCTGCTTACTGAAAAATGGTTCCTTCACACAAATGCCCAATACCACAAGCTTCTTTGATGTCACTCTCTGCTTTTACTGGACATTCATTTCATTGCCCTTCAGAATTTTAAGATACCAAGCATCTTCTGTTTTGCTGATCCTAAAGCTTTGGATGCTGTTACCGTGTAATTATCCTTCATGCAAAACATCCTGTCACAAAAATAAATAAGGAAACATAAAAGCACTAAATAGACACAAATGCTACAGACATTTTAGAATCAGATGAACTGTGAAACAAAGCACATGCATACACGTGCTATCCTTATCTCTATCTGTATGTAAAATAATCCTCTGTCTATGAGAAAAAACAACAACAAAAACCAGAATCTGTTAACAACTGATTTGTTGCTCAGCTAGCTATAAAGAAATCATTAACCTATTACGATGCACATGTGCTGTTCCACCTTGCAGGAAGATGTTTCAATTTTAGTTTTTGACAAAGATTTCAAGAAAGACAGAATGCTCAACAGGATGAAAACCGGCAGAGAATTATGTGATTTTTTTTTTTTTTTTTTTGTTTTTTTTTTTTCCTGTGATTTTTTTTGGAAGGATGGTTAGAGGGTCTTTAAAGCTGCTGAATAAAGTGCCACAGAAAGAAATAGACTCATAGAAGACCCTGAATATATATGTGGAAGAAAATTAGCACTGTTAAGAATGTCAGGAGGCATGTTAGAGAATGCTAGGCAAGTACATGGGGAAGGCTGTTTCATCCCACAGTATCCTTTTCCTATTCCAGGAAAAGCTTAAGACAGCTAAAGGTATATATCACAGCCCTCTGTCCTGTGCCAGGCAGCTATCATTGTTCAAGGCTATCTCCTCTACCTTATTGTCAAAGCACTTTATTTTCTTAAACTACTGTTTATCCCACCTGCTCTTTTCTAGTTAGATTGACCCTTTTGTTGTGTTTGTACATGGTACAAAACTGGGAGGGGTGGCTGATCAGATGGTTGGGCTGCTATTCAGGGTTATTTTAACAGGCTGTACTTTCGGGCAGAATGGCACCTCATGGAATTCAACAAAAGGAAAAGCCAAAGTCCTTCATCTGGGAAGGAATAACCAATCCCAGGCATCAGCATGAGTTTGTGTCTAGAAAACAGCTCTTCAGAGAAGGATCAGGAGGTCCTAGAGGACACCAAGTTGAATATAAGCCAGCCATGTGCCTTGTTACAAAAGAAGTCAGCAGCATCCTGGGCTGCATGAGGAAGATTTGCCAGCATATTTAAGAAGTAGAGGTGATCCCCTCTACTCAGCACTGGTGAGGTCACACCTGGTGTACTGTGTCTAGTTCTGGGTGCCGCAATACCAGAGTGACATACTGGACATCCTGGAGAGAGTCCAGTGAAACACCATGAAGATGATTAAAAGATTGGAGCATGTCTGCTGTGAGGAAAGGCTAAGAGAACTGAGACTGTGCAGTCTAGAGACAAGAAGGCTCAGGAGAATACATGATATACCTGAAGGAAGGGGGAAGGGTGTAAAGAAGATGGAGGCAGGCTTTTTTCAGTGGTGTCTGTTCAGTGGACAAGAGACAAGAGATACAATCTGAAATACATGAAATCATGCTTGGCCATAAAGAAACACTTTTTTTTTTTTTTTTTTTTTTTTTTTTTTTTTTTTTCCTGTGAAGATGGTCGAATGCTAGAAAAGGATTCCAGTGATGTTGCAGAATCTTCATTCCTGGAGCAATTTCAAACCCAGCTGGCCATGGCTCTGGGCTACCTGCTCTAGGGGACCTTGTTTGAGTAGTGGTGTTGGACTAGATGATCTTGAGAAGTTCTTTCCATTCTGTGATTCTCTTATTCTGTTATTGTAAAACTTCTCTTGGGTTAATGTTGAGTTTTTACAACACAAAAATAAAACAATCCAAGAAAAAATGTTTGGCTTCAGAATTTTTGACTTAAATTCAGAATGAAAATAGAAAATGAAGTGTCCTAATTTCATCTGGGATAGAGTTAATTTTCTTCATAGTGGATGGCATGGTTCTGTGTTTTGGATTTAGGATTAAAATAATGCTGATAACACACTGATATTTTAGTTGTTGCAGAGCAGTTCTTGCATAGATCTAAGGACTTTTCAGTTTCTAGTGCAGATCTAGGAACAGGACCAGGACAGGTGAACCAAACTTGCCAAAGGGATATTCTGTACCGTATGGCATCATGCTGAACAATAAAACTGGGGGGGAGTTGGTGGGTGGGGCTGTCTTTTCTCGGGGACTGTCTGAGCATTGGTCAGCTGGTGGAGAGTAATTGTGTCATGAATCACTTGTTTTGTGTATTCTCTTTTTGTGTGTGTCTTTGTTTGTTTTCCTGCCCCCCTTATCTTTCCTATTAAACCATTTTTATCTCATCCCTTGAGTTTTACATTTTTTCTCCTGACTGTTTTCCCAGTCCCATTGTGTTTGGTGTGGGCAGACAGTGAATGAATGGCTATATGGCACTTAGCTGTCTCCTGGGTTAAACCACAACACGGAGAAAGAATAGGTGATATATGGAGGTTTTCATTTGTGGGTAATGTGTGAAAAGAGTCGTCTGAAACATGGAATTAGTAGCTGTGGACTTCCCTAGTACAGTAAAAAGCAGAGCTCTATTCATTTAAAAATTCTGAAATTAAACTTACATGAATCTCTACCATATTTCTTTTGTAATATCAAGGAAATATATTGTATGTATAACTTCCACAGAGAAAACAGACAAAAGAGGATTGATTTTGTTAACTGTTTTGGGGACAATTGAAATAATTCCTCAGTTTCTAAAGTCAAGCTACATGGACGAAAAGGATGTTGTACAAATTTGTTTTTTTCCCCCACTATAGTTCAGTATTTCAGAAATAGTGCAAGATTAATATGGTCCTTAATACAGCTTATAAAGAGTGTCAGGTTATCTGATGTGAGCCATTCAGTGATGCACAGATGCTGCCACTGCAGAGTACCAATTGATCAGAACTTGGGAAAATAGAGAAATAAACCAATATCTTAAAAATGTACATGATTCAAACTAAAGTGAAATGAGTGCGTAACCTAAGAAGATGACAGAACCTCTGGAGCACAACCAGAGAAGTATAAAAGTTACTGACTACCTGTAAACTAGTGCAGCAGAGAGTCTGCAGACAGTTATATTTCTGGCTTAGGATCACTCTATATCTTCTCAGACGGAAAGCTGGCTGTGAAGCTAGGGGAAGTAGAAAAGGCACTCACTATTCAAAATGTATTTTTATTCAACAAAATATAAGTGATGAAAAAAGCAACAACAAAAGCAAACAAACAAAACCAAAACACTCAAAAAAAGCTTATTTTCAGCCTTAAATCTTTAACTATAAGGCAAGGGAATGTACTTGGTAAAACCTAGGGTTTGGTTGTGAGCTAAACTGACTTGGTGTGTGAATTAACTGTATGAATAAATAGCAATCTGGAAAATGAACTATTTGAAACAGTATGATTACAAAATAGCATGTTGATTCAGAAGCTACATATGATAGCTTTAAAAAGATGTTAACCTTTCATTCTCAAGAAAAGACATGAAAGGGAATTGAAACAATTTACTAAGGGTAAGGAAATTCTCAATAAACTCCAGAATAGAGCTAAAAGAGCTCAAATAGTCCATGATTCATGTCAGCAGAGAACTCCATTCACCTGAAGACAGAGGCTAAGGAAAGCAGTTCATAATGTTCAGTGCAAATAAGATCAAGTATGCATACTTGTTAGTCATGGTACTAAGTGTATACACTTTGCATATATAGAGGTGTGAAAGAACTAACAATTGTATGAGCAGATAATATTTTTCACTACCTACAATTGGAAAAAATCTGGTAATGCTGATTGATTCAAAATCTTTCACTAAGCTTGATTGCTAGTAGTGTTTTTGCATGGGTCATAGGAGGGAAAAGACCTAAAAGTATGAGAAAGAATAAGGAAATTTGGAAGCATACAGAGTGTAGACCAAGGCTATAGGAATGAAAATAAAATAATTATAAATAAAAAAAATAAATCTGTGCAATAGATTTTCTCTCTTTTGGGGGAGAAGTAGGCATAGTAAAGATAGAGATAAGTCTTTGTATGAGAGCTGTTATTATGTGTTGAGAGAATAATTACAATTTTATAGGGAAGGAACACGAATGTTCTACATCCCTGAGTCATGATGCCTAGGCTAGTGCACATTGTTAGGGTATGGTGTCACATAGCAACACTTATCTCTCTGTCCCAAGGGAAGTTCTTTTGTTTTCTTTGGGGACCTAGAAACAACAACCAAGAGAGTGGACTGTATGCCATCCTTGCAAGACACAGGACATAATTCCTTATACAGCTTTCTCAATCTATTGGCTGTTCTCAGCAGTCTGACTGGATGGTAGGATATTTCCCTGTCTTCTGTGCTGGATTGCCTGCCCTGCTGCACAGGATTAAACTCTCTAACATACATTTCAGTATCAGGCAGACTCCTTTGCATTCTGATTCTCTTTTAAAATATCTCACAATTCTTTTGGAGTCTCAAATAGTTGTTGGTTCTGAGGCATACTTGTGCAAGACAAAGATCTAGGACAAGACAAGCAAAATGACTTGATCTAATGGCAGATTTGAAAATGTGCTCTCAAACCAATACAGCTCTCAAAACAAAACAAAACAAAACAAAACAAACACCCACCAACCAACAACCCTCACACAAACACCCAGGAAAATAAAAAATAGTTTTTAGTACTAACATAGAGGTAAGCGTCACCATTGTCATTTTATGTCCTAGATCATTAGTCTGACCACAGAGATTCATGTTAAATAATATTATTTTTAAAAAATTATTTTTAGGAAAAGGCAGTATCTTAACAAAATTCTGGAGAGTTCAAATGGGTCATCTCCTATAGTCCTTAATCTGAAAGAGGATATTTCTTATATTTTCTGTAAATTTTCACATCTAATGATGACAACATTTCTTGCCTGCTTTTCCTACGTAATCAATGTCTTCAGTCATAGAATATTAAAAACAGCAGTAAAGAATATGATCAGCCTCTTGAAGAACTTTCCATACTCTTTGAGTGGAAGATTTAACTCGCAGCATACTGTAATTTTTGCCTGATATATTTATCTGAGTACACTTCGGTTATGATAATAAATTTAGGTATCGTACATTAAGTTTCAGAAAATAAGTTATTGAAATTGAAACCTAGTTTTCTCAAGTGTAAAGCTCTCTTCAAAAGTGGCTTCCAAAATCTCAACATTCTAAAAAGGTAGGGAATATTCCTCCTGAATGCAATGCTTGTGAGCTTCACTTGGGTTAAATGTATTTTATTATGGCAGAATGATATACTAGGACAGTATTGTTAAAAACACATCTTTTTGGCTTATAAGGCCACTCCTTTTATTCTCACTCTATGGAGAGCGTGCATAGAGAGTGCTCCAAGGAAACTGTCAGCTCCTCAGTCAGGGCCACATCTGGAGTCTCTTTCTAGGGATTTACATCTGTCTCCATAGACCATAGAGCTGAGGCTCTTGAGGATGAAGTTAGCTTATTTTAAAAACTTGTTCTGTCCTTATAAAACCTTAAAATAGTATTTCAGTACAAATTCAGATTATTTGATTTTTGAAAATTATTTTTTCTTTCTCTTTTTCTGGTCCCATAGAGTCAATCTCTGATTATATATATATATATGTATCTATAAAGACATATGTTTATTATTACTCATATTAGATATTACTTATACATTGCTCCCCCCCAAATTTGAAAACATTTTTTTTTTGCATCACAGGTTTGTACAGCAATCTCAGTGATGAAAATTTATTGTGATTTGCTCTTAAGAATCTAAAAATGTACATAAAATCTTAAGGCAAACATACAACTTTTAATTCAATACACACTATAAAATTCTGTCTGTCAGGTATCCAAAAAAATAAATTTGGCCAATACTTCATGTAGAGCAATAGCTGAAGAACATTTTCTTATTTTTAAAAGCCAACTAATCTCTATGTAAGTTAATACGGCTTAATATAGTTCAAAATACAGCTCAAAGTTACAGCTGTTAATACAGCTCAAAACTTAATATTGATGAGTAACTACAACATGTTTTTTGTCCCATGATACTTTCTTACATTGTGCTCTGGATAAGGAGTTGTTTGGATAGCTCTCTGTTTATAGTACTGTTTATATAGTACTGTTTATATTTACTTCTCAAAAGGCACAAATACTGTAACTGGTGAACTTCGGTTATTCTGTTTCTGTTAAAAAGCAGAACAGGAGTTGTAATCCTTGCAATTTAATAAAAATTAAAGACTTGCTTCCACATAAGTAAATGACAGTCACGTTGAAAGGAGAAAAAGCAGTTGTTGCAGACTTTTTTTTCTGCAGAGAATTTGCAGAAATATCAATAATACCATATATATAAGATAAGAAAAAAAATGTTTTTATAAAGACAATTTTCTACTGAAGAACAAAAAATACCTAAGAGAATGGAAGATATTCAAATAGAGAGGAAGTAAGTCAGAGTGCATTAGCACACTATCCTCTACGCTCTATGTTATGTGTACTTTCCTAGGTATGTGGACAGGAGCAAAAAAATAATGCTTCAAGTTATGAAGTACTAGGATTAGGCCCAAAAGATCATTAAAAAAAATAAAAAAGATCAGAAGGTTAGCATTTTTGGTTCATGTGGTTTCTGATTTTGGACCCTATTTACTACAATACAAGTTATGACTCTTGCAGAGAATTATAGAAGCATATTGAATATGTTTTATGAATATGTATTAAGAAATATGTTCTTAAGAAAAAAAAATATGCCTTCTTTTTTATTTTGTCTATGTTAAATATTTCTGAGGTCACTTAATCAGATGAAGTTGAAATTAAAGTTATGTACTTAAAAGCTGTTCATCTTTACGGAAATTAAGACTAAATGGTGTATAAATCCTTTTCAAAAAAGGAAGAAGACTAAATCTGTAATGCAACAGACTTTTTATTTTTGTACTTTTTTTTTTTTTTTTTTTCTTGAGCAAGAGGTTGCTCTTGTAGTGGAGGTTGAAATGAACCATAGGAATTACAACCAAATTTTGAACATTTTTTTTTTTTTTAATATATATTAAGAAACAAAACCCCTGACATTATAAGTATGAGTTTTAGTTCCAAAAATGAAGCTCACAAAAAGTTATTTCCGGTCAATTTTAATAAAGTGAATAAGCAGGTATATCCTAAGAAGAGAAAACATTACTTTTTTTGTTAATTCTAATAATTATTACTTATTTTAATATTTCCATTGCTACAGATCAGCAGCTGATAGTTTAGCTTTCAGAGGTTCTGTAGTTACTTAACTCCCACCAATAGCTCCCACTGATTTTCACTTACTCTGGGAGTTACCTGTCTAAGTATGGATTTGAAAAAGGTACTCTATCATAAATATTTGAGACCTTTAACTTTGACCTGGCAATGGCAGAGAGATGATTCTGAGCATTTACAAAGAAGACATCTCTGTCTGTCTGTCTTTTTCCTGATGAAAAAAAAACACTCTCCCATTTTAGTTTTCTACTGCTATTCACTTGAACAGGCTTGAGCTTCTCTGTAACTTCTGCTACCAGAAAAGTTAAATAAGAAATGAATCCTGTGATCATCTGTTTCTTAAATGGAGCATGCTTCCATTCTTACACGGTTAGAAATTTAAAAGAGAAGTGCCAGAAATATCTTATGTGAAGAAAATCAAATAAGTTAAGGAGCGGAAGACTGCGTTAGTCCTGAAAGAGGCAGATAACTACTGATCATAAAGCAGTAGAAAAGCTCTCAGTGAATCTTGAGTGCACAGGTTGGAGAGCAGACCACACCTAATTTTTCCTTCCTGCACTTCACTGTGTCAGTTAAAGGCATTTCTTACCTAAGGAATATTCTTTTCATCCATGACATCTCTGCCATGATCCTGGAGTCTTTTTCTCTTTAATGAATCCTTCTGAACATGACACACACTAAACATAACCTATCCATGAACATTAAATGGATCTCCTTATCTCCCTAGTGCTTTGTTTGGACTTAAAATGACAGGACAGATTTTTGTCTTCTCCAACAAAAAAAAAAGCAATCAAAATTTTACTCTGAATAAAAAATGTGGGATAGTTGGGAGGAATTATCTGAAGTCCTTTTCTGGTAGTTTCTTCATCCATTTCTTCTTTTCTAGGAAATGTACACAGAGTATATTTTATATTTTCTCTTCTTAATACACAGTTTTACATTATTTATTTTTATTATTATTTACATTATTATTATTTACATTATTATTGAGATGGAAAAAACATGGAAACAAAGATGTTGAAAAACTTTGCAACAAACTAGGTAGACAGTTCAGTTATTAATTATAGATATTATTTAAAATTAATTTGCTATGTTCTTTATTACTATTGCTAGAGATTAGAATTTTAGATAACCTTTATACCATACATAATTTTGAAGCTACTATATATATTTTTTTTCATGTAAAATTCACTCTTTTATTGTATTATTGAATATATAAATGGGATAATTCTGACATTTTTTGATGGGGTTAATTCAAGTAATAGAAGAATGCTAGTATTTAAAAACAGATCTCTGGATAACTCATTTACATTAAAATTTATGACAAGCTGGAGGTGGCTTTGTTTTCCTCTGTATTTGTCCAAGTATCAGTAACAAATGACCTGGCTGAATGAATCACAGCAATGTCAACTATGCACTTTTATTTTTAACTGTGCAATCTGTTGTGATTTGTGGACTGACTTGTAGAAATACATCTTGTCATGCAGGAAAAACTCCTTTGTCACATGGTCAGTATTCACCTGCAGATGTTTTCTGAACATGTCAAAACACTGCAGGCACCACATTACAGTGTGTGTACCACAATTAAAAATACCTCCCAGAGGAGAAGGAGCAAGGTAATGACATTGAAGTGGATTTGCTTGTTCTATTCTCTTCTCTCATTGTTTAGAGAACATGTTGCTTAAAATAACTTAAAATAATTTATGCAAACATCTACGTGTTATTTATATCTTTACTTTCTGTTTCATAATTTTAAGATTTCCCAAACTGTGGTAAGATCTTCCCAACAGGGAGGAAGATGTGGTCAATACTTCCCTGAATGATCAACCCTGCTTCAGGGAGAGGAGTCCAGCACATTTTTGAGGAGCTGTGGGAAGGAGATAGCATGACGCTGGATGAAATTGCAGAGTTCAGGTAATGCAAATGTCTTCCTGAGGCAGAATCTTCTTGAATATAGTTACATTTTAAACAAGATTATTGGATGGCTGCAAGCTGTTGCTTATTTTAAAAGTAACATAGAAATTTGCTTTAAGACAATAACAAAATAAGATTTGCCCAAACAGTTGTGAGGCTATTTGGTATCTTGGACTTATAAATTTAAATACAGTTAAATTAGGCACCCACTATTCTTACATATGAATGTGGCACCCACATGCAGTCTAGGAGCACTAGGAGCATCAGATGTTTTGTTCTTTTAGCTGTTTTTATTTTTTTATTTTTAGTGTTTTCAAAATAGAAAAGAAAGATTTATATTAAAAATTTTACATCTAATGAAATACATACTTCAGAAGTAAGATTTCAAGCTTCAAATGAGGGAAGAGGAGAGTGGATATTTGCAGTAGAAATAATAGAGAACAAGTTGCTCTTATCAGCTGCTGACATGTTGCTTTCCCTTAAACATTCTGTAAATACTTTCATTCATGTCTGGACCTGACATGCAATATATTATCTTTTGCTTAATTACCAGTATTTTCAGTCTCCTCTCTTCTTTTCCTGCAGTGAAAGTTCATTTTTAAATTTTATGAGATGTCAGACTTCCTCTAACAGTGTGAAAAAACAGCTTGAAGGTTCTAAGTAAAAGGTTTTAGGCCATGACTGACACAGTATAGTAGGTCATATGCTCCCCTGACAAGCAGTAAATTCTGAGCTATACTAGAAAATACAGGTGTTTCTAAGAAAGGTTCTGACTAGATAATTTGAGAGCATCAGCCTGTATATCAAGTGTAACAGAATGTAAATGGATTTTTGAGAATCTTATTTTTCTGGATGTGCCCAGGAAAAAGAGGATGCTGTGCGTGTGATAATGAATTATATCTAACCAATGGAAATGGGACTACAGATTACACTGATGAAATGCACACCCATCACTCAAAAAGACTTGAACAGGAACTTCCAATCAAAATTCCATTTTCTGGCCTTTGTGGATTAATTTACAGTTGTGCATGTGTGCACAAAGTCTGATGCACAAACTACATCCTCACAAATAAATACAGTAGAAAACCCTCTTGGAAATGATTGTTTTGTAAATGTAACCAATCTACAACATGATGGAAATCTGTTTGCTCAGAGCACTTCTTAACATGACATTGGAATTATTTAATCAGCGATTAGGATATTTCTCTCCTGATGTTCTAATGCAAAAGGTATTTTGCTACCATGAGGATGTGATGGTTCTGGTTATTCTGGAGCAGTTAATGATGGATAGACAAATTTTGCTGGTTCAAATTTTGACTCTTGGTATTGCACAGAAAATGCTTCCTGGTACCTTGCTTTTCTGTGACATACATTTTCTGCTTTCTCTTGCTATTTGGTATAATCAGAGCTATTTGCATGAAAAGAGAGGACTGGGGAAAGAGTGGACTTAGAAATCCACCTACCCTTGTTGATTACTCTGCGCATAAAGTCATAATCCCTTATGAAGTAATCAGCATTTATGCAATAGCAAATTGTTAAGTCACACAAAGGAAGTCGCACTTTAGAGATTTTAATCTGAAAGGACTCTGAGGACTGTTACGGGACAGCTGACTTCAATAGGGCTTGAAAACATTGAACATTTCACATTGTCAGGCCAACTTTCCTGAAGTAAACCAGTAAGATTGCCATTGCTTTCAATGAAGCAGAATGATAAAAGAGAAAATGAGAAAAAGGAAATGAATATTAAAGAAACAATGATGCTTCTTTCATGCAAATTACTATACAAATAAATAAAAATAGGAGGAGTTAGAACCAGGAAATATAGGAGATAAAGAAAAACTGTTGTCTGAATTAATGCCTTTCAAATTTTCCAATGAGGCGTTTAGTTAGCATTTAGTAACAATGTTCATTATACTTTTATAATTATTTAGAGCTTCCTCCATCAGAAACTCAGAAACTGGTTGCAGTGAAAGACTGTATCATGGTTCAGTAGTTAGGGATTATTTTACACCACTATACAAAAAAGAATAGAGGCTTTTTTATTTTCTTTATTATTATTATTATTATTATTATTATTATTTTCCCAAGAGCAGGGCTTGGAACCTGTGAAATAAAAGCAGCTCAATTGGAGAAGACCTGAAGTTAATGGGAGTGAATTCTGTCAGATATATGTATTTTAAGTTAACAGACAGTAAGTGAATAATATAAATTAAATGAAAAGTAAAAAGCACATCCCCCTCTCCCCCCCATAAAAAAAAAAAAAACCCACAAACTAAAACCCTATAATCCTGCTGTGCATTCTACCTACCACTAGTAAAAGTAAGTCAAGTAACATTGATATCCTGTGCATGTTGTAGAAGCCATGTTTAACATCTGTTACCAATGGTAATGTTAATTAAAAGTCTTGTCTCTAGTTTCTGTTACCACATTTTTGTAATGTAGTTAAATTTGGCAGACTGGTGAGAGAATAGCTTGTACAAACACTAGAATCTGTCTCCAGTGAGCTAATTTTTAAGCTGTACTCAGTTTATACATGTATTTTGTCAATATGTTGTATTATAAGGTGAGACAAACATAAGAAAATAACCAATACTGATGAATCTGGAGCTATCTTAATTATTTTTGGAGAATAAATATGGTGTATATACAAAGTTCAATATTTGGTGTGTAGTATGAAGTTCTGACTTAATAATGGTGCTTATTAAGACAAGAAGATTTTTTTCTACATTTCTATAAGGATGTAGCACTTGGTATCAAAAGTCAAGTTGAAAAAAGATTTAGTAGTACAATATTATTTTAAAAATCATAAATATGCAAAGAATATTCACAGAATCACAGAATCACAGAAAGTCTAGGTTGGAAGAGACCTACAAGATCACCGAGTCCAACCTCTGACCTAACACTAACAAATCATCCCCTAAACCACATCCCTAAGCTCTACATCTAAACATCTTTTAAAGACCTCCAGGGATGGTGACTCACCCACTTCCCTGGGCAGCCTATTCCAGTGACTAACAACCCGTTCAGTAACGTTTTTCCTAATATCCAACCTAAACCTTCGCTGGTGCAACTTTAGCCCATTCCCCCTCGTCCTGTCACCAGGCACGTGGGAGAATAGACCAACCGCCACCTCGCTACAGCCTCCTTTAAGGTACCTGTAGAGTGTGATAAGGTCGCCCCTGAGCCTCCTCTTCTCCAGGCTAAATAGTCCCAGCTCCCTCAGCCGCTCCTCATAAGACTTGTTCTCCAGACTCTTCACCAGCTTCGTTGCCCCTCTCTGGACTCACTCGAGCACCTCCATGTCTTTCTTGTAGTGAGGGGCCCAAAACTGAACACAGTACTTGAGGTGCGGCCTCACCAGAGCCGAGTACAGGGGGACAATCACATCCCTGGACCTGCTGGCCACGCTGTTTCTTATGCAAGCCAGGATGCTGTTGGTCTTCTTGGCCACCTGAGCACACTGCTGGCTCATATTCAGCCGACTGTTATATATTATTGTTACATATTATTCCCATCATTTTTTCCCTGTCATTCATTTGTTCAGAACTTTTATCAGTCTACCTTTTTTCTTTCAACTTGACTCAGTCAAAGCTGTTTGAAGACATTTACGATGATGAAGAGGGATCTTCAATTAACCTTCTTGGCTGAGATATTTGATATGCATGAGTTACTATATAACAGCTTAATTATCTAATACTCTTTGTAAAAGACTTCTAATAAAGAATGGTATTGATTTATATATTATGAGAACATAATCATTTATTTAATTTCTCATCAGATTTCTTTTTCCAAAATGTATGCAAAATAACTAGCAAGCTATGGGACCAAACTCAGTACATAGGATCTGACTAGTTACTAGTTTTATGTGTTTTGATTTGAAGGAGAAACATTAGCTGTTGGTAACTAATAATCAGGCACTAAACAATTGCACTACAGGTCAGAATTCATTAGCGTTATAGAGGTGTATTTTAATCTTTATTCTAGTGATTCACTGTCGTAATCTGTACCACAGTAGATAGAGATATCCTAGAATGATTATTTAAAACAAACAAGTAAACAAACATGCAATCAAACAAACAAAAAAAAAACCAACAAAAACTAATCTTACAGTTAGGAACTTAATATTAATTAATATCTTAAGTTGTTATTACAACTTTATTTTAAAAGATGTTATTTATCTCTGTTATTTTGGTGGCATTATAATTAACATAAATTTCATTGTCTTTCATGAGAATATAAATATAAGCTTAATAATAGCAATAATAACAATAACAACAATAATAAAAAGATTGCATATTTTTGGAAAACAACAACAACAACAAAAGAGTAAATGTGGGATCATCCAGGGAAAAAAACGATTACAGTGCTTCATAGTAATTCCTGATTTATCTCAGCCCTGATGCAATATAAGGACACTCTTGCATGGAACAGATTCTGTGGGTACCTGGTGGCATGTTACAATACCAGTCACATACTGTTTGTTTTCACTGGACCAAATGTCAAGACTTCTGAATGAGAAAATAATTACCATATTGCAAAAGAGGAAACTGAGGCATGGAAAAACTTAATGATTTCTTGAAGATAACAAATAGAGCCAGTAACAAAGAAAGGCACAGGAATTATATTTTGATTCCAAATTTATCTGTATTACTTGCACAGATTTTTCTCTCTTGGTGTTGCCACATTGTGTTTCTGGTGTTAAAGAAATGTATTTTTTCCTCTTCTCTTTTGGAAACAATTCAGTTTAAGAACTGTGTTTTTGAAAAGAGATTTCATAGAGAGCCAGGACATTATTCAACATATGAAAAGATGGACACAGCTGGGATGCAATCCCTGCTGAAGCTGATGATGTGAAGTTTGCTACTGATCTTTGAGAATCTAGAATTTCACCAGAAGGTGAAGTGGTATCAATAAAACCCTCAAAGACCAGAAAAGAACAGTTTAAGGGAGACATATAGGAAGAGGTTTGGGAAGTAAGGAGAAAGAAGGAAGCAGAAAATAACAAACTCAGGGCTGTAAGCAAGATCAGACTTGCACAGATTCCTAAAGGTGAGAATAAATGAAACAAAACAGCCTCTCATTGCTAAGACAAGGTGAAGATTAATATTTTTTGCATGAAGGATTCCTTTTTTACTCTTTTGAAATATGTTTCACTCTCCAGTACTAAGTATAAAGCATATCATCCTTGACAAGATGAATACAGATAAACAGGGTTTGTTAAATTTGTCCATAAATGTCCTTGCACTTCGTATACAACTACACATTTTTTGCTTGTTTTTGTTAACTGAACTGTTTGTTTAATTATTAAGAAATTTCTTACATTCTGCTACAAGAGCTTTGTCTTGTGCACATCTATCTAACAAGAATATGACATGCAAAAATTATTTACTGTCCTCCGTCACCCGTTTTATTCCTCTTCAGAAGAGAGTGTTTTTGATCTAGTTGCTCCAGGTTGACTCCACACATTCCCTAATGTTCCTAAAATGCATGTCTAAAAATCCCTAAATGATCAAGAAAGAGAATTTCACCTCCAGGAAGCTGTCTGTCTCATCTCTAAATCATAATGCAGGCTGGGATGGATGACCAGGGGTGTGGTGATACTTCTGCTCAGCAGTTGACAGGAGGTCATTGCTTGCATACGGCAAAGGCAGACCGGACCTCTCAGCACAATGTCAGTGTCCTAACCAAAAATTTTGCTACAAAATTCCGAAGCTTTAGTAATACACAAGACAGACTTTTTTTTTTTTTTTTTTTTTTTTTTTTTTTCTGTTTTAACTTCCCCCCAAATTTAGACATTTAATTTCTGCTTAAGCTATGTATTAATGTTTAAGTGCCATCTTGGGTATCAACTGAAAATGAAATAGAGAATAAGGCCTGCAGACTATGCTTTTCATTTTTGTACATTGTAAAGCAAGGAGGTAATTACCTCCATTTTATGAAAAATGAAGCTGTTAACAGTAATCACTCTCAGTGTGGGACTGAAATGCTAGGCATGAACTAGGATTTGTTAGAATTTCAAACTGTATTTACTATGAGAGCTTTTTTTTATTTTTTTATTTTATTTTTTTTCCTTAAATGTTTCTTTCTTATGAAACACAGTGCCTGTCTCTGTTAAATATTAATGTAAAAAATAAGGGGAAGGTCTTTATTTGTTGACTGGAATTAACACTTTCCAGTCTACAAAGTGTATTAGTAGAAAAGGCTACCTTTGTGGAAAAATAAATAAGTAAATAAAAAATCATTAGTGAGTCAAAACTTCAGTAACACTAAAAATTTGAAACATTATTTCAGCTGGAAACTGACCTACAGAATTACAGAATGGGTTCATTTTGGCTCCAAGAGCAGCAAGAGCTCTGAATATTTGAACTCAAGCAGTGAGAAGTTTAAATTTACCAGTGGAAATGATCTATCTGAGGTGTCTAAATAGGGCGGGACTCATAGAACTTCAATTTCAGAGTCTCGCTTGTGGACTAGTCAATGAAGTCTGATTTAAAAGTAACTGTCCATGCTTAAGTTAAGCTAACCCTAAGCTATGAAGTAGGTCACTGATACCCACTATGGTAATAAAAGCATTACAGCAGTTATGAGGTGTGTGAAAGTAGAAGGCCTGAAACTGAATAAAGATTTGGAATACTGGTATAGTCATTCAGGACCAGCTGGAAAAAAAAAAAAAAAAAAAAAAAAAAAAAAAAAAAAAAGGAAAGATGAGGAAAGATATGGAGAGGCATGGCAAAGCAGGAAAAGGCAAGGCAAGGAAAGGATAAAAAATAAAAGGATAAAAAATATTTTTAATAAAAATATTAATTATTTTTTATTAAAAATAATTTTTACTTTAAAGGTAAGTGATTTATTCATTTATTTATTTACATGATACAATGTGTTCAATTAAAAAAAATCTTTATTTTCTTATTTTTTTTTTTTTAAATCAAAACAGCCTTTTTGCCTTTTTTTTTTTTCTTCCCATATTATATTTAAACTGGTGGCAGCAGGTATTACGAAGTAATTATAAGATAAAGCTCGAAAAGTTTTGAAAGAAAACTTTCATGAAAATAGAAAAAAAATCTTACTGAAACTGCTTAGGATAGATTTTCTGTCACCAGAGCAGCTCCATTTCCAAGCACCATTGATATGTTCACTTCACCTGCCTTAATAAAGCCATATCCTTGGACTGTTTTTTTTTTTGTACATCAAGAACATTTATTTTTTTTTTCTCCAACTGAAATTTTCTAAGAGTTATAAAAGATTTTTTTTTTTCCTTAATGATCAATTTACTCAATTTGTTTTCATGACATAAAAATAACCAATTTTTTCCCCACTTCTTCAAATCACATATTCACATAACATTTCTTGGTAATTCCATCCCATTCTACCAAAATGTGATGACTTCATGAAGAAAAACATGACCAGAAAAAATAGGAGGAAGTATGAATATCTACTGAATATATGGCTGAATAGATGTAATGAAATATCTTGTGTGTGTATGTTGTTCAATCAATATGCAGGTGAGGTGACTGAAATGGTGAGAAAATAGTTGTATTGTAATTTTTCCTACCCCACCATTACATGGTGTAATACCATGAAGCTTTACAATGCTGATATGGTTCCTGCAGTTTTACTTAATGGTATCATGTAAAAATCATTCAACAGCAGCTTAGAAAAAATATCAAAAGGTCTTTGTTTAGTGTCAGAGTTAAGTTTCTCCTCTGACAACTTCAAGCAACAGGAATGCAGAAATGGAACATTCTCAGTCAAAACACTGAGCAAAGCTATGGCACATCCAGGTATGTTAAAGTTACAGAGTTAATTTAGCAAGCTAAATGGTAAAGTTCTATCAGCAACACAAATAGCCAGAGATAAACTAATATTCTGGAAATCAGAAAAGTTTTGCTGTAGGTTCTACAATACTTTGTGTTGTCTGTTGTTGGCAGAAGAGGAAAAGGGATCTGGGGCAGTGGAGCAGGAATGTAAGAAAGAAAGGGTTTCTTTTGTTTTTTCTAGTCTCCCCAAAGTCCTTGAGTTTTCCAACTAGCTTATTAGGATATGTTAAGAATTTTGCTCATGGCAGTAAGTTTTTTTTTTTTTTTTTTTTTTTTTTCCCTATTAAAATGCTTAAGTAATGCAAAAGGATTTTTAATTCTGAGTAAGAAAAACAGGCTGCAGAGGAAGCACCTCTTTTCAAGTAAAGAACTAAGACTCATTTTCTTAATTACAAAGCTAAATTGCATTTTCTAGTTTAAAAAATGTTTCATATATTATTATAATTAGAGGCAAACAACAACTATTTGATCAATTTATGAGTAATACATAGGGAAGCCTGTAAATACCAGCCATGCAAATAGCATTGGGAGGCTAAAAATTTGCAATTAAAAATATCATTTTTTCTTGCATTTATACCAATGATGTCTGCATGCAAACACTTTATTTATTTGAACCTGTGTGGGTGCAAGACCTTTCGTGAATTATCGATGAAGAAACAGGCTTCATGACATCTTTCAGAATACTTAGCTCCGCCTATGCATAGAAGGAAAGAAAGAAAAGTTCATGCAGACCTTACTGCAGTCATCTCACATGCTGCTCTTTTCCTGATGGTAGACATGGCACTTGGCAGTCCAGTATCCAGAAATAATTGGTAGTTCTTTCAGTAAGTATATACAACTCATTCCAAGGAAATCTGGCAATTAAAACAAATTTAAAAATCTGGGAATGTCACATAATTTGAGCTTTTTAACCTTATTTGCATGGTTATACATAAGCCAATAATCACAGAATCATGTAATTGTAGGGGTCGGAAGGGATCCCAAGAGATCATCGGGTCCAACCCCCCACATCGGGTCCTACCCCCTAAACAATGCTGGTGCTACAAGCAAGACCCTTACACGTGGCCTCCTCACGTCTTTGGTGAAAAATATAAAACAAAGACAGCTCTTACCTGTGTATACAAATGTGGGTGGTGTTCTGGATAGGCTGGCAGCAGGAGTTTTTTCTGGGTAATCTTGTTAGGAAACAAGGCAATGTTATTTCAATGCCCTTTGAACAACATCAATTTCAAGGCAGAAATCTGTTTTCATTGTATTGCATGCCGCCAACCTGAATTCACTGGCATCCATCTTCTTCTGGCTGGCCTCCTAAGGCCTTTCAAGACAAAGCCACTTAAGGCCCTCATCTGCCAGCTTAAATGGATGTTGTGTAGAAAAGCCAGCTCAGCTCTGCTCTCCATGTGTTTGGTGACGTCTTCCAGGTACCACATGCTTCTTTTCCCTTTTTTTTCTCTCCTTTGTCATTGACAAATTCTGTAGTAGAACATTTGTTCAAAAAAAGTAGAGCCTCATACAGAGAAAAAGACACATTTATATTGGAAAAGAATATAATAATAACACAGCAAAATATTAATAATACAGCAATAATTTTTACTGCAAAGAAATGCAGCTTTGTGAAGGATATACAGCTGTACATCTGTATAAACTTTATCCATATGCATCTGTATATATAATGCATGCATGCATACATATGTATATATAATGCATACATGCATAATGATACATTAACACAGACATACTGTATAATGCATGCATATGCAAATATGCATGTATATATATATGTGAATTTTAGTTAGCACTCAGAAGTCCAAACTAGAGACTAAAAGAAATGCTGCATTGGAGATGACCAAAAGTTCATCTAACCAATTAGCAGAAGCCCCGAGAAAATAAAAAAGGAAGACTGAATATAATCCTATCTTTCCCCAGAAATACCTGGTCATCTTCCAGTAATTAAATAGTTAAGCGCTTCTTGAACTGGCTCACTTTATTCTTCATGCATTTATTGAATCCCCTTTTGAACATATCTATACCTTTGGTTTTCATACTAACCTATGGCAAGGAGTTAAATCATTGTCATAATAATATCATGTTAAACACACACACATATGTGTAGCTCCCCCATTCCACAATATTCTGCTTGTTTTGTGTCCAGTTCTACTGATGAGGATATTTTTCAATTGATTTTGCGATGGAAAGTTAATTCTTGTCCTTAAGCAAACAAAACAAACAAGGAGTAAAAGAGAAAATATTGTTATTCTTTTAAGGGAGGACTGTGGGAACTGAGTAACTCACAGGGAGGACACAGCACTTTAGGGAACTGGACTAAAAACTGCTGCTCGTCTCTTGGAAGCACATCTTTCCTTTGAGCTAGCAGCTTGTATATTTTGGCTGATGTTGTGGTAAAAAGAAATAGAATGCAGTAGTAAGAGCTGGTGTCTTCAAGAAACCTGTTTTGTGCCCTAAACATGATTTATGATGTGCAGCTCTGTTCCTTTTTGTTTCCCTCACTTCTGCCCCATAAACATGCTTTCTCTCTTTGCTCCTGTTCTCAAAATATGTGCAGACTAACGTGTACTGGTGTGTAATAATTAACAGATGTTTTTCTCTCTAGTTAGGATGGGTTTTAAAGTTAAGGATTTACTAGTCATCAAGATTCAGTGGTGGTCTGCTGTACATCTTTTTCCTTCTTTAGAAGTTAGCTTAAAAAACCTCATACGTTCATCATCATTTCTAAGTAACCACAAATCAGAGATGTTCTGACTGTATCAGCCACTCCCAAAGTACAAGGTTGTTTTGTTGGAAGGAGCAACAATAATGGGGTGGCAACTGTGGAATGTGACTGAACTTAGTAATTTGGGGTTTTGTCCTTATAATCTCATCAAAATCAAATAAATTAAACATTCATAAAATGTTTTTATGAAGGTGTGCACTACCATATGCAAAGGATGAGGGCATCTCTAACTTAAGTTCACATGGAGTTATTTTTATAAACTCTAGAAAACCTAATTTTGAGGACAGTATGTAACCCTACTTGAAAGCTTGATAATAAGGTAAATATAGTTATGGAAACATCATCTATAATATTTATATTTTGGTATATATAATCATATAGTGAAGAGTTTTTCCAAAGTGTACTTAGCATATAAAGTGAATAATAGTCTATAGCTATTTCTTTTGACTACTTCAGTCTTTACAGATTCAAATTATAATCTCAGTTAAACTAACTTCAGGAGGTTAGGTATACTATGGATTTTATTATCCCATGTTAAAGAGGTACAGAGTTGATAGCTTTCTTCAGGGCAAAAATCCATTAATAACTGACACTGAAAGCTGTTAATTTCATACCCTTGCTCTAAACATTTTAATTTTTCTCAGCATGTGTAAAATGAGCAGTTTCCACAGTGTGGTGGAGCCAAGACTCCAGTTTTGACTAAAGGTGAATTAATCAGTTGAAAGGGAGCTATGAAACAAAGCTGTCAGGAAATAATATAAATGTGTATATGATAGCAGACTGTACTATAGATCTTGAGTGTTTTATCTTTGGTGTATGGTTACTGGTCTTCTGCTTAGATTAAGCACACGTTTTTGCAATTTTGAAAGGTCTATAGATTCTATGCAATTTAACTTAGGAATGGGCTTCAATTTGTGTATAAGCAGCATCTAAAATAACTGGATGTTGATTCCTATTCAGAGCTAGTGTATTTGATTCATGTGATTATGTTCATTTTTATTGCATGAGACCTGTTCATACACTTTACATAAAACAGATCATGTTTGATATCTTTTGCTTACAATGAGAATCATGCAAGGGATTATTATAGGATCTGTTATTCTAACTTGCTTAGCTGGTAAACTAATTATGCTGTGATGTGAAGCTATTCCTATATGGATCATAAGTTTAATTAGCTGTCAGGGTGTATAGCACCCTTGCGTATAAGGACCCTTTGGCATTTTAAATGTAACTAACTCATTTACACCACTCACATTTGTTGCCTTATATCTTGTTAACACGTTTTTGCAATTTTGTTTTTCATACCTCTTCAATTTATTCCACCGTAATTGTTTTTCAGGACTGAATGTTATAATCAGAGTCCTTGGGAGTGTTCTTAGGTCTCAAAAACATGACTGAGTAACTATACATGGAGTTTTTAAGAGCACACATAGGACTGAGAAAAAGGCATGGTAATTTAACTTAGCTTGACTCTCTTCAGTCATGGGTTAAGCTAAATAAAAATCACCATACATTTGCAGTGGATAAAGAATGCACAAATATTGTTACTACGGCTGAACTGAAGCTCAGAAACTTTTATGAATGGCAGTATTATTATTTTAACCCTTACTTTTAGCACAAAAAAGCCAGCCTTTTCAAGCTATACCTCAATGCTTAACTGAACATGGGTAATAACAGCTCTCACATGTTTTTCACAGAATCACAGAATCACAGAATAGTCTAGGTTGGAAGAGACCTCCAAGATCACTGAGTCCAACCTCTGACCTAATGCTAACACTAAACCATATCACTAAGCTCTACATCTAAACGTCTTTTAAAACCTCCAGGGATGGTGACTCACCCACTTCCCTGGGTAGCCTATTCCCATGACTAACAAAACTTTCAGTAAAGAAGTTCTTCCTAACATCCAACCTAAACCTCCCCTGGTGCAACTTTAGCCCATTCCCCCTCATCCTGTCACCAGGCATGTGGGAGAATAGACTAACCCCAACCTTGCTACAGTCTCCTTTAAGGTACCTGTGAAGTGTGATAAGGTTGACCCTGAGCCTCCTCTTCTCCAGGCTAAACAGTCCCAGCTCCCTCAGCCGCTCCTCATAAGACTTGTTCTCCAGACCCTTCACCAGCTTCGTTGCCCTTCTCTGGACTCTCTGGTCACTCCACTAGTGACCGGCCTCCAACTGGATTTGACTCCATTCACTAAGACTCTCTGGGCCTGGCCATCCAGCCAGGTCTTAACCCAATGAAGCGTACACCAGTACAAGCCATGAGCAGCCAGTTTCCTGAGGAGAATGCTGTGGGGAACAGTGTCAAAAGCCTTAGTGAAGTCCAGGTAGACCACATCCACAGCCTTTCCCTCATCCACTAAGCGTGTCACCTTGTCGTAGAAGGAGATCAGGTTTGTCAAGCAGGACCTGCCCTTCATAAACCCATGCTGACTGGGCCTGATCGCCTGCCTTGCCCTGCAACTGCCGCATGATGACGCCCAAGATAATCTGCTCCATGAGCTTCCCTGGCACTGAGGTCAAACTAACAGGCCTATAGTTCCCCGGGTCTACCCTCCGGCCCTTCTTGTAGATGGGCGTCAAGTTTGCTAGCCGCCAGTCAAGTGGGACCTCCCCTGATAGCCAGGACTGCTGATAAATGATGGAGAGTGCCTTTTTTAAAAAAAAAAATTCTAAATAGTCTTATTCTGGAATTAAGAAACTGAGAAACAGTCTTTTTTGCTTACCAGAGTTTCAATTGATACAAACATTGTGAAGCAATGCAACAGATGAACATAACAAATGCGTAATATATTTATTGATGCACATTCATACATGTCTTTTTATTTTAATTGTAATGTGGATCTTTTTCAGTATTTTCTTCCTGAAGAAGCTGCGGTTCAGAGGGTGGGCTAACTACATGTACCCCATTGCATTCCTTCTGGCCCAGACTTGGATGTAACTCAAAGCTTGTTCTGCAAATCTGCTTGATCATGAGTAGGAACATCAGATACTGTGGCAAACACTAAAATATTATGGGATAGGTTATGATTTCTCTCAAATCTGTTAGAAATTACTCTTCTCAATAGTCTTCATAAGAATGCGCATCAGTGCCCCATTATTTAGTGTAAAGAACATAGCTTCACTAGTGTTATTCATCTCTTTGTAAAAAATTTTAAAAAATATTTTACAGTGATTTTTTTTTTCTTTAATATATATATTGATCTGACTGAATAGTATGTAATTGGGAAATTTTTCTTTATTTTTTTTTTATTTTCTTTCATTTTTTTTCTTTTTTCCCTAATTATTTGTTGCTGTTGTTACAAGTATGGGTCTAAAACATATACAAGTATGGTTTAGAAACCTGAATCCATTAAAGGAAAGCCAGGATGGAAAACATGATCTGGAGATTCTTATCCAAAGAATATATTTAGTGATTACAGATATGGAATGTTTTGGCTAAGAGTTTTAGACCAAATGTAAATTCCTAAAGGCTGGCTGCAAACTATAACTAAACTCTAATTCTCTGCTGGAATAAGGAGGACTAATCATATGCATAAACATTAGAACACATTTTTGAAAGGCTTTTGATCTCCCACATAAACAATGTACATTTCTAATAAAAAAGGTTACAGAGCATCCAGATGTTTACTGTGTAAGAGTATAGAAAGCTTTTTGATATAAACAACTCATTTAACAAGGCTTCCAAATCTCGAAGTAAGTGCCAGCTTTGAGATTCAGTTTTTAAAGGTTGGGTAAAAATAGATTTTTATTTATCAAGGATTATATGAGCATTTTCAGTAACTTAAGCTGAGGAAAAAGAAAGATAAATTAGGTGATTAAGTTTACTAACACAAAAATTTTGCTGTCGTAGAAATCACTCTCATTTGTATTTTACAGTAGTCCTTTTCTTAACAAACTAAAGGTTAAAAAAAAATCACACAAAGCTTCATTTAAAAATTATTAGAGTGTTTGCCAAAGTAACCTGTCTAAAATCATGGAATATGAGGTCCCTGGTATGCATCTCTGACAATGTGATGTGCATATGTGGTAATGTGTTGTTAGATACCTTAAAAACATTCATTTTAATTACAACTTACTTGCAAAATTATCAAAGAGTGGGTAGGGAATGCCCCCAGGACATTACCTACACAAATTGGATCCTTTCCTTGAGCAAGAGTTTCTTCTTCTGCACCCAATGGATATGAATTATTCAAACTGAAAAAATTCTGACACAAAATATATAAAACAAAACACACAAACAAAAAGGATTGTGTATATATAGGTATGCATACATATATGCATGTTTACTTCTTGTTTTTACCCAGATGCTCCTCATTTGAACATATAAAGGCAGACCTTCATTCTGAAATAGCACATGACAAGCACACAATTAAATCCCCATGCAACTCTTTGAAAATGTACCCCATGTTGATAGGCTTTCATAGCTGAGCTTCCAAGGAGGATAAGCCTCATTCAGAAATCCAAGTTATCAGTATCATTTGTTTGGAGAGCTTGAACAATTCAGGGATATAAACATACTTTTGACCCATTGCCTAGCGATGCTTATTTTCAGAACTTGTTCTTTCTGGAAGTCACAGTGAAACAAAATGCTATGACATTTCAATGTTGTGTAAGTTTGGATGGAAATTATACTGGTTCTGAAATAAATTTTGGGCTTTGTGCTCTAAGCATGTAGAGCAACTCATTGAAATCAGGTTAATCCCTGAAAAAGTGAGAGCAGTCAATGGCACTAAAGTTTCAAATATGAATGACCAGGAACACGTGAGGTTGCTGAGAGAATATTGCCTCTGTGGGAAGACTTAGGGAAGTCGATGAACTGTAATCCCTTGAATGATTGTGCTTTTTAAGAAAAAATGCTCCAAACGCCTCTTGGGATATATTCCTATAGTCAAACCTTTATTTTTTCTTTTTATTTTCAGAATGAAAAGTAGGAATTATCTTTTTTTTTTTTTTTTTTCCTTACAATAATGAAAAAATAAAGTAATCAAATAGTCTGGTGGATTTTACACCCTCTTTAACTTGATACCCAGTATGCAAATGTTTTGGATTTCTTATCGTGACCACGTTAAAATGTGCTTTTTTTTTTTTTTTTAATTATTATTTTTTAATAGAAAGGTCAAATACACAGAGGAAGTTCATGTGTAGGTCTAATATATGATATATCTGGTAACCAGTATAATTTGTCAGACAAGAGTTTTTGTTCATTATCTTTTTGACTCTGGGAATCAGTGTGGGAATCATCTTGTGAAATGATTCTCTTAATTCTCCATGGTAACAGCCATAGAGAAATTGTAATAGATTGGAGGATGAAATATTTCCTTGTAAATCAGGAAAGAAGCCTGTTCCATTGTCTTCTCCAACATTAAAGAAAGCTTTAAAATATCAGTTCTGCTGATGTTTTGAGAAATTAAAATATTTTTGCTCAGATGCCTCAGAATTTGATAATTTTATTTTATTTTATTTTTTATTTTTTTTTCCTCCCTCAGGGTCTTACAGATTTAGTTAGGGAGTTTGTTGCTCTGCTACTAAAGTAAAAGGTAAAAACAAAATGGGATATCTGGGAAGAAAAAGTATTTGGGGTCTTGATTATCCTACACCATGCTTTTGGAAATAGATTTTTATCAAATTGTTTGAGCAGGGTAATAAGGGATAGCTTTTGGTGCTGCCCTACTGGTGACCAAATAGGCTTGGCAACACTGAAGCCATCCATCAGCCAGATAGGAGGAAGCTTCATGGGGGATGTGTTGCTTTGACATATGTCTGCAGCTCTTACCTGAACTGAATGGATTGTACATCTGGCTGCCTACAACTATATTACCCTACATGGTACAAGCTCTTCATCTCCATGGCTCCCACACCCTAGCTTTCCACCCCCCCATTTATTCTGGGTCTGATTCTGTAGCTATGACACTGACTTCATCATAAAAATCTGGGTAGAGTTTCTGCCGACTGCTAAAAAATGTTTCTCAGAAATGTGGCTGCTGTCCAGACATCTGTTCTTGTCTCATCTTGTACTTCTGTTTAGACCTTTTGATCTCATTACCACCTATGTAGTTTTGTTTGTTTTACTTGTTGTACCAATATATATATATATATATATATTTGTTCCCTGCAGCCATTCCTTAAGTCAAACAGTGTCTCTGTCCAGGGAAAAGCCTCCACCAGGCTTCAAATTGGCTCTCCATCTGATAACTGCAGCTATCCATCAAACCAAAGGATGACTGTGGTAATATGGTATATGACTAGTAGGTTTTCTTGTCTCCCACATGTAAGAAGACATGTTTTGACCAACATTTTGTGTGTTTTCAGAGTGTTTTATATTGCCCATAATAGTCTGTTTAAAGTCTACTTTTCTGTTAAGTTTTTAAGTATTTTAAGTATTACCATCTTTACCTTCAAATTATTTTTTCCACCCTAAGACTTTACAAATATTTAATTTTTGTCCTGTGAAATCTTTTGACTTCCAGTTCTTCCCTAAGTGGAAAGTCTTTTGTTCTTGCAGAGCTTACACCATTCTGATGGGTTAGAAAGTCTGAAAAACAAACTAATAAACAAACAAACAAACAAACAAAAATAAAACCAGAATATTCATATAAAATGAATTCTTACAAAAACTGCAGATTGCAAGTATTTTTTACCTGGCAGTGGCATAATTTATCATCACTATTTTTTTTTTTTTTTTCCTTTAGGAAAATGTGAATAATTTTGCATGAAGAATTATGTATGAACAACTTTATTATTATTATTAAACTATTATTATTATTTCTATTTTAATACAAAAATATCTCAGAGTTTTACTCTAAAGACTCTAGCAAAGTATCACACTTGCATATTAAACAGTCTGATTTGTCATAATAGAATATTTGTCATAATAGAATCATTAGGGTTGGAAAAGACCTCCAAGATCATCTGGTCCAATGTCCCTACTACCCTACTACCCTACTACCAATGACACCCACTAAACCATGTCCCTAGGCACCTTTCCTTAAACACCCCCGGGGACGGGGACTCCACCACTTCCCTGGGCAACCTGTTCCATTGCCTGACTGCTCTTTCAGAGGAGAAATGTCTCCTAATTTCCAACCTGAACCTCCCCAGGCACAACTTTGGGACATTCCCTCTAGTCCTATTGATAGTTACCTGTGAGAAGAGGCCAATCCCCACCTCCCCACACAGTCCTTTCAGATAGTTGTAGAGAACAATAAGTTCTCCCCTGAGCCTCCTCTTCTCCAGACTAAACAACCCCAGTTCCCTCAGCAGCTCCCCATAGGACTTGTGTATAGCAAAACTTAAAGATGTTTTAATTAATTTGTAGGTGACAAGAAGGTTATTCAAGATTTTTATTTATTTATTTATTTCAATTTTACATTTATTAAATCTCCAACTGTGCCTTGTAAGTTGAGCTTGTGACGAAGAACTATTGGAAATTCTGAGGAATCAATAAAAAATCAATAAGAGCACAAATGGAAAAGGACCGAGGCTTTATATATATTATTTACCAAAATATACGTTGAGCTTGAAGGAACTTGCTGTATTGATAGAACAATACAATATGTTATTCAGAATACAATACACCAGTGCAATAAAGGATGAGTCTAGCACTGTGGTGAGAGAAACTGGAGTGACAGAATGAAGAGTGCACACAGAAAAATCTTCACTGTTCTTCTCGATTGTCTTCTGACTGTGCATGTTTTGTGTCCTAGTAAAACTAACCCATCTGAAAAAAAAATAAAAATGGAGAAGCTTGTGATTTATTAACTTTACATTTTCTGCTTTGGTTCAAATGAGAACTAAGAAGAAAAAACAACACTGTCCCCAGTTCATGCACTGGAAAATGAGGAGATAAAAGTCTTGCATTTTGTTTTATACCCTGCTTTCTCTTATAAACCCTCACAAGAAGGGCCACCATCACTCCTTAGAAATAATATTGTTTTTCACAGAAATTGAGTTATTTAATGCTGTTGGCACAAGATCTAGTGCTGTATTCTGCCTTCATATCACAAGAATACTGGCAAATAAATTAGTGCATTTGTGTAGGCATATTCTTCAGTATACCTACATGAATGAACATACATTCATTTTATCTTGTGCCTGCGCTGTACATTTGCACAAGCAGAATTGTTACTGGAGTTTGCAGTTTAAAGACACAGTGACCTGCTGTCTAAGGTATCTAAAGTTTTCAAATCTTAAATTTCAGTCAAAAATTTCACTGAAATGTTGCTCGTCACCATCATCATCAGGAATCAAATACAAACCAGAATTCAATTTTTCAGCTAGTTCTACACATGCAGAGATTTTTCAAATATTTGCAATGCTTAGGAAAAACTAATTAGGATATATATATTTTCTCATAAAACATGAAATATTTTCATGTTATTTTCATGTTTTCATTAACAGTGGTTTACCTTCTTAAATTCATAAAAAATGAAGATTTTTTACTTGTAAGTAAAGTCTCTTCATTTTTTATGAATTTAAGAAAATGCAGTACAAAATGCATACTGTTCCTGGGTTACATGAGAGGCCCTTAAAAAGTTAGTGTAGTCCACAAGAGATGTATGACTAAGCTTAGTGATGCCTACGTGTAGAAGCTAGACTGCTTCAAAGACTCAGTCAGATCTCCTGGCAATGTTTGGACTCTTCCCTGTAGCTGAGGATGCTCTTGTGAAATTTCTAAAATATAGCTTGCGCCTGTCAAATACAAATTTGGAATTCATTCTTTTTCCTTTCTGCGAGCAACTTACAAGCAATATTTGATGATGCTACTAGTTATCAGGAGTATGCAAAGACACAGAAGAATAACGAGAGAAAAAGCAAAACCCAAGGTAATAAGATTATACTGCTACTTAATGAAGACATCAGCATAACCTCTTCAGTATGTATGTATGGGGATTTATGCTTTTTAATTATTGTTACTTCTATCACAGTTTTGTTTCTCTTCATCTTTTTGCAAGATTTCCTGTGTTTAATGGAATCATTTTATTAAAGTGAAGAAAGAGATAACTTTGGAGAAAGCACGGACCCATTAAAGAAGTGAGGAAAAATAATACAATGTTGGTGAACATGGGGCAGATTACAGTGACTGGTTCAGTCATGTTGTTAGAAGAGTTTGTGACCTTTAAAAAAGGATCAAAATTTTTTTAAAAGCATAGTCAAAACCGACTCATGATCTTGAGTCCATTCATGATCATGAATTTTGAGTGGGCAGTCTCACAGTAGTTTAGCGCATGTCACTCTCTCTGAATTACTAGTAGTTTTGTATAACTATCGTCCACAAAATTGGGTCTATGTGTACACCATTATACATAAAAATAAAAAATATATATTGAAATATTTTACTGTTGGATAAAATATTGGAGGTAGATGTATCATAGAAATAATTCATTGCAGAAAAATACAAAGAGAATTTGCGCAATGTGGTTGAATTGTGCCATTCTAATCACAATATCTTACTGGAATAAAAAAAAATTCGAATACATTCTTCAATTAAAAAAATGTTAGCAGTTATCCTGCATTTGTTAGAGTAAGTAGAGTTGGAATCTTGAAAGAAACAACAGCAAACAATGACTTGCTTGAATAACAACCACCATGACTGAAACAAAAGATAGTGAATTTATATTGGTTGCTAGGTACATCTGTTCCTGATGTTCATGACCTCTGAAGAAGTGACAGCATGTAGAAATGGACCCAGAATATAACACATGAACAATTAGCTTTTTAAGTCTGCTTCAGGGGGCTTGTCTATGTTCATTTTTTCATCTGACATTTGTGAACAGCTTTATTCTCAATGTATATTACCAGGAAAAAAAAAAAAAAAAAAAAAAAGCTTGGTCAGCCTCTCCACAGACTGGCCTGGCTGAGATGTATTTTTCCGAGAAAAGCCCAGTAAAAACCTGTTTTCCAGAGAGGCTCTCCTACCTCTGGTGCAAGCAGGGTAGAGTTCAGGAGCCCCATCTGCTGCAGTGAGTCATCACTGCATCTCCCAGAAGGATCAACACCTGTTATCAGGGCAAGTTCACTAAAGAAAAGCTGCCAGTCTATTAAACAGCAATAAAAGCAGTTCACATTGTATGGCTAAATCATAAACATAAGTTTGCAATAAAATACAGTATCTGCATAAATCTGTCATCTGAAGGATACAACTGGAAATGCCTGTACCTCACCCCTCTGTGCAATATTACTAACTGTGTTATCAGTGAATTCAGAAAGCCATCACTTACAAAACCAGCAAATATCTGCAGAGTCAGCTATTGGAAATGCATGCAGGCAGGAATTCAAAGGTGGAACTTCTGTTTATTTTAAGCATCACACCCTGCCCCAGACTGAACATTAGCTTTTTTTCATTAGCTTTTTTTTCTTTCTTCCCCCCCCTCCCCCTTATCCCCCCAGTTGTTATTTTTTGTGTATGTTCAGCTCTACAGTTTCAGTGCCTTGGAACAACTTGCTCAACTCTCCTGTTGACCCAATGCTCTTCAGAGAATGATTTTAATTATACTGTGATAGTTAAGGTGTATGGAATTTCCTGAATATTAAACAGGTGTCTGAAAAAGGTTTGCATCTCCCACCCTAACTGGGAGGTGTAATTCAAAATTATCTGTCAAAATGCCCCATGTTTGTTGAATTTCTCTTACAAAAGCAAAATAGAGCTTAGCTAAAGTACAATTTTCTAGCAGAGGGTGAATGTTCTGGCTGTTTTCTCATCTTTTAATTTTGAGGCACATCATGCATGTCATGTTGATCATGGCTTCTGAGTGTGATAAGCTCCCTGAGATTTTCTTCTTACTGTCCAAGGTTGGGGATAGTAAGAAGACTGTGAGTATACGGATGTGTTATAGGACACTGTGGCTCTAATTATCAACATGAGACAGTTGGGAGTTGGGGTGGGTGGAATAGAATCCAAAATGGATAACCTGTGCTATCTGGATTTTGGGGAAAGTGAAAGTTTGAACTGAAATTTAAATTAGGTGTTGCATATTGTGCATTCAGGTAGAATTTTCAGACTCTAGATAGTACCGAAATTCTTGTCTCGGAAGAGACAAGAGTAGACAAAGTAGATGGAACTTTGGAGGAGTTGCCCTTATTTTACAGCAAGACTGAATGCTATTTGTAATATGTTGTATACTAATTAGGCAACATTTGAAAATATATATCTTTAGGGTGTATAGACAAATTACCTTAAAAAAAAAAAAAAAAAGAAGAAAAGAAAAGAAAAAAAAGTAGAATACTCACCTAGCTTTACTATCTGGCTTTAGATGAGCTTCAGAATATGTAGGTGTAGCATAAATAAATATACGTAAACTCAGTGTGAAAAATGATGATCTGTTTAGTTATGAAACCCAACCCACTATTAATGATTGCCGATGAGCTGTCAGTTACAATGTCTTGATTCAGAGGAGGATCTAAAACTCTCAAGGACACCTGAACCATATTTACTCGGATACATCCAATACATATCTAGTCAACTCTAATGCTCTTTAGGCTGATTTCCTACGGAAATTTTCCAGCCTGTTTTCTGATACGTTGCAAAGATAAAATCTGAGGTAATCATGTTTAAAAGATGCTGTGAAAGTAGTGAGTGATGGAAGAGGGAGACATTCTAGGTGACTTGACTGAAGAAAGGGCTTCCAGGTGAGTTCACAGCTTCTTAGAGATTCCTGGTGATGAAAACTTTCTCAGCACTCAAAACATTGCTTTGAAATACAGAGCATGAAAGATTGCAGCTGCCTGCCTTTTTTACTTGTGTCCTGGTTTCAGTTAGGACAGTTTTCCTCCTAGTAGCTGGTGGAATGCTGTGTTTAGGATTAGGATGGGAAGAATGATGATAACATGCCGGTGTTTTGGTTGTTGCAGAGCAGTGCTTGTACCAAGCCAAGGAGTTTTCAGCTCCTCGCTCTGTCCTGCCAGCAGGCAGGCTCGGGGTGCAGCAAGAGCTGGGAGGGGACAGGCTCAGGACAGCTGACCCAAACTGGCCAAAGAAGTATTCCATACCATCTGACGTCATGCTAAACAATATATAGGGGTGGCTAGATGGGGTGGGGGGGCCGGCTGCTCGGGATAGACTGGGCATCGGTCAGCGGGTGGTGAGCAATTGCATTGTGCATCACTTGTTTCATATACATTATTATTATTATTTTTATTATTATTATTTTTGTTTCCTATCTTAATAAACTGTCTCTATCTCAACTCTCATTTCACTTTTCCATTTCTCTCCCCCATCCCAAAGAGGGAGGGGGGAGGGTGAGCGAAAAGCTGTGTGGTGTTTAGCTGCCAGCCAGGTTAAACCACAAAAACTTGTCAAGCTGAAGCAGTTCCTTTGCACAGTTATCTGGATGCAATGTCCTCAAAGGACAGTGCAACCACCTTCTAAGAAGCAGGTAAGCTACACAGCCTAGCAACAACTGCTGTTGTATAACTTGGGAGCTTTGGAACTATGTAAGGTGGGGGTAATGGTGGTTAGAGAGAAGAGTCTGCTAGGCTGCTTAAGGTCCCCTCTCTCAGTGTACAGTATGTCTGCACCTGACTCAAGAGTATTTGGCTCATGAGACTAAGGCACAGACACATAGGAGACAAGGCGGCATTAATTCCTCTAATTGGGAAAGCATTTGTTTTATCTAACTTTGATGCAAGAGAGAACAAGTCCTGTGGGGTCACACTACTGCCATTTGCCACAGAAGAGCATTCAGAGCTCTTAACTCCAATTGTGCTCCTGTGGAGTCTCCATTCAGGGTTGTAGTGGAGAGTAAGAGGCCAATTTAACTTGCCACACAGCATGCAAGAGCTTGCTTTATGTAAACTGTTGCATACTGATAGCTCTGGTTTCTAACTAACCATGGTAATTCAGAAATTATCAGAGAAATGTAAATAAAGAAAAGGAATACAAAAGAATAAAAATGTGTAGTCATTGAGGGCCTTGGGATCTCTAGTGTAGGCTGGAGAAAGACAGTGGCTCAGACACTGTTTAACACGTAAATCAATTGAATCAAGCGGAAATAGGTCTTTAAAAAACCTCTGTAGCAGAAATGGAACTTGATGGCTTAAACTTGTACAAACATTTCAGGGCTCTTTAGAGCTTAAAATACTGATCGTGGTATGAGTTAGATTTTTTTTTTTTTTTTTCTTGTTGATTTTGTTAACTCTTTGGTGTCACTAGCTAACCTAACTCACACAGTCAGGGTTTTGTTTATTTTCAGGTTTCCACAGCTTCTGACTAACAGTTATATAAAAAGTTATATCTTCTGTTGATGCTTATTCTCTTGTGGGTTCATTATAGTGGCACATTGAAATGTCAAAAAACCAACCAACCAAACAAAAAACCCACCAAAAACACAACAACAAACAAACATAAAGCCTCCCCACATTTTGGGCAAACTCTAATCACAGTTACTTAACTTAGTTATGAGAAATTGAATCTTTGCAGAAGCAAAAGAGTCCGTTTGTTCCATTCTGTCACCTACCATGCTTCAGTATTCAGTACAGAATTCAGTCCCTTTGCTGGTGCTTCACCCTCCTTTTTTTTTAAATTCTGGCTTTCTGAATGGGAAATCTTTTTTTTTTTTTTTTTTTTTTTTTTTTTTTTTTTTTAACCTACAGCTTATAATACAACAGTATTTGCTATCACCTTTAGTTTTTTAAATGATACAGACAGGTAACGTTGTTCAGATCCATTCCATACATTTGTAATGAAGTTTGTTTCTTAAAATGCCTAGGTTTGCTTTCTTTTATTGTTCAACTGAAACAGCAAAAAAAAGCCTGTTAATTATGCTTGTCATCCAAGTTATTCTATTGGTAAAAGAAGGTATTTGATCAGAGTTACAGGTTTCAAGCTATTCAGATGACCTTCTCCTGTTAAATTAATCAATTTAATGTGCACAATAAAAAATAAGTAGATCTGGACATTTTTTTTTTATTTTTTTATTTTTCAAAAAAATAGATGGTAGATGAGTAGATAAGATTCTGACTCTTATAAGGACTGCTGTTCAGATGCAAAGTAAGTTTTGGAAAAGATAGATGAATCCTGTCACACTCAAATTCCATGTTGTAATGCATAAGAAATGACCTCAGTGTCAGTCCTATTAGCTACCTTTAACCTCTCTGAATCTATGCTGAGCACTGAAGGTAAACATGAACTCTCAGATTTAGCCAGCTTGAAATATACACTTGTGTCAGCAGAAAAAAAGTTAATTCCAAACATCTGAGGTGTATCAAACATGAGATTGCTGTTCAGTGAACCTTTAACCATGCATTTTTTTGCTGGAGTATTTCTTTAGGGATAACTCAGACATTCAAAATAATGAAATGAGTGAGATGTTTCTACACTCATTATAAAAACTAGCTTGTATAGTTCCCACCAGATTATATAATGGCTGTTTTTTTAAAAACAAACAAAAATAAACATGAGAATAACAATCCTTATTCAATTTTCTATTTAATGTTTCATTTAGGCAATTTCATTTTAAGAAAATGGGGAAATCACTGAATAAAGACAGAGCAAACAAATGAAAAGAGGGAAAGCAAATGCTAAGAGTTCTCTGACACATCCGTTTGGATGGGATACAAGAATGATTTGGTTTCTGTTATGAAGAAGGTGGCCTTAAAATTTGGGGAAAAAAATAAAATTCTTATTGATTTCATAATATTCATGAGTATAGATGGGGTAAGCCCAGAAAATCACAAGATAAATCCACCTAGAAGGGAACAATTTTATAATGAAGGAATGTAAAAATAATTATTATTTGATGGGACAGACAAAAAAATGAAATGATACTCAGATTTTTCTGCTGGTGGTCTTTATCTGTAATATTCAAAGAATGTTCTTGCTCTCAGTTTATAATCTACTTTGTGACTGTATATATATATTGAGCATTTACTTATTTACTCTGTATTGCTATTTTAGTGCAAATGATTGCTAAATAATGATTTCCTACTTAAGAAATAATCTACGTTGTTGCAGGATCTGCATCTGATAATTAAATATAACCAGAACTGTGCAGCCAGAGAAGGTGTGGATATATAACAGGGATCAAAATCAATTACTGGGCTTCCTCACTCACAACAGAAGAGAACTATTGCTATTAGCATATTTTTTCTTAAAAATAAATAAATAATTTAAAATGTCTTTAAAGTTAAAAGAAAAAGTATATCATTAATTCATTTTTTTTTCAGATGACACTTAATCAGAGTAAAAGTCAGCCAGAATAATTGTTTTTAAACAATCACTGTATCCTCATATTGTTTCCACCAATTTATTAAGCATCTCTGAATGCAGATGCGCTTGTGAGATGATGAGGTGAATGTGACTGTGAATTACTGAAGAAATTCTTATTGTCTTCCAAGATAAGTTTATGACTTGCCTCTACAAGTTTCTTCTACTCAAGAAACTGACTGCTGCCAAGATTTGTATACTTTTGTCTCCATTTAAATCTCTATTGTTTGTCGGCTTTGCATGCACACACAATTCTTTCACAGGTTTAATTCATTTTAGTCCAAATGACAAGTATTTTTATAGAGTTTTTTTGTCTTTTTGGTATCACTTTCTCTAACAAGGCACACACTGTATAATCAGCCAACTACTCTGTAATTATGTTGCAAAGACTATGTAAATACCTAATTATTTTCATGCAGATTACTTGATAATTATACTACCAGTTACAAAGTAATTCAAAGAATAATTACCATGTAACTTCCACTTTTTAGATGTGAGGACAAGGCTTTGTTTTAAAGATATAGAGAAGTGCATAATTTTCCTGGGGTTACATTCTACTGAGATTATCGATTATCCTACATTTAAAGTATTATTATATGGCTACTGGTCTCCATATCATGTTATCACAGTTTGGAGAAAAAAAACAAAACAAAACAAAACACAGACCTCTTTGCTCTCTGTTTTGTAGCAAGTGTTAGACAATGACAATGTTAACAGTTTTATACTTTCTTATTAATTGAAATGGATTTTAGACTTTTTTTCTGATTGTGAAGAAGATTTTTTTTTTTACTAAATCGTGCAATTTTTTTTATTATTTTTTTAAATTAATTTATTTTTTTTTAAGAAGCAAATGACTTGTACCCAGATGCTTAAAGGGGACTTGGATAATGCAAAGCTCATTTATGCCAAACATTTTTTAAGTTTCTAGAAAGGATACCATGGTGTATGGCTTAAGAGTAATGAGGTATCCCACAAAGGATGCTGTCCATCTCTTGGAGTAGACCACAGGGAGACAGAGGGTGTCACCTGTAGCTCTCAGGACAGAGATAGTCTTCTTCCATCTCCAATTGTATGAAATATCTTTGGGTAAAATATAAAATGAACATTTTGCAGTATATTAAGTAACTCCAGGACTCCCACCTCATTTCTAGGCACAAAGATACAGACTAATGAGCTTGTTGCCTTGTTGGTTCAGTTAATCCTTCATTACGTTATGGGAAATTGAACCACTTGAGTTGGAAAGGATAAGAATGTTCTTTTTCTCCTTTTGAGAAGCCTGGTATTTTTCTGCTGGCTACAGCCAATGGAGCTTACTTATAAAACATACTGAAAGAACAGGGCATACAGTGTGATTTATTCCTGTTATACTGCACAAGTAGTCTCCCAGTTATTTTCTGATGCTGAATTTAGAAGTGTTACACAATACCTCTGAAGTAACATGGATGGACATGCAGGATCCCACACTAAGCTATCTGGTAGTAGGCAGTAGTTGAGCAAAGGGATGGATCCCACTACTTCCTACATAAGATTATGTAGGACCAACTCTATGCATAGGCAAAACAAATGGTAGCCTGGGACAGCATGTTGGAGGAGGGGTTGCAAGTTTATCACCAGCTGGTGAGGATGTCTGGGGAGTCTCATATTGGTGATAGCAGACTATGACTGCCCAGTACCCCCTGAGCTGCTCTTCCAGCAGGATGGGCCCAGCTGCAGAACCTAAGTAACACCAGCACTTGAAATTTTACCTCTGCTCTACATGCTTCCACCCATACAGTCAGTGGCTCCATCTCTGAGGGACCAAATGAGAAGGAGGGAGCCAGTCCCCCTTCTTTTTACTAATCCTATGGCAGCACTGTGTTTGCTTGATGGGAAAAGGGCAACATTGCTCAGCGTGAGTGAACCAGACAGAGAAGCTTGCTGAATGGTGGCTAGTGCCTGTGGGAGCATCCCTATGACTTTCACAGCTAAATTTTACCATAAGTTATTTTGTTGATAAAGGATGGCAACACTTGGCATTGTTTACATTGCTGAGAAACCCTGAGTGAACCCTGAAACTATTTTCATTAAAGGGCCAAGCATGTTTTGGTAGCTCTGTTGTTAGAACTGTGTTTGTATCATATAAATATCTGTAAAAGCCAATGCCACAGGCTTCAAGATCTGTTGCTTCTAGTGTAAGAATGCAGTGGAAACTTCAGATACATAGACATGCAGGCTATCTCAAAGAGAATATTGGTAAAGGATGAAATAGCTAACAGTTTTGAATGCAATTAACCTTTTCTCTGCTGCCTGTGCTCCACATTTTCCTGAGAATATTACATTTGATTCTTATTTTTTACTCAGGCAAAAAAGCTGAGAAGACCATGCTCCCCTCTTGCTCTTGCCCAGTGCAGATGACTCTGGTGGCTGTATAGTAATGCCAGCTTGGCTTGGAGGGGGATTTTCTTTGGGATCCTTCAACATGGATTTTGACTAATGCTCTTTACAAATGAACATGCTGCCCTGGCTTTTGTCTAAGGCTTGCACCTGTATTTGTTGTTTTGTATGTTGGAAAACAGGAAACAGTCCTTCAGTATATATGTGTGTGTATCTATTTTATGTCTCTGGATATGTATATATAAAATACATACAAATGTGTGTATTTTTTTTTATATGCATGTATATATTGTACAGTGGCTGATCCTAAGAAGAAAACATCCCATTGAAAATGATAGCTTGTTGTCAGACACCTTAGTATCTCATATCTAAGCCACTGAAACTGCTAGACAGCATGTCCTTGGTGCTCACTCATAACTTTCAACTGGTACGTTTCAAAAGCATCCTACTATCGACACCCTGGAGCTGTTGAGATGTTATATAGGTGACAAAAGGTGCCAAGGCAAATCTGAGCTGCCAGGGAGCCCCTTGAATAATCACAGGTTGCCAAAACATACTGCTTCATTAAACTGGAGGACAATCAGACCTAAGATAATTTTTATGTGGTCTCAGTGTTCCAGCTTCTCTTTCTATGGCCACTGGCCAGTACTTCCAGTATAAAATGTACGGTGTTCTGTCAGAACCAGGGACATTGCTTTTACTTGTCAAGACAGATCTGGCTTATTGAATTGTTTGAAAAAACCACTTGGGTTGTTAATTCCATCTTTTTTTAACCTAGCTTCAGCCAGCTGGTATAATAAAAGAGGGAGAGCAAGAGCTGGACCTTTCCATGCTTGTGGGATATTGCTTCATTTAGAAAAACCAAATACCTGAGACACATCTGTGAGCTGAGCCAATCTGTCCTTTCCTGCATGCCTTTCTAAGTGATATGCACAGTGAAAAACACAAAGCTGCAGGAATAGCAGGAATCTACCTATTCCCAAGGGAATGTATTGGTCTCTGATTGCTGCAGCTGTTCAAATGATTCAGGTACTGAGAAAGTCATGACTCACAGTGCTGTTACTGGATCAGTCCAGTCTCCCTAAAGGTGAGTGTCTGCCTTGCTGGGTATGATTTCTCTAGGAGATGTATTATGTACAATATAAGGAGGATATCACAGGATGTGTGTGGGTGTTACAAATGGCACAGAAGTATGTGTACTATGTACAGGGCTTTGCTATACCATATTTAACAGGAGAAAAAAAAGGTTTCTCTGCATGAATGGTCCTGAAGCTGCAGCTTTGGCTCTGAACCTTTGTTCTCCAATGTGCTTCATTTTCAAAGCTGGAAATAAAGGGGATGTAGTCCTCAACTTTATCAAAATCTGTTTTCAAAACCTATTTTAAAAGCCTAGGTATTGTAGCAGCATTGTTGTGGATTATTCAAGTGATATAGCATATGTTCATGGCATTAGTAACTCAACTGGTGGAATCACAATCTTGTGAGTTACTCTCTTGGTGGAATCACAGTCCTGTGATGCATATTTTTTATTCACTTGAATCAACTGCTAAAACTAATAAGTTGTATAAGATCAACAGACTTCCTTAATAAGGAAAAACAAACAAAACCGCCACCACAAAACAAAACAAAACAAAACAAAAAACTCAGAAAAGTATTTTCTTAACTGTCCCTCAGAAAAGAATGTACAGTTTCCTTGGACAATAAATATCCACAAAGGCCTTCCAATAGTCTTTTAAAACAGTGTTCAAATATTCACAAAATACATAAAAATAAGCATTTCTTAGCAAAACAAAACACTTTAAAATGTTACTGCAATACATAGGACAGAATTTAGTGGCTAAGGTACAGATGTACAGATGTGTAATGCTGATGGGTACCTGAGACATCCACATGGGGATGGAAGATATGGCAAATAGAGAAGACTTATAGTTGACCCAAAACCTTCTGGAGAGCATGGGGAGTACTTTAGTTGTTTATTTACCTATCTATCTATTTATTTATTTAATTATTATATTTTGGTACATGGCTGTTTTTAGGCCATTTAACTCCACTTCTGGGTTCAGCTGGTATGGACCATCTCACCAATCCATGTCTGGCTGGTGGTGTGCTACAAACAGCTTGCAGAAAACTTGCTCTGGTCTTACGCTGTGCAGCCCATCCTTTTCCCTAGACATTGTGCTCACTAGAATTACACTGTTGGCTCCAGATTTCATTTTTGCTTAGGTTTCCATCTACACTTTCAGTTCTTCCCTTTGCTAAAGTAGACAAACTGCAAGGATGCATCTGAATTCTTTAAAAACTCTGGCATGAATCTTGGTCTGGACAAGTCAGCAAAGTAGCTGGCAGGATGCTGGAATGGCATGGGGTTTTATCAGTTTTTAACAGAAACTGGGCTACTGTGTGTGATTTGTGTGTGAAAAGGTTACTCAGGTTACAATTCATCCAGGCTTTCTTTTTATGCCCATGTGAGACAAAATGCAACACCAGTACCTCATCTGGAAAGCTTGAGCTCTGCTCCTGACTGTCCAGGGCTTATAAATGTGAGCACAAATGTTAAGTGACCTAGATATCTGTCTGCTGTTGTGAACTAGAGCTGTCTCTGGGAGTTTGGCAGTGGGAGAAACTGTTCTGCCCTATAATGAATGACTGGGGGCGTGGTATTTAATCAAACAGGTTAATCAAACACTATAACTGTGCATGTTTTTCTTTCAAACTAGGAAAGAGTCCAAGGAGTCCAAACAAGTAAATAAATTAAAGCTATCTGGAAGCTTTTCATGGCCTGATCTAGTCTACCTGGACATGTCTAAGAAGCTCCTGTTCAATACAGAAAAGAGATCTGGGTGCTTGTGTCCAAAACAATCCTTTTGCATATGTTGGGATATGCTCAAATCCTACCCTACAAGTGAGTAATTATGCTTATTTCTTCTGCTTACAGTTCTATATTGTATGGGTAATGTAGTGGATTCAGGTTTTTGAAAATGAATGCCCTCTTTTTTTTTTTTTAATTTTTATTTTTTATTTTCTAAGTTATTTTTATTACAGCAGTGTTGCATTTTACTAAATAAACATTACAAATATGCTCAATCTCTCTCTGGTTACTTAGATTAAAAAGAAACCACAAGATTGCTGAAGAACAGAATATTCAATGGATTTTTCTACTGCTCCTTGTAGCAAACATTTCATCTCATTTTTTTCTCTGAAGAGATATACTGTGTGATTCACTGAAGTCATTCACAACATTTTATATTGACTCACACCTTCACAAATTGTATGAAAATTAATGCAGTGTCAAAATTAGACAGTGATCCTTAATGCTTCCTCTAGAACTACTTCTAAGTACCATGTGAAAAACCTATTAAGCTAGTTTTTTAAAAATACAAAATTGCTGATAATATTTTTCTCTCTACAAACACAGGAACGTGTATATGAAGGATTTCCCTACTATTTTAAAAACAACATAAAAGTCTGGAATTATCTGTTAAAGTCCATTATATTTAATATTGTTGAAAATGTCTATTACATAAATAAGATCTAGTTTGACACTACATTTATTTTCAGTACAAGGACTGAGTTTTAATCTGCTATTACTTCTTTTTCAGGTGACACCCTTTCCTCTGTTTATGAAAGGAAGACTTTAAAGATACTTTGTAAACAACTTTTTAATAATTTGCAGTGTAGTAAACTACGGGTAATCTTTGCTGTCAAAAAATAAGATTTAGACATATTTCATTTATTTAAAAATCTCTGGAAAAATAGTTTTTCTTTTTAAAAGACATAATTTTCAGAAATAATTGTCCTATCTGAAAGAAAACTGAACTATAATATTAAAGTGTTAGGAGTTTTCAAATGCACTAAGTTTTGTGGAAGCAATATTCAAACAAAAGCCCATAGAAACCTTTAGAATCAAACATTTTCAACTGCAGTATTTGAGAAAAAATGTTAGGGAACTTTCTGTCAGTTCTCTTTCTGGTTAATAATAAATAAATGTTCTTCAAAGTGTTCTACAGTATTTTATTACAAATTAATAATTATAATAATAATTATTATTATTTTTTTTTTTTATTTAAAACAAATTATTTTAACTCATTCTCTGTGGAGATCTCCACTTTGAATCAGGCCCATCCCATTCCTGCATAGCACTCATTAAAAAGGATTATTTAAGTCACAGTTATTTCATACAGTGTTGTAGCACATCCTAAACCATTTGGAAGGAGGAGTCTCCTGCAGTAACAACAGGGAACGTGGAGAGCAACATTTGATATTATAATTGCCAGTGTAATATTTTGCCTGAAGTTGTGCATGTCAGGCAGCATCCTTATCAAGGCACAGTCAAGAAATGAATTGATGCTGCCTCTAAGGGCATGCAATAGTTGTAGTCTGATCCATCGGGCCTACAGAAAGGGGGGAAAGGGAGGAATTCACTGTGTGTTTCTGACATATCCCACCCCTTTCTGAGCCTGTGTAAAGGCTGTTTGGGGTGGCTCACTGTGTCAGCAACATGCTTTTCTCTTTCGATTGGAGTTTTGATAAGCACAGGTCCTGAAGGAATGTACAATGCTGGCACTACCAATCACCCTCTCCCTCTCTGCCGATAAAACCTAAGAAAGAAGCTGAAAATGTTAAGAGCTGTTCTTTGTAAATATAATGCTCTTGATTTAAATTACTATATATATATATATATTTCTCAGCCAGCTGACACAAACAATTCAAAATATCAGTATGTTGAGTAGTTATTTTTTTGAGGGTCAAATTTGGCAATTAGATGAATGCAGAATATGTGAATAAAATGAAAACTTTAGGGGCTGTAGCTTTAAATGTATTATTTAAAGAAAAATTCACTCCTAGAATATAAGCTCATATACCAAGTGCTAGCTACTAATGAATCACTAATGTTGATTTACTTTTTCCTCCCTCTCCTTGAGGCCAAATAAAAATGGTTCTGGCCCCTAAATGGAGGCACTGCAAAGTATTATTAATTTGAGGGAGAAGATAAACCTCTTATTTCAAAAGGCATTATAATTGCTTTCTGAAGAAAAAGGAAAAGCAATACCAGCCAGTTAATGAAAAGCAAAGCAAAAAGCCTTCCATAAGTAACAGTGGACCACTTGAAAGGAAAACAGAAAAGGTTCATATTTTTAATGCATAATTATCAGGGGTGTGTCACTGGAAAAAACTAGAATGCGCAAGTACACTGCACATACTGAGCATAATGTATTGAACACTAGTCCTCCCTGCCTACTTTCTTGTTTCTATATTTGTCATGATAAATTGAAAAGAAGTTTCTGGGTATGTTGCTATTTCTAAAACTTAAAATGTCTTAAAATCAGATAACGGTGACCAGAATAATCATAGTATCAATGTTTCCTATCCTGAACAACCACAGGCCTCTTTTTTTATTCTTTCCCATTGTTCTCCTCATCCTTTTGCTAATCATGTCTTAACATATATCTGAAGCCAGAAGGAAAAAGGGGCAGGCACTGAGGACAGAAGGGCTGGACAGAACTGGAAGGTGGGTGTAACTGAGTCACACCATGTAGGAGAAAATCTGCACTGGCTGTAGCCAAAGAGGGAGGTGACACAGGTTGATTTATGATTGAAACTGTTCAGGTTGGCACAGGTTTGTGGGACACACACAGAGTAATTCTGATGTTGATTGAAATGCCACTGCATTGCTTAAAAAAGAAATAAAGGCACTGATAGCTTTTCAGAATAAGAGAAACACATGTAATGTATCAAATTCTGTGCTGTGACTTTTGTCTTATATTCAGTTTGGAATAAACAGATGGAGATCTTGCTGCTTCTGTAACCTGACATTTTCAGTGCATTGAAGTTTCTTCAGAAAAAAAAAAAAAAAAAAAAAAAAAAAGCATGAACTGCAACAGCTGTCACTTTGCAGAGATTGAGTGATTGAGAACCTCATAGAGCTTTGCCAGATAGATCCTGATGCATCACTGATGCCTTTTCCATTAAAACAGATAGTTGCCATCAGAAATGATATACAACCAAGAGGCAATATTTCACATCCTGGATAACTTCATTTGAGGGATGTGGCACCAGTTATTTAGTGAATATAGGGCTGCACAGGCAGCCCTTTTCCCCTACCCATGTCTGAACTTCAATTTTTGAAAGGCAATTTTAATATTTATTTTTAAGATTATAATTTATCCAAAGGGTGACAGACTGACATGTATTTTAATGGTGTTCATATGAAAATGTATTAATGCAAACTGATATCCTCAAAATGTAACTGAAGCTGTTGGATGTCACCTTAATTGTTTCAATTAGGCTTTGTATACCCTGCTGTTGTGAAATAACCATGCTGCAAAGCTTTCAAAAAGATGTCTTCAACAATGTGTAAAGAAGTAAATCAAAGCATAGTTTTTATGCACTTTATGTTAAAGGAATTTTACTTGAACATTTACAGATTTTACATTGTAAAACAATTAATGACAGTGATTGTCCTCTTCTAAATGGTTTTGCATCAAAGGAAGAACCTTAATAGATCTGGTGCAGCCATTGCAGTAATAGACAGCAAAATCTATCTTGTGATTCTAAACAGACACCACCCCTGGGGAAAAAGAAAAAAAAAAAAAGTAAAAAAAAAAAGTAAAAATAAATAAATAATAAAAAAAAAGTAAAAATAAATCAAAACTTTGGAAAAGAAAACAAAACAAAAAACATTGTGGGTTACTGGTAACTAATGAAATGTCTGTCTTTCTTCCTACTTTAGGAGCTCAAGACAGTGAAGGAAGTGAAGACACCCAGGTTGTCAAGTAAGATGGTTGGGAGATTTGTCACTTGCCCAGTGTTGTTAATAAACATCTCACTTGAGTCAAAGACGAGACTGCTTGTTTACAGCTGTTTACTGTCTAGCGAGTCTTGGATTATAAATCTAGATTTTGAGGAATTTTGCTGCAGGTTAACCTCTGATTGGAAAGGGGAGAAAATGAGCAGAGTTTAGTCCTTATATTCAGTGTCAATTTATTTTCCTTTCAATATCTTGGTCTTTTCAATAGTTTTATTTCTTTGTACTCTCTGTTGCACCATAGGGGAGGAGACTGGTGAGGCTGAGGGGTGGGGATAGGTAGGTGGGTAAGAGAGTTTGGAGATAATATTCACAATTTTGAGTCATGTACAGAGAAATTTAGGATAGAGTTTGTCATTAATAACTTGAGTTACTTGACTCCATGAAATTTGAGGTTACAGATGAAATAGAATGTATTCACATACCTATATGATTCCACATAAGCTTCCACACCTGCTATAGATCTACATGTATTATTCGATACAGGATCATTACTGATGTATTGGGTGTGCATTTTAAACATCAGGGCAAAATGCCTCTGCTACATGCCATGGAATGAAAATGCATGTGTTTCCATTTACTAGAGGTGACAGCCAGTTTTGTGCAAAACAGTCTTTTATTTAACAACCGAAAAGCTATACAACTGTCATAAATCCTTTTGAAATGATATTGTATTAATTTCTGATAATATCCACCTTATCATTGTTTTCACTTTATGCTTCCTTAGCCTTTTCCTGTGTATTATGTAATAAGAAAGTTTGATATTCACATTAAGACTTTATGCTGCTGGATGTGAAAGTCTTGTTTTCCAAAGATTAATGATGGCCCCTTGATTCTTCTTAGTGCTCCCCCCATGAAGGTTTTCATGTACGCATCTTGCCTTCCTTTTCTTTATCTAAAATGATAGGTATATCAAACACAGGGGCAACAGGAGAGGTTTCTAAGTTCTACGCATTTAAGTATTACATCCTCCCCTCCACTCCCCTGCACTCCCCTCCACCCCCCCCCCTCCTTTGTCTGTTTGATTTGGGAATGCTACGAACAAAGCTGCATACTGCAGTATTTTGACATATTGCTCCAATAAACAAATTGTACCAAGAGGAGAGAAGGGAGGGAAGGAAGTAAACATCTTTATCTGTCTAGGCTACTGTGGATATTTCCTTTTTTTTTTTTTTTTTTTCCCCCCGGGAAGATAAGATAAGATTTCTTTAAACCCTTGTTAAACCCTTGCTAAACAATATTGCAGCAGTGATGTAGAGGGATTGATATTGAAAGGTGTCATGACTTCTGTGGAAAGCCTTGAATTTTGTCATATCCAGGCCTTTACTATATGACTATAGTTCACATTTTCATTTTTTTTTTCTTTTCTGCTTTTTATGCTGATTTGTTATTTGATATTGATCCTCTTCATATACATGCCTCTGGCAGTATTTCACCTCTGAGAGTAACAAAGGAAGAAGATTTATCAACTGAGATCCATATGTCAAGGTGTTTAAAATACAGCTGACTACACCTGCGGCTGTTAGTGGCAGTAGTGGGATTCTGACAAAGATATTTTGTGATGAGTTACAATAACAGTGAAAATAATGCCTACTAAAGAGAAATCTAGGGGAAAGGTTGTCATGTTTCTGGGGAAAAGGGGAGTAGAGGCAATAAAAGTGATTAAAACATATCTCTAAAATTACCCAGTTGATAAAGATACATAAACTATGGTTGATCCTAAGATGCTGAACAAGATATTCATGCCTTTGTGCTACATTGAGTTGATAAGGAGCAGAACTATATGTCATACTTCTGAAAGAAGATTAATGAGGGTAAATTTAGTTCCCCATCACCAGTTGCAAATGGCAGACAAATGAAGATGTTACTTTAGAAGCCAGCTGAACCCTGAAGCTCCTGAGCAGTTCAGGAGTGAATCCTTGTCAAGATTCTGCATATGACCAGTGGCAGTACTGGGCTAGTAAAAGGCCAGGAGGAAGAAGGCAGAAATATTGCTGTTAGTCTACCCATCAGTGGCCTTGCCCCATCTAACTCTGTTCTTTACTGGATTATGGTGTCTTGTGGAAATGACAGGACCTGCATGTGACCAACATTCAAGACTTCCTCAGCTCTGTTGAGAATGTTGTATGTATTTTATGGCCATGTGTTTATTTTTGGTATGAAGTTTATACCACCATTAAGAATATCAGAAGAAAAAGATTATTAAGTTCAGAAGGGTCCCTTATTAAGAACATATTCAGGTGAGCTGAAAACTTTAAATAAAGTAATTACAGAGAGAAGGAAGAGCTGGAATATCTGAGGACTATCAACCAAGTAAACAGACTCAGAACAAATAGTAATTGGTACAAAAGCTGAGGGACAAAAAGCTACATGAATGAATAATGTCAAATGGGCTATGGTAGGTCTAGTGTTGACACTATATGTTGCATTGGCAGAGCTGAAAAAAAGGAAGACTTCTGCAAGCTTGAAGTGTTATGGCTTTTGCAGGAACTGTTGAATCTGGCTTCAGCCTACATATTTTTATGGTCTCTATAGGGATCACTGAATGTAGGATGTGAAACTGTTTGATGAATTCACTTCTGTTTCCTAGGTGAGTGCTTTAACTCTGAGGCTGTAACACATGAAACATGTTTAAAAAAAATGCATGTATATTCTGTATTTGGTACTCAACTGTCTCGTTTTAATGTTAAGTACACTCAGAGCACATTGCACTCAATATCACAGGGTCCTGGATGCAAAGAAATCTCATTTGTGAGATGCAGATTTCTGTGGGAAGACATTTAGAGTCAGATGTTCAGGTCAGCTAAAATGGTGGGACCAGTAACAGAATTTCATATGCTTAAGTAAATTTAGGTTGAAAAATACAAAAAAAAGATTGAATCTAGTGGATTGATTTTTTTTTTTTTTTTTTTTTTTTTTTTTAATGTGTTACTCTCTGATAAATAAACATTTAGAAACCAATTAAAATAAAATGTATGATTCTTCTTTGCAAAGCTCACCTCAAAACATCCTATCACAAAGAGCATGTTGGAAGTTGGAGGGATATTGATTTAGTTTGAAAAGGAGAAACATAAGTTCCCCAGGAAGGAGAACAGAATAGGGTTATGACAGAAAACACTTGTGAATTATTCCAAAATAATGGACAAGGAGAAAAAGGGAAGAGTATTTGCAGAAATATTTATGTGAAGTTTTATTTGGGAAGAACAGACCAGTTTACCTTTGCCAATTAATGTTTAGAAGCATGTTCTGAGTACCTGGTAATGACCCATGGTATTTCCTGCCAGAATAGCCTTTGGGTTTCAGATTAATGTAGTTAACCATGTGATATATCTTCTGCCAGAAAGGTGCACTGCTATTTCTTATGAGATCTATCATTTTCTGTTAGGTGAGTATTCTCAACAAAAAACTACAAACAAATACTTATTTTATTTTTTCACCTAGGGAGTTTTGAAACACCTTGTCAGTTGGGGATGGTGAAGCTATGTGTACGGGAGAGACATTCAAGAGGAAGTAGACACAGGGACTGCTGAAAATCTGGTATGATCTCATATGGGGACATAAAGTATCAGGTGCTGAGAGGATAGAAAATACTGCTAAGAGTTCCAAATGTGAAGCCGCATTCACTGCCTGAAGAGCACATTTCTGCACACACCCAGTAAAGGTCAGGAACACTGTCAGTGAAGATATCAAAGGACATACCTTTTGATATTTTGCTTGGAAGTCACTTTATATGTGTGAGCCAGAAATCCTGTCTGGTCCTCACTAAAAGTACAGACATCTGGCTGCAGGAATGCAGCTGAGGGTATCAGTGAAAATACATGAGGTGATAGGGAAACACAAGCGGAGGGAAGGTCAACATCCTCTCCTTCCATTACAGACAAAAGTGAAGGCCCTTATCCTCAGGCCACAATTACAGTCCCTGTAAGCTGATATGATTCAGAGTGAGCAGTACTTCCACTCATTTCCACAGAGAAAGTGTCAAGTACATTGGCTAACTTAGAATAAGTGCTAGGTGACCATGGAGGATAACCTGTTGTATATTATCAGTGGGAAACTAAGGACTAGGTGTTCTGTATTATGAAGTACATGAATTTTGGGAAATAGAATCAAACAGAAGCAGTTCAGAAACTAAATACCCATCTATCCATTTGCAAAGCAGTACTGTCAAATATGTGACCCTCGACAGATAATTCTTGGAAAAGAATGAAGAAGTAAAGAGAGTGACAACAAATTTTGTGGGTTTATTTTACGAGGAGATATTCAGTTACAATGAGATATATTTGGTACGAAACATTGGCTCATTTGAAAGAAAACAGTATTTTGGGCAATGAGGTCACAGGATGGAATATGAAACTTTGATCTGGGAAACTGACATTTTAAAGATGATATCTGTCATTTTATAACAAATGCATTGTTGATAAAAGGTACTCCAAGATAAATATTTTACTGCAAGATGCAATAAATATACCACACAAAAAGATGTTTGTAATCAAACTTGACTAGGGCTTTCACTAAGGTGCAGGAGATGTGGAAAACAAGGGATACTGCCAATACCTTAAATGTAATATACTCACTAATGTATCTATTTAAATCTATTATGCAGTCTGTGTGAAGTTAAATCAAAAGAGACTTCCATAGGGAAAAAAATAAAGGAAATGAAACAATTAACAAAGATCACAGAAAGAAGAACGACAGCTATTTTTTTCCAAAGACCATACCAAAAATCCTTCAGAGAGATGTATACAAATGCTTTTGGGTAACAATATAAGATATACTGTAATTAAGCTAATTACATATTTTCTAAAGCAGTGGTCCCTGGATTAGAATTTAGGATGGAAGGACACCTCAGAGTTTAATATTCTTTCTAGAGCAGGAGGTAGAAACAAAATGAAGCTGAGCTAAACATTTGGCACGTGTTTATAGATAGGGGTGAGAACTTGATTGCAAAGGTGATTGTCCTCCTCTACCATTGTGAGACCCCACTTGGAGTACTGAGTCCAGGTCTGGAGCCCCCAGCCTAAGAAGAATGTTGATCTGTTAGAATGGGTTCAGAGTAGGGTTACAAAGGTGAGCAGAAGACTGGAGCACCTCTCCTACTAAGAAAGGCTGAGCTGGGGCTGTTCAGCATGAAGAAGAGAAGGCTCTGGGGAGAACGCAATGCAGCCTTTCAGTACTTGAAGGAGACATAAAAAAGATGGAGAGTGACTCTTTGCTCAGTCAGATAGTGACAGGATGGAGAGAATGGTTTTAAACAAAAAGTGGATAGATTTAGATTAGAGATTAAGAGGAAATTTTTCACTTAGTGGGTGGTGAGGCACAGGAACAGGTTGCCCATAGAAGCTGTGGATGCTCAATCCCTGGAGGTGTTCAAGACGAGGTTAGATGAGGCCCTGGGCAAACTGAGCTAGTGAGGGGTGTCCCTGCCTATTGCAGGGGGATTGGGACTAGGTGACTTTTAAGGTCTCTTCCAAACTGAGCCACTCTATGATTCCATTCTATGATTTTATGAACTTAGTCCATTCCTGTCCCTGCTTTAATGCTGGTTTGTGCAGTGTGCTCACTGGGTTGTCTGGCAGTTCCCCAGTCTATCATTGAGACAGTGCAGCAGCTCTCTTTGTGTGCTGCTTCACTGATGTGGGTTTAGCTGGGCAAAGAGGAGCTTACACATGTTTGCAAATGAAGAATATATTTAGAGAAAACCACTTGTTATTTTAACTGTGTTCTGTGCTTTTTTTTTTTTTTGTGTGTGTGTGTGTGTGTTTGGCTGAATATAAAAAGAACTAATTTTAAATAGCCTGTCTTGGGATTAGTTTAATTAATGAAGTGCCAGAGACAAGTTTTGGCAGGGTCCTCTATAAGAGCTGTGCCTGTGTAGCAGAGATTTGAAAACTACAATACAAAAGTCCAGTTCAAATATAATCAATCAATTTTTTTTTTCTCTTATAACAAATAATTCAAGTCTTTTGACTTGAGTGTGGTGTGCAACACAAATTGCAAAAGAATGTGTAACACAACTTGCCTTGTTACAGGAGTAAATTCCTCTGGTGGGAACAGCTGAGGTGGGAGTCAAGTGATATGTGGTTTCGTTGGAAGGAGCCTGGACTGCACTGAATGTAGTTTAGGCAGGCAAGGATGAGACTCACGTACACATTTAAGTGCCAGCTAGGTTGTTGTACAAAGGATTCTGTAGAAAGATCAGTGATAACAGACATAGGAGCTCAGACATTTCATACATATTATCTGTTTGCTGCCTTCTTATATTACTTTTCAGAGGCAAAAATCTCACTGTTGGTTCATCAACAAGCAGCGGCTCATTTATGCTTCCAGACCCCCAGCTTCCTTCTCGTTTAACTGTTGCTAGATCTCTGCTTTTCATAAATAAACCTGGAGAACATTTCATGTTGTAGCTATCATGAGCCAAACTTCTTGAATATGCTCCTGCATATGATAAAATTATATTTATAACTTGTAGCTGCACCTCAAGTATAACAGTGTAAATGAAGACTGTACAGTTCTCTGGTGTCCTGGAAACTTGTCATTAAGTATACAAGTTGATTCAGTGTTCTAATAAATTCCTCTTGCCACTCAGTGCTTGCTTTTATTCTCAGTTGGAGCAAGGCACAAGGCTTATGCACTGTTTAAAATATGGAAACTATTCCAAATGTATTGGCAAATAAAGACGGAAGCTCAGAATTAGTTGTCCTATGTAAAAATGCTGTGTAAAAATAGATGAGCAAAAATATCCAAAAATGTTATGGAAATTTCCTCATTACTGGGATCACAGAACATACTGGCTCCTGGGTGTGATCCTTAAGGCCAAAACTCTCCCAAACCCATGAAGCTGCAATATGGAGAAGACTGCTTTCAATAGCGATTTGTGAAGACAGCACAAATAAGTACTTAAGTAGTTATTAAGTAAGTACTAAATAAGTTATAAGTTAATAAGTACTTAACGGATCTTGGGTCTATCTAAGGTAAAGTTGGCACATTGAATTGGATTATTGTCCAGCATTTCTCCTCAAAATTACCTCTGCTGGTATTTATAAGGCCTGAGCAGGAAGCATAGTATGAATGTAATTTTTCATATTAAATACAGTGTTTGCATCCATTGTTCTTTGTCAGTGATTTTGGGTTATAGACACTGGATTTTTAAAGGTGCTAAGATAGGAACCTTCACTGAAATGAACTTCTAATCCAGTCATGCTCGCCCTGCTTCCAAACAAAGCAAAAAAAAAAACAAAAAATCCACAGCCAAACAACCCACAACCAACAAAAACAAAGCAACAACAAAACCAGCAAGAGAAAGACTTTCCATGTAACCACTTTGTAATTTAGCACTAGTACTTGGTTAGGACCACTAGACCAGGTATGAGTAATCTTGTTGAGCATGTGTTACACATCAGAATTTTTAAAATATTAAAGGCACTGGATAAGTATTTTAGTGAGTGGAAGCAAAAAACTGATCTAGAAGCAACACAGAAATGTAGGTAACATTTCCCTAAAGGCTCCCATTCTTTCAGTCTAGGATGGACAGATGAACAGATGGGTAGGTGGATCCCAGAAGGATGTGAATCTTAGAAATCCCTGTTGATTTGGTGTCTCTGACCACTGAGTCTCATATTACTAATTATTAAGATGAACAGTCTTGTGGCCATTAACATGATGTTGCTCTATGGCAGTCATGCTTGAGCCCTTTTTAATGCCCTATATAGTTTAAGAATTACTAGTTGTGCACATAGGTGTAGATGTTATTTCAAAAGCAAGTAATATTTTAAAAGTAGGTGTATAGGTGAGGATCAAAGTGATAATTTAACATTCACACTCTTTATCTGTCTGATTAGATTACAGACCGCTATAAAAATTCTGTGATGATAACATTCTACAAGTAGGAAAAACTATATATTTGATCACCTGTACACTTAAAAAACAATAATAATCAAAAAACAACCAAACTCACAACAACAACAAACAAACAAAAAAACACACAACAAACCCAAGCTGTATATATATATATATTTTCTTTTCTATATGACACATTCTTTCCAAAACATCATTAAATACATCCAATGTCATTTCAGTTTACTTGGACAATTTTGCACTCAGAATCAACACTATAGAGTAACTTTCTCCCATTCTAACACTGTTTTTGGTTTCTAAATCAGTATAAACTGCAAAATGGAGAACCCCAGAAGCTGTAAGTGAAAAAAGCCCTATTTCATTGATTCAACGAAGAATTTGATGTGGGATTTACACTCACACTCCAATTTTGATTTCATTTCAGCCCATAAACTGTTTTGAGGTTTTATTTATATTACTTCAATCATTTCTCTAACTTTACTGAAGACAGCAAATTAATCTGCCCTTTGTCCTTCTGATTGCTGGATTCTTTAGCACATAGTACAGGTTCTACACACTTTGTGTGTGCTGATTTTGTGATATAGAGCATTGCTTTGTATTGAAATAACAGTACTGAATTAATTAGATCTGATCCCTGGAGCTGAATTCCAACCACCAAGCCACACAGGGAGTATATTTTTTATTTATAATTCATTTACTACTGACAATCATAGTGGCAATTTCATTAAATAAAATATACCCTAAACGTAAAAGCCCATTAATATGAACTTATCATTGATCTGCTTTTATTAAATTTACTGACTTTTTCTATTTGTTTCCAGAGTATTGATAGAAGTATTTTTATCTTTTTTTTTTTTTTTTCTTTTTCTTTCTGAAAATAACTCTGTTCAGAAGTGTCTTAAATAGTTCAGAAATAGATGATCCAGATGGAGCAAATAAATGTACTCTCTTCTCTTCCAAAAATAAAGTTATAAACAGGTCACTGTTCCTTAAAATATGGAAAAAGTTTGTCATTCTAAAAGTCAAAGCTGTCTGGAATTACTTATCTAAGGGTTAAAAATAAAATAGACTTTTCAAAACTACTGCAGGCTGAATAATAATCCAATTTTAACCTCACTAATAATTTTTTTGAATAGTGTAGTAGTACCCTGTTCTTATCAGTTGGGCAGGGATTTCCTGCTACTAAACACACATTTCTGTCTTAGATAATATAATAGGTATGTACATTAACTACTGCATTGCTCTTACAGTGCACCAAAAATAAGCAATGGAAAGCTGTTTTATCTTTACCTCAAAAGATATTTTCTGCTCTCTATATTAACTGGAATTTCAGATCATGTGCAGTCCCTTTTTCAGTTTGCTAAGGAAATAGAAAAGGAAAATTAAGTATTGAAGCTATTGTGTTTATAAATATAAAGATTTAGCTTTTCTTACAAAGATTAATTTGAAATGACACTATGGATCTTGACAGTTCTTGTTGCTTATTTTCATTTAGTAGACAATTTTGCATGCTACTGACATGGAGACAGGGTCTTAGGCACCAGCTTTGTTCTTTTGATTATTATACTAAATGAAATAAATATTGAAGCAAATAGACAGTAAGCCTAACTAATGACTAAATTACTATGCCAAATACATCTCAGTAAACAATTACTGAAGGGAAATCCAGCAATATACAATAATAAGTGATTTGATATTCAACTGATAAACACGTTTTCTGCTGGATGAGTGACTGAGGTGCACACAAATTATTTATTATTATTATTATTATTATTATTATTATTATTATTATTATTATTATTATTATTATTATTCCAAAATTTGAGATGCTCATAACACATCCTTAAGAGTATGGTTTATTCCTTTCTATTACCATTTCAGGTCACTTAGTATTACTTCTTCTGCCTATGTATTTTAAGGTAGTTGAAGAAGCTTATAAGCAAAGCATGACTGAGACAGCCTTACATGTGTTAATGAATGATATTGACTTGAGAGCTGAACCTTGTAGGTCAGAACTTTTCCTCTTCAGCAAAGGACCCAGAGAACGCTACTATAAAAAATGAAAAATCAGCCAGATTTAGCAGATATACAAGTCTATACACCTAGAAACACATTGCTACACCAAATTCTGTGAAATGTTAATTAAGCTGTTAAGCTGACTCTAAAAATACCATTCTGTCTTCAAATAAATATAAAAGTTGAAATATATGTCTGCTTTAACCTTGCAATTGGATATACTAGAATAATGAGTTTTAAAATAGTGCTCTGAAAACCTGAAAATCAGTAGATTACGGAGAAGATGTTCAAGTATGACCTTCATAAAAACTACTCAATTGATTTTTAAATTACAGGAAAATAAACCAACACCTCTTTTTGGCTCAGTTTTGTCTTTTTCTCTATAGCAAGCATAAATTTTATTCAAAGAGTTTTGCTACAGCTCTGTGATCATGACAATTATGTATTTAGCACTTATGTGAAAAACTAATGTGATTAGCAATTGCTCAGTTCCTGCTAGCTTCCAGTGAACTTCAGGTAATCCTGGAATTTATGCTAAGGCACACAGAAAATAAGGAGGTGATTGGCAACAGCCAACATATCTTCACTAAGGGCAGATTATGCCTGACAAATATGGTTGCCTTCTACTTTGAGGTTACAACATTGGTGGATATGGGAAGAGCAACAGATACAATCTACCTCAGCTTATGCCAAGCATTTGACACTGTCCCCCATGATATCCTTGTCTCTATATTGGAAAGACATGGATTTGATGGATGGGCCACTTGGTGGGTAAGGAATTGTCTGGCTGGTTCCACTCAAAGAATTGTGGTCAACAGCTCAATGTCCAAGTGTAGATCAATAATGAGTGGTGTTCCTCAGGGGTCTGTATTGGGACCGGCACTATTTAACATCATTGTTGTTGGCATGGACTTTGAAACTGGGTGAACCCTCAACAAGTTTTCCAATGACACCAAACTGTGTGGTGCAGTCAATACACTGGAGGGAAGTCATCCAGAGGGACCTAGACAGGCTTGAGAGATGGACCTGTATCAACCTCATGAGGTTCAACAGGGCCAAGTACAAGGTCAGGGCAATTCCAAGGACAGGCTGGGAGGATAATGGATTGAAAGCAGACCTAAGGAGAAAAACCTGGGAGTGTTGGCTGATAAGAAGCTTGATGTGAGCTAGTAATATGTGCTTGCAGCCCAGAAAGCTAGAAGTATCCTGGGCTGCATCAAAAGAATCATGACCAGCAGGTCAAGGGAGGTGATTGTCCCCCTCTACTCTGCTCTCATGAAGCCCCAACTGGAGTGCTGCATCCAGGTTTGGGGTCCCCACCACAACGACATGGAAATATTAGGGTGAGTCCAGAGGAGGGCTATGAGGATGGTCATAGGGCTGGAACACCTTGCCTATGAAGACAGGCTGAGAGAGTTAGGGTTGTTCAACCTGGAAAAGAGAAGACTCAGGGGAGACCTTATAGCAGCTTTTCATTACCTAAAGAGGGCCTGCAGAAAAGATGGGGAGGGACTCATTGTCAGGAAGTGTAGTGGTAGGACAAGGGGTAATAGCTTTACACTAAAAGAGGGTAGGTTTACATTAGATATAGAGAGGAAATTATTTACTCAGAGGGTGGTAAGGCACTGGAATAAGTTGTCCATAGAAGTTGCGGATGCTCCTTCCCTGGAAGTGTTCAAGACCAGGTTAGATGGGGACTGGATTAACTTGATTACATGGGAGGTACCCCTGCACATGGCATGGGAGTTGGAACCAGATTCTATGCTTGATTGTAATCCAGCCCCCATAAAATTATTTTTTATTTTCAGTGTTGCTAAAACCAAATATAATTATGTCCTCTAGTAAATGCATTCAAATAAAGAAGGAGGGTTAGAACAATATTCTGAACAAGTGGTAGGGCCATGTCAAAAAAATGTCAGTTCATGGTAAAGGCCTAAAAGCTGACAATGGAAAGAAAATTTAACTGCTAATAAGTTGTTAATAATGAAATTTAGTTGATAATTTTCTTTGGCAGTTTGACTAAGGCAAGTTTTATTGTGGAGTAGCGCATATTTTGTCTTCCTACCATTATGATGACTGAAGTAGATAAGTAGATAAGTAGAGTGCATGTCTTGTGAAATTCCTTTATTTCCAGGTATAAAGGATGAAATTCATTCCAGTGCAAGTGAGCCATCATGGAACACAATAAACTTTATGCTGTGGAAAGCTATTGTGCTCATTTCTGGAGAGTCAAAAGACTCTCCAGAGGGGCCTGTCCAGAACCCTCTAGATGACTTCCCTCCAGTGTATTGACTGCACCACACAGTTTGGTGTCATTGGAAAACTTGTTGAGGGTTCACTCAGTTTCAAAGTCCATGCCAACAAGACTCTGGAGAGTCAAAGACTCTTCTTAGTATGAAATCAGTATTAAATCCCTGAAATGTTTAGGGTTTTCCCTTTTAACATATTTTTCTCCATTCTGATTGCATTTATATTCATTTAATCCGAGAATTATGTTGATTTCTGGGGAATGTATATGTGCACACATTTCTTCCTCTGCTAACCAAAATGTAAATACACCTTCTAAGACAAGTCCCCTCACAGTATGATGGCAGTAAGAAAACATATTGCCTTAGAGTTAATTGTGCTACTTCATATAAAAAGTGTGTCCCGAAAGATAAATCTTTCTGTATTGTAGAATCTTATTTTTCATTTTGTTTCATTTGTTTCTCTATACATTCCTAATTGCTTTACTAACAAGCAGTCTGTTGAGATTTATAGAAAATCTCTTTGTGCTCATTAGAACAATTCAGTAAATATTAAATATACCAGATAGTTTAGTGTTTTGGTATATATTTTATGACAGGATAGTCCTAAAAAGGTCACAAGTCTCAGTTTAAGGATGTTTGTTTGTAATAAAAGCTCTTTTGCACCTGTCTTTGTGCTTTTCAATAAACTGTTTTTCTCAAGAGTACAATTCAAAACTTTTTGGTCTAGAACATGGCTTTGCAGTATATTGGATATTTGGCATAAGAATTTGAAATCTCATGAGAACAATAGGTTACTATTTTGTGGATGTTTTAAAAGGCTCTAATTTGGACTAAACTTCCTTTAATTTTATTTTATTTTTAGTTCACATCAGAGCCTTTATTCAGGTGCATGAACCATATTTTGAGTAAATTTTCCCACTTCACCAAGAAAAAAATGCTAGTATTTTCTTTAATAAAGTTTATTATTATTAATCGTTCTTATTCTGTGGAAGGGATTTAAGAAGATGATTTGGATTATCTGGGAGTATTATTATTCTTTCTCATGGATTAAATGTTGTTCTTATCTACAGTGTTGCTCTGATCTGCATGGTACTCCCAGATGCAAAAAGCAGAGGTAAGGGAAACATGCCCCTGTGAATGAATGTTCTAGAAATACAGCTGTGATGAAATAAAACAGAATAACTTGGAAATCACTTGTAAGTTATAGTTTCAAATTAAATGCAATATAGAAATATGCTCCATACTTATTATTGCAGAAGGTAGCAGTGGCAAGACTAAAAAAATCTTATAATAGGAACACTTTTGAGAATGTGTTTTGAGAATGCCCCAAGAATCTAGTGTTAATTTAATGAATTAAGGAATTATACTTAGGAATTATATCCAGTTTGGAATTATTAACTCTAATTTAGGAATTAATGTCCACTTAGATTTATAAGAAAGGAGGTGTGATTTAACTAGCTAGTCCATATAGACAATCCTCTGTATAAAACATACTGCAATCAGAATCTTTCATTATGGAAAGACTGTCATTTAATACACAGTAAGATGATCCCACTACCTAGACATCACCTGTTTTCTATATTCTTAATTTGCTGCTTTCTGTAGCTGTACTGATCTACGAACATGAGGAGTAATGACTTGGAGTGAGCAAAGATGTGCTTGATTAAATGAACTGACATACTGCAGTCATACATCGTTGTATTAAATTAAACATCTAAAATTTATAGAAATGCTGCTTATCATACCATTAAATTGTTATCATAGTTCCAATATTCATCACAGAGCACCTAGAATAAGTGCAAGTGCTGAAGTGATTTCAAACAACCAGGTGTAATAGTAGTGCATGTGTATGTTTTCATATTTACATTTTTTATTTAAGCTGACAGAAGAGAACAGAGAGACTCTCTGATATTACTTTCCATTTATACTGTGATAGCAGTCCATGTGACTAGGTAGACTGAAGCACACGAGACATTGCAAGTTATTGCACTAGTTTAACAGGTGGTAACTTGTGGCCCTGTGCAAACAGGAATGACAAATATTTTTAAAGTCATGTACCTCAAAAGATCTTTTCAAAAATTGTCTTAACGTACTCCTAATGACATTGATCACAGATAAAACTTCAATCTTGGAAGATTCTGCAGAGATTACAGACAGCTAAAAAACAGTGTTTTAATATGATATTGTCATTCACAGTTACTGTAATTTAAGGAATTCCCAAGTTCAACAAGTGACTGAATCTTTACTCAAACAGGGCTGGCATGAAATTCTGCTTATAAACCAATAGATTCTTAGGTTCTCAAACCCATGCAGTATTTATAATTAGGAAGTCATTACTGAGATTTTAATAATATATTTTCAATCTTTATTGAGGCACACTAGCTCCAAAGGTTATAGAACTCATATTTTTCCTGCAGAGTAACAAGGTTTGGGACATATTGCAAAGGAATAATAGACCATGTATTCTATAATAATTGGCCACAAAAATGGCACATTTTAAGTTCTTCTCTGTCCCAAGGAAAAAGCAAAGCTTTGGCTACAAGCTGTTAAACTTCATCATGCCAAAGGTAAATGCCTTGAACTGGAAGATACAGTGTGTGTTTTATTGTACCTGTCTTTGTCCATGGTTCTTTTCACAATTCCCTGAAGACTGGTCCATGGCTATTAAAGAGGTCCTGCTTTAATAGCACCTGCTCTGCTGCACACTGGGAACAACATATATCGTCTCCATCTTTCCTTGATGTTCCCATCTTCTATATTTTGAGTCTTGTTTACTTGCTTACCATGTCTTAAATTTTCATTTTCTGTGGGACTTCAGACAAATGAGATGAGGAAAGAAAGGAATAGGCAAATAGTTCCTGAAAGATATCTGACTGTTTCGGGTTTTGCAATGTTATAGATTTTGAATATTGCATTAACTGTTCAGCATTACATAGACTTTACATGTATAGACTCTTCTGAGAGCAGTCCACAACAAATAGGATCTCTGTTTCTATATTTATCTGGAATTTCTATTTTAAGTAATTTAAATGAGGGTTTATTTGTTTTTAAATGCTATCTTCATGGAACCCTAATGTTTGAAAGGAGAAACGACTCTTAACTCTGGATTCCCTTGGTTTTGAGTGTATTTTAAGCTAACCTCTTGACAATATTAAAGTGCAATTTCTTTTCATGTAAATGAAATACTTGAAGCTTAAGAAGTAATCTAAAGCATCAAAAAAGAAAAAAGTAAAAAATAAAAGAAAAAAAAGTTTCTTTTAATTCACTCCCCAGCAGATGAGTGTTCTACTTTTCCATTCAGTAACAGTGCTTGGACTATATCAAATGCAGTTTGAAAAGTGAGGTCATGATGCTATGATTCAGAATTTGTCAGATGTAAAACCATAAGGGGCTTTTAGAAGATGAAAAGACTAGACTTCTGATGTGACCTGATGCAGCTGAGCAACTCCCAAAGTCACAAGTCAGTTTCTTACTATAAAAGAGACATCTGATCAGATTGTCATGCTTTATGTTTAATGGAGTGTTACAAGGACTTTGACACAAACCATTACTCACTATTTACTTATTCAAGGCAGAAACCTACTGGAAAATTGACCCACTATTTACTTATTCAAGGCAGAAACCTACTGGAAAATTGAACAAAATTATCCATACTTTAACATATCTGAGCAGATTACAGTATGAACAAAATTTCTAAAACATGCCCTTTTGAGAACATTTATTAAATGTTCTTAAATTCCTGCATTGTATGATTAAAAAATCATTATGTATTACTAACTAATTTTTAACCTCAGGATGCTAAATAGAAATGCTGCCAATATTACAATTTATATCTGCCATACATGGCCATGTAACAGAAAGATCCGTTATCTGACTAGATTCATATGGTAACGAGTTTTGAACTTGTTTTTCCTTTACATCTTACAATTCTTGGCACAAAACTGTTAGGTAATTTTTTTAGTATGTTCAGCACATATGGGAATTAAAGCCATTGGAAAAAGCAGTAGCAATAGATCCAGTCTTTGATATTATTAGCAATTTCAATTTTTGACTACAAGAAGATGCTCAGAGGAACCTTGGTCACATTGAACTGTGCAGAGGAAACATGCAATTGAACAATTAGTTCAAATCTATTGGTTGCTACTCAGAAATGAAAGCTGGTAAAATCACAATGCTTGTCTAGAGAGGGATGTTATTGTGAAATAACCAATGAAGTATAATAGCTCTTCTGGAAATCCACAGTTACTACGCACTGTGAGGGTGTGATTAGCGTGTATTAGTTCTAAAACTTAGAAAGCTAAATGACTTAAATGTTCTCTGACTGTGCCATAAACATGCTCACATAAGAAGGTAAAGCGAGTTAAATATTACAGATTTTCTTTTTCACTGCAGAAATGACCAAGACTTATAAAATTATTGTTATATGTAAATACCAGAAGTGTTTGCTACATATACCAAATATGAGCTAAGTAAACCAACAAGCAGGCTATATTTTCATTCATGACATTAATGATATTATAGAAAGTAAATAAATAGAAAGAATTCTAAACCTCTGACATCTTTTGGAAATTCAACAGTTATAGAAAAGGATCACAAATAGTACATGGAGTCTTCATTTGTTACTAATTGACATTGTTCAGTGGTATAAATCTCCTTACGTGACTCAAACTATTGATCTGCACCAAGCTAAATTGGACTCAAGCACAACAGGCCAATCAGGGGGAATTTGTTGATGACACCATCTTGCTCAAACTACAAGAAGCATTTCATTCACAAGCTCTTATCCCCCCTGGGGAATTTCAGCCATCTGGATGTCTGTTGGGAAAGCTACACAGCAGTCATTAAGAAATCCAGGAGACTCCTGGAGTGCATTGAGGACAACTTCCTCATCCAGGTATTAGACAAACCAATCAGAGAAGAAGTGTTACTGGAACTGGTGCTCACTGGTGCAGAAGAGCTCATTAAAGAGGTTAAGATTTGAGGAAAGAGGCTGCAGTGACCATGCCCTGGCTGAGTTTGTGATTTTGAGGGATATGTGCCTGGCAAAGAGCATAGTCAGGACCTGAAATTTAGCAAAGTGAACTTCCAACTGTTCAAAGAATTAGTGGACAAGATCCCATGTCATATTGTCCTTAGGGACAGAGGATCTGATCAGAACTGGCAACTCTTCAGGGATATTTTTCTTAGAGCGCAGGAGCTGGTCTGTCTTGGGACCAGTGCTTTTCAGTATCTTCATCAATGACATAGAAACTGATTGATTACACCCTCAGCAACTTAGTTGATGAAATCAAACCAACTGGTGTGGTTGATACCAAAGAAGGAAGAGATGGCATTCATGAGGTTCAACAAGCAAGGCGCTGCACATGGGTCAGGGCAATGCCAGACATGAGCACAGACTGGGAGAAGAACTCACAGAAAGCAGCCCTGCAGAGAAGGATTTGGGGGTTCTGGTGTGGGAAAGGCTCAACATGAGTCAGCAGTGTGTGCTTGCAGCCCATAAAGCCAACTGCATCCTGGGCTGCATCAAAAGAGGAGTGATCAGCAGGTCAAGGGAGGTGATTGTCCCCCTCTACTCTGCCCTCATGAGGCCCTGCCTAGAGTACCGCATCCTGGTTTGGGGCCCCCACCACAAGAAAGATGTAGACCTGTTGGAGTGAGTCCAGAGGAGGGCCACAGAGATGATTGGAGGTCTGGAACACCTCTCCCATGGGAAAAGGCTGAGAGAGCAGGGAATGTTCAGCCTGGAGAAGACAAGGCTCTGGGGAGACCTCATTGTGACCTCAGTGAGACTCTTTACTCACGTAGATAATGATAGCATAAGAGGCAACGGTCTTAAACAAAAAGAGGATAGATTTAGATTAAACATCAGGAAGAAATTATTTACTGTGGCGGTGGTGAGGCACTAGAACAGGTTGCCCAGCGAAGTTGTGGATGCCCCATCCCTGGAAGTGTTTAAGGCCAGGCTGGATGGGGCCTTGGCCAACCTGATCTGGTGGGTGGCATCCCTGCCTATGGCAGAGGGTTTGGAATTAGATGATCTTTAAGTCCCTTCCAAACAAGCCATTCCCTAATTACACATCTGCAGAGTAGAAATCCAAATGCTTCGGTGTATATCTCAAAACCAAATAGACTAGAATGTTAAATATTATTCAAGAAGGAAGTATTTTAAATAAATAACTTTGCAGGGTCAAAAATTTACTAATGTGTGTCTTTATTAAGTACAATCTGTTGCTGAATTATTGCACAGATATTATTTCTGATGAATCCTGTAATTGTAGAGATTTTTATCAGATTAAGCTTTGCCCTGCAAGGTGAAGGATCAAATTGTTTTTCACCATCTAGCTGCATTAAGAGAGCCTGAAGGTCAATCATATCAGTAAAACATCTATCTTTGTCCGGAAAAGAAAGTCAACTGGAAAGTATGTCTGATATGTGCAGTGACATAGAAAGTAATGGTTAAGATCCTATTTTATGTGAAGATTTTTTACTTACATTTAAGTAGTTTACTATAGAAATTCTCAAATACGTTCCGATAATTTAAGTATATGCAATTATTGAAGAAATCATATATGCAACACCTCACTTTAATGAGATACAATGACATCTTTGTCATCATTTGTGAATTCCTCAAGACATATTCCACAAGACTTGATTTTCACATGAACTGTATTCAGAAAATATTTTAAAAAAACTCTCGTCTCTTTTACACATATTTCTTAAAGAGTTAGTAGAAACTCAAAGCTTCCAAAAGGAAGTTGCTCATTAGACTAGCAAGAAGAAACAATTAGCTAGCAAGTAGAAATAATAATTTATACTAGCAAGTAGAAATAGTTGAACATTTGATAGAATCATAAAATTATTAAATAATTTAGGCAAAAAGGGACTTCTGGAGGCTGAATCCAACTTTTGGTAGAAGCAGGTCCAATTAGCGCAGGTGGCTCACAGACTGTACAATTAAGTGTTGAGTATGTCCAAGGACAGGAAATCCACAATCTCTTGCAGCACATTGATCCAACGTTTGACCATTGTCATAGTTAAAACAATTTCTGTGGTATCTAACTGGCATTTACTGTACTTCAGCTTGGGTCTGTTACCTCCTGTCCTCCTTGCTCCTTTGAGTCTGATTCTGTCTTCTCTGCCGTCCCATTAGGTAATTGTTGATAGCAATAACATTCTCATTACATTTCCTTCTCTAGGCTGATCAAGTCTCATTCTGTCAGCCTTTCCTTATTTGCCATGTGCTTCAGCCCTCAACCAGCTTGGTAACATACTACTGGATTTGCTGAGATCTGCTGATATTGTTCTTCTGCTGGGGAGCCCAGAACTGAGCAGCATGCTCCCAATGTGGGTTTACAAATGTCATATAGAGGGGTAGAATAATTCTCCTCAACCTCCTGGCTACATTCATGAAATACAGCTAAGGATGCTGTTGGTTTTCTTTGCTGCAAAGATGCACTGTTGAGCCATTATTTAACAGAACCCTCAGGACCTTTGCTGCAAAGTTTCTCTCCAGCCAGTCTGCCTCCAGCCTTTTTTGTTGTATGGTGTTATTCCACCCCATGTGCAGGATTTTGCATTTGCCTTTGTTGAAGTTTCTTTCGGTCCATTGGAGAACCACTTCCCCAGTTTGGCATCCTTTGAGAACATACTGAGTGTATAGTCCATTCCTTTGTCCAGATTATTAGTAAAGACATTTGACAGAATTGTCTCTAGTATTGATCTCTGAAAGTTGCCACTAGTAATCAACAACCTACTGGAAGTTTCAGCGGTGATCACAAACTCTAGATCCTCATGATCCAGTGAATTTTCTGCCCAATTATCCAATGAATTTTTGACATATCGAGTCTACATATTACCAATCTGGCCAATTCTGTCAGAGGCCTTCTAATTATTGTCAGGCAATACTATATTATTAATGGAACTGTGCCTTTTTACCATCCAAGTGAAACTATTGCAAATTTTTTCTTACGAGAGGAAGCCCTAAAAGCTGAAACTCAATTGTAAAACAGGATCTTAGATGAAAAAAAAGCTTGGCCTATCCTTACAGCAATGTAGCTCTAAAATGTATACATATATCAAAATTATTTGTGGATGTTAGACTACAAAGACCTATAAGTCTTTATGTTACAGAATTGGCTTAATGACAGTCCAATGTACTACTATTACATTGATTTTTTTTTTTTTTTTTTTCTTTTTTCCTGAGTGCGAAATTGAAGCAAGAAGAATGAAATGGACAATAATGAGATTGAAAGGTCCTCTTTTAGTAAAAGTATTTGTTTTTAATCTAGCATTTCAGAACATAGAAACTCTATCTGAATTATATACAGAACTATTTCTAAATGACTAGAGAATTTATATGAAGAAAGTCTAAAAAGGCTGGAGAATAACTCATATTTATCAAGGGAGAATGATACTCATGGTATTGATGAGTTCATTGTAAGATACATATAACTAATAACAGCAAGAATACTCAAGACTAAAGTGACATAAATATACCTTAATACTAAATTAAGATAAAGATAAAAGAGCTAGTATCCCATTAGAGTTTTAAGTTTACCCAGTTTTAAGGAAATGTGGATTGTCGTACATGTACAGATGCATTTATTACGAAGGATTACTTTCAAACAGAGGCTATATCAGTAACCCAAAAGGCTTGCAAATGTTGGACAAAACCAGTTGCTCCACTTTCAGCAACTGGTTTGAAACACGTTCAGTAAATGTGTAGCTGTCACAGTGAATATATCTTGCATTCCAATCTGAACCTGAGGCAGGGAAAATTCCCTCACATATTAAAGCTTATTGGCATAGCCCATCCTTTTCAGTACTTAGGACTGAAATTACTGTCCTAAGAGAAATCACTGAAAAGATAATTGTTCAATAGGCCAGTCAATCTACAATATGTGAGGAATGTACTTTTCAAATTAATTTTACCTTGTCTTATAAAGTAGTTATCCTTTCATGAGAGATCTGTTTGAATCTCACTTGACATACCCCTCATTTATATGATGAAAAATAGAAACATGCGGGAATTTGTAAATCTGTTGAAGGGCAAGTGATACTGCTGTAAAATTAAGGTTGAGAAACAGAGCATCAATGATGGTACCCTCCAAAAATAAGCCTTGTAGCACTTGACCAAATAATTAAGCTTTAATAGACCTTTGAATACATAATTGGTCAACCAGATACTGCATTTATCTCTTATGTCCCTATTTAAAATGATTTTGAAAATACATAGAGTGTAGATATAATTTGGAAAAAAAAATGCCTGAAAACAGTGGAAAAAAATTAACATGTAAAAATGAATAAAAGAAAATGAACACGATTTATGTGTCTTGTCTACTGCTATCTTCCCATCAAGAAAATGCCAGATATTAAAGAGATTTTTAGCTTAGGAGACTGAAAAGATAACAAGAACTGAAATCTCAGACTACAAATCCAAACTAAAATAACGTTACATAACATAACATAACATAGCATAACATAACATAACACAGCATAGCATAGCATAGCATAGCATAACAACAAAACAAAATATTTTATTAAAAAAAAGGTAACACTAAGATGAAAGAAGATAAAACTAAGAAAGTAAGGTGAAAGAAGATAAAACTAAGAAAAATGAATGATCATAAAGCCCACATATGATGACGAATAATGTTTTTTACTTCGTTATTTAGGCAACTTTTTTAGTTTTCAATTTAACACCATAAAAAAAAGGGAAAAAAAAAAAAGGAAAAAAAGAAAAAATATATTTATCTCAAGCGTAGTCTATGGGGTGCAATGGAGGTTAAAACAGTTTAAAAAAATCACAGGCATGTTGCCTGACCACAAATATATCAGGATGCCCGTTAGGGTTTTTAGGCTAGGCATGGAAGTGTACAAAAATGGCACAGTATCTCATTTTTTTGAGCAAAAAAGCTCATGTTCACCTACCATATTAGTGTATTCAATTACTTTTTAAATTATCATTATTATCATTATTATGAAACAAGAAATGTAAGAGTTCTTGCCAATTCAGACAAAGATACTTAGAGATAGACAATAATTGAGACTAAAAGGGACCTCAGGCATCATCTGGTTCAAACTTGACTAGTTCAGTTAGATGAGGCTTCTCGAAGAGTTCAGTGAGGTTTTGAATTAAAGGCATTCTTCCAGAGGGAACTGGATCAGTATTCTCAAATATCTTAATATTCTAAATATTTAATATTCAAATTTCTAAATATTCTCAAATATCTTAATTCATGGGACAGTGAAAATGAAATTTGTCCATGATACAAGGATCTGAGATATAATGAACAAGAGTATGTCCTTGAAGAATGGAGTAATAGAAAGAATTTATAGCACAAAAAGAACATTGTCAAACATCCTGGTACCAATAAAAATATTTTAATGATGAATTTGCAAACATAGAAAAAAAATGATTTCATAGTACTGAGCCACCTATATGACACAGCTGTGAAAAGTGCTAAAAATTGGAAAAAATTGCTTTAATTTATTTTCTGATGGCTTTGACAGATGAATTACACTTGCTCTTAAGTAGCTCCTAGACTAGATAATATTTTCAGCCTAAAGGTAAAAGCCACTGGTCTTGGATTTAATTAAGAGGGAAACTACACTGGGCAAACCGAGTCCTGATTCACCATTAGTAGCTGTTGAAAGTGGCTCTTGTGAGACACAGGCTAGGTACTTTTTACTAAGCATATGATTATGAAGGATCTGGAACACTACTCTGTTGCTGGAATGAGTTTTTTAAATAAATCTGATCCATGGCAAAGCCTCAGTACTAAAGGGAAGAAAAATACATTGCAGCAATTATATTAGTGACTTAATGAATACCCTTTACAGACAAGAAGATAGAAAGATACAACTTCATGGCAAGAGGTCTGCTAATATATTATTTGGGCTTTTGTACATTGAGACTTTTGTGTGTGTGTGTGTGTGTGTGTGTGTGTGTGTGTATTAGAGTTGGAGCTAGTTTTATTCGATTTTACCTCAAAAATTCCCGAAGTATTAATGGAATATACTTATTCTTTGTTTTTCTACAGTATTTCTATACCCTCCTGGCAGAGAGTAGAAAGAAAAATGGATCCTGAGACAGTGGAATTGTTTTTTTCATAATCACAATATGATATCAGAATTGATTTCCATCATGGCTCAAAAAAAAGCTGCAGTAAAATCATATTAACTTGAAGTAACATCCTCAGAATATGTGTAGCTATGTGTAGCTTCAAGTAACTGAGTTGCCGTTTCAAGGAGTTTCACTTCATACTAGACCATATAAAGAACATAAAAGTTCCTGATAAGGGTAATTGTTTTGACTGATCAGTAGGTAAAACTAATAAACAATGAAGTTAACGTCCAATATAACTAGAGTTTCAAGCCACTCAGTTGCACAGAGGTCAGCGGCTGTAAGGCAGCATAGCCAGGAGAAAATACCAGGAGAGGGATTTACAATAACATCTATAGAAGGGTTTAAAACATGATTAAAAGATCTGCTGTATTGGTACGTGAGAGTTTTCTTCAAGAATAATGAAGAGCTTGTGAGATATGATCAAGCTTAATTTGGATTGTACTAAAACCTGAGGGGTTATATCAGATTTCTCTGCATTGAGTAGCAGAGAAAGGAACTGAAAATCATGAGAGACAGTGGAATGACTGTGCAAAGAATTCAAAAGAATATTCTCACCTTAGACACTGGCAAAAGTAATTATAAAAATATCCCAATAGAAAACAGAGGATATGCATAGATCTTAGCATCTTTGGACCAAGCATGTGAGACTAGTTTTACAGAAGGTAGAAAAGAAGATGAATGGAATAACAAAACAAATTGGGAGAACAGACGGTTTATACAGATTCATCTAGGAATGCTTACATCATAGATAATTCTGCTTTGACACTGATGGTGGCTTAATTGCACAGAAGGATTTGGCCCAGTGTTGGCAATACATGCTGTCTCTGGTGCTAGACTACCTCCACTCTGAATCAGAGGGAAAGCTACCTTCTTTGTTCTACTCTCTACTACCTGGGATTTTCCTGGGAATTCTTTCAGCTAAACAGTGGGTGGAGCTGATCCTACTTAGCTTTTGTGATCTGAGAATACCACAGGCTGAACTGGAGACTAACTTTAAGTCCCGGTGTGAAAAAATGTGTGGCAACAGTGTGAAAGCTGTTGGTAAAGATCTTTTTTGTCTTCTCCTTTATAAGTAAATAACATATATTTATATATATAAAATGTTCCAAAAGGGTCTCTCTTTTTTTCTCTAGGAAAGTTTTTTCCTTCAAAAATCCATTTTACAAATTTAAGTATACTTCTGCAGGCATTGTTTCTACAAATAAACAACACAATGACAAACTAAAGCAGACAAAATCAAATTATCCCTAACCTCCCTCCCATCCAAAACCAAACAAACTAATAAACAAAAAATCAAACAACAAACAACAACACCTAAAAACTGGAAAAGCAGAAATCTTGATAAATGATGAAAAACATATACTTAGGAAACTATTGCATGGTTCTCCAACAGCTAAGAAAATCTTACATGGGAATACATTTTAAAGAGACATACTTCTTGTTAAGGGGAATTCACAGTACTGCCAGGCAGGGAATTAAAAGAGTTAAAGAATTAAAAAGAATTAAAAGAGCATTACTGAGTTCTGTTATCTTTCCTTGAGAACTTAAATTAGAATCAGCTGTTAAGGTCAGAAATAATTTATTTATTTATTTATTAATTATTATTATTTTTTTAATTTATAGAAGAATGGACTAATTTTAGATTTAAATCCACAAAGCTTAAATTTTATTAACTAGTTAAATTATTACTTTCTTTCCTGAAATGATTGGACATGTTCTTTTTAAGTCAAGAGGCTCAGATTCACTGAATTGAAACACGTTGATATCAAGAAAACATTTTACAAAACTCATCAGATTTCTGATGGGGAAAAGAACTGTGGCTTTTGGTCAGCTTGCCTGGTGGTTTTCATCACCTTATGACGTCATTCTCTGAGAGGAAATTTTAGAGCTGGACCTGTGAAAATGCTTCTTCTCTTGATTTTAATAGCATCAGCCCCTTCTCTGCCTTCTCAAGCTTCAAGGCTTGCCATTAAGGCAGGGTGAAGCGCTCAGGAAGCAAATGATCCAAAAAGCAGTGAGCCAAGGAGATTCACTCTCAGCTCTCTGGCAGTCAGAAGATGTGAGCCTTCAGAACTAATAGAGAGCTCACAAACAAATAAACAAACACAGCCAAAAAAACAAACAAATAAACAAAAATATTCTCTAAAATTCTCCAATTCTGCATTCTCCAAAACAACAACAACAAAAACAACAAATAAAAAAATAGAAAACCAAGGTGCCTATTACCAGTAAAGTCTCCAAACCATTACTTTTAATAAACTAATTTGTGTACTGCAGAGGTGGAAAACCTGCAAGTTTAAAAACCTCTTTACTCTAAAATTACAGACACCTTAGCTGTCTGCCTGAGATTTTCAGGCAATTTTTGAGCTTCAGAAGCTAGGTTTTAAGAAAAAGAAGCGCACACTATATGATGTGTGATTCATACTGAAATCACAAGCACTGTCTGTTAAATTACAGGTATAGTAAAAGGTTGGTCTTTGTGGAGGGAATTACTGTGCTGGCTCACACCCATGATTCACTGAGAACAGAAACCAGTACCTGAATGCATGGGAATATGAGAAGATACATAGACAATTAGCTGAACAGATGCATACCCCAGACAGGTCCACTATAATCTAGTTACATAAACATATAATTCTAATTTACAATAATTTAATACAAGATTAAACTTTTAAATTAAAAACAATAATTTGCATTGACATATTTTTGAATGATGGTGGGTGCCAATTCATTCAAAGAATAATTGTTTGAAGGCCACTTTAACATTAAAATTTATAGTGCAATATTGCAAACATTTATTTTATTGTCTCAGAATTTCTGTATATCTTTAGCATTAAATAAGGTGAATATATATATTTAAATCTGTCTCAGCCATCCGTCACCACCATCTCACCACCATCATTAAGATCTTAATCAAAATTTGTAGACCAAATTTGAATTGTATAAAAGAAGTGGTTTTTCAAAAATGAAACACTATTGAACTCCACCTGATCTTTGTTAGGTAAAAGATACAATAGGCTGGACTTACTTTCTATTTAACAGAATTAATATACATATGATAGTACCCATGTGGAATGATTTGCCATGCTTATTTTAAGCAGACCCTGAAACTTTGCACTAGGCATGGGTACATACCCATGTGCTTTATACATATATACAACAAACTTTTCTGTGAATGTCAGGATGAGAAAAATCACAACTGTTCAATCTAAATTGAAATTTTGGTGACATTTTGGCAGCATTCTCTAAAACTTTACAGAATAATAAAGTTAGATTTTCAAAGCAACTTAGTATTTCATGTGGTTAGCCCCTTGTAAAACCTGCCTATGTACAATTATTAGCTTTTTTTTTTTTTTTTTTTTTTTTTTTAATTAATTAATTTCTTATGTGTAGTAATATGCAGTTACAGGTAATTGTTGCTTTAGCAGAGAAACAGCCACGAAGAGTCTAGGAATGGCTTAAGGTGAAATTTTCAAAAGCCTGAATGGAAGACAGTCCTTTGAAACTGCTGTTTAGATTTCAGAAGAGTGAAGCTGTGGAGCTAAGAATGATTTCTTATTCATTTTTGTAAGTAAATGTATAATAATTCTGTAGTTTTCAGCACTGACAACACAAGTATATAATGAGCTAAAAGCTGCCCTTTATGCATGCTGACTGGAGAAAAGCTGTAAAAAATCTTCTCAGTACCTTCTCCTTTATACTGCAAATGTACTAACTAATGGAGCACAGAATCACTAAGGCTTGTCCAATTTAACTTCAGTGTGAAATTTCACCAACGAAGCATGGTAGGCTGATAGTGATTTTACAGATAAGTCATCTGTGATGCTTTTTCATATCAGGATTTCTTCAGAAACCAGAAGGCTCTGTGAGTGAAGTGTTAGCTCCCTGACCTGTAAGGACTCCATCCCTACAGCAATGCTTCACAGTTATGTGCATTGCTCCATGTTTCACAAACAAAAATACAAAAACAATCCCCCTTCCCCCCCAAACAAACAAACCAAAGATACAGATTTATTAGGAACTTATTACTGGGGTAAGTCTATCCTGAAACTACCACCAAATCTAAAAACCTCCCTTCTGGAATGTGATCATGTCCCGACACATTCTGGAGGTGTTCTCCACAAGGTCCCCAGGCAAATAACACTGGATATTCACACTGCTCAGCTTAACCTTCAAACCTGCTCCCACAACTGAAATCTGGTTGGTGCCTGAAAAGTATTCCTGATGTGAGTTTCAAGCTTGCTGAATTACCTGAAATAGGTAGTTCTGTTTCACAGCAGTCTGGACTTTTTATCTTCCTTATCATCATCAGTCTTCAGTATATAAAACAGTTCTTGGGTATCTGTGCAAGGAGCTTTGTGATAAGCTTCCTTTTTACTATTCAGTAGAGTACTTTACTGAAAATTGTGCTTACACTTAAGAAAACAACCGTGAGGTGCAGCTAGATATTATCAACCTTAGGGTTCAATATAACATCAGTGGGACAAGTTGCAAGATAAACAGTGATGGAAAATGATGGAATCAGCTTCTGCATCAAGGTATGTTTTTTTTTGGTTTGTTTGTTTTTGTTTTTTTGAAAATAACCAGTTTTCGTCTAGGTTAGCTGAAGTAGGGGAGGAACCCTACACTTAGAAAAAAATGGTCTTCAAAGGCTGCAACACGAAGATCTGTGGAAGAAATCAGCATAGTCTGAAACAATTTGTGAGCAGAAGTCTACATATAGTATGAGAAGATTTTGCAACTGTATCACTGAAGATAATGATCTCATCGGATGTTTGATAGGGTTAGGATTTGTCAGCACTTATAAAGGAATTTTTCTGAGAAACAAATATCATAGAAAGTGGAAGCAGCAACACAGCAGATGACAGTGATTCATTTAAGTCTGATCTACATAGAAAATTAATTCAGGCTGAAGTAGGTTATAAAAAGTGATTGAAAATTAACTGCTTTTGACATACTCAGCAAGTTAATCCCACTAAACTTTAGATATTCAGGCCTGAATCACATATTTAGGCTTCCTTTAATAATCAAATTTATTTCTAGCATGATTAATCTTTTTCTAAATGTAAAAGTCCAAAATATGGCATATAGAGCATGCATTCTGGGCATCTCTGTCTTTCTATTTCACTATAAAGATGACTCGTTTGATTATAAACATCTCAGCTGTAGATGTCTGAAGCTAAATGAGATGACTCACATCCTCTGACTCTAATATGTCTTTATTCCAAATTACGCACTTCAGAATTGAGAATATGGTCATCTATACAAGAAATCAGTCCTAACTTCCAAATTAACCTCCCATGTTAAGAGAGGCCTTTTCATTCAGTTAAAGTCTTCTTTGATATCATCCTTATTCTGTAAAGATGCAAGATTAGAATCCATACAGTTGTGGTTTCAAGGCTGCATTTAATCCATTACTGCAGTTTATGCTGCTTAAAGGCATGAAAACATATGTTAAAAAAGTAAAATATCCATAATTAATATAGTCATATTCATCTGGCAGTGTAACTAGTCAGGCTGAACACAGCAGTATCTACTCTAATTTTCTACTTCCCAACATTCATAAATTCTTATTATCGGCTTACTGTGAAACATTGCTGCTTTTCTTGATTGATAATAAGAGTTCAGAGAAAATACAATTCATTAACATGAAAAAGAATCTTGGATGAACTAGATTGCTACTTATCCTATTATCCCATTTATTGACTAGAAATTTTGGTAATAGCTTTTCCTGAAGCTTTTTGACAAATGGTGGCTTTGTATCATAAGATGGGAAACTTCATATTTCTGCCATAATGATTGCATGGGCTTGGTGTAGGCAGTTGTGCTGCTATTTAAAAGGATCTCAACAAGCTGGAGAAATGGACTGACAAGATCTTTGTGAAGTTCACAATAGGAAGTACAGTACTGCACTGTTCTGCACCTGGGGAGGAACAACTCTATCTATAAAGATGTGTGGGGAGTGCTAGGCATTAAACAAATATCGGGAATAGGAAATTGACCTCAAATATTAGAATAAAATTCCTGTTTATTATATATTTATATATATATAAATTCTCTCTCTATATAAATATATATAAATACTCCTCTCCACAGCCTGCAGGAGAACTGCTTCAGTGTCTTGAGCACAACTTCCTCCTCTTTCTTCACTGATCTAGGTATCTACAGGTCTGTTTCTCTCACATTTTCTTATTTCTCTTTCCCAGCTGCTGTAGCACACCATTCTTTCCCTGTCTTAAATCTTCTCTCCCAGAGGCACAACCAGCATTGTTCACTGGGTTAACATTGGCCAGTGTGGTGTGTCCCTTCTGGAGACAGCTGAAACTCTCTCTTATCTGACATGGATCAGCTTCTGAACTCCTCTCACAGAAATGACCCATGCAGCCCTCCTTCTACCAAAACATAAGTCCAATACATATAGCCTAAGAAAAGGACTAGATCTATCCATATATATAAATATATATATAATATATATATATATTCCCTAAAGATATTTTGGATTTAGAGAAAATAATTCTTCCTTTTCCATTTCTTTGATATTTCGAATTGAAGAATTCAATGTGCATGATGGATTTTCTGCTGGGCGTCACTTTCCACTCTGCTCATGATCTCTTTTGACTTTGAATCTAGAAGCAGGACTTGTGGTAGCATGAATGTTATCTGTGTTCTTTATGTATTTACACAGATCTATGGGTGGTTCATGATTACCGTTATGATTTTCATAGCTCTTATAACTGAGATAGCTAAGAGTTTATAGAGTAGATGATAAATGATTTTCTCTGCTAAGAAAGTAAGACTAAGTCTTCTAAACAGTTTCCTTGTAGTTCTTTATATTATGGTCTATATTCTATGTATCAAAGATGAAGATAAAAATTAAAACAAAAACACCCCTCCCCCCCAACTGTTAAACCCAATGAAGATATTTCGCCTCATCTGTAAGCATGTGAAAATGTAATATGTTCTAAGGGTCTAACATTAAAAACTGACACTCTCTTAATTAAATAACTGCCTTTCCAGGGATCAGTTAAAAACCTATGAACGATAATAAATTTTCTAATTGACCTAATTGATAATTCTTTCAGGACAGCAAGAAAACAATATCCTCCCTCAACATCCCTCATACATAATTCCACATTATAGCCTGATAAATACAAGGATTACTGATTTGTATATTTATAATATGTGCTCTCTTCTGGAGCTGTTAAAGTTGTAAGTGTGAGTAAGTACACTTACAGGTTTGCTTGTTTTTAAAATTATAATTATATATAATGTGATCTTAAAATATTATATTTATTATTATTATTATTAATTCAGGTTAAAAAAATCCTCACTTCAAAATATAGTATCCTTAGCCTTTTACTTCTCAGTAGAAGGTCATAGGACATTTTTAATGGTGTGTTTAATTCTCATTAATTAAAAAAGCTAGTGGCTAAATATCTGTTGAAATGTTACTGGTTGTTCTCCTGAATAGAGCATATATTTGTGAATATTTGTTTTACTGATTCAAGAATCGAGCTTGCATCAATATGAAGCTTGCTAAACTTGTTCTATAGGAAACAGGGAGAGCAGAGGAAGGTGTTCATCTCTATGAGGTACCATAGGCAAATGTGTATGTAGCAGTGGAAATGTCAGAGAGATTATGTTTCTTTGAAAGGTATAGTGAAAATTTTTACATTTTCTCTAAAACTCTTCCAAATATTTTCTCAGCTACTGTTAGTTTTTGAGTATCTATCTCCATCCATGCCATCATGTATATTCTCCACTACTGGGGAAATACAGTTATCCCATGGGTACAAAAGCATCGGCCAGCTGTGACTATGGCATAATTTGTTAAAACACTAACACATTTTTTTTTTTTTTTTTCAGGAAAAGCAATTTATATGACTGATTCCTCAGCCAAAGGTCAGAGGGATAAAACCTCCCTTGCTTAACAGCTAAAAGCACCTAGTACATTAAAGTATGCACAAGGAGTTAAACAGTACTTCAAAGTATGTAGGGAGGAAAACAACCAGTGTAATTGTCCATCTGTTGATAGAAAGACTTGGAAAGTCTTAACTGCTGGCAGGACAGTTAATGGATAGTCATCTGGTTATTATTATTTCAGGTCTTTATCTTTTCCTCTTCTGTAGGAAGATGTCATGCATAAGTATCTCTCTCTCTTTTTCTCCTGCCACCATCAGTCAATTTCTTTTTTGTTATCCCAAACTTCAGTCTATTGATGTTAGACAATAGCTTGTTTCAGTGGAAATAAACCTCCGCCCTTCAAAACAAGATGACTTTATAGGGTGTGATACAAGAACAAGTTTAGAGAATTTTACAGCAGCATCAAAGGCTAAGAAATTTTGGCAAGAACACTAACTACCTGTGCTTGTGAAAGCAGTGAGTTCAACTAATGTGATTCAGCCAAATGTCACCACATAAAAATCAACTTGCAAAAGTTGACAATACAGATATGGTAAAGATATTATCACTATTTATGTACTGCATATTTTGTGCCATCACCCAAAATATGCTGAGCATGTAGACAGACATATTCTATGTACAGAGGGTTTTAGCTCCAATGATAGATATGGCACAATGGAGAGAACAACAAGCAGAGGAAACAGCAGGATAGGAAGAACATAATCTCAAAGGAAAGGTCAGGGAATTATATAACTAGTTGAGCAGATATATTTTGTTCCCAGATATATACAATATTAGCAAGGTTTTTCCGTGGTCATAAAAAGTTTATCATGACAAAAGCTGTTGTTCAGATGTGTCTCTGAGGGGTTCAAGGTGTCAGCTCAAAATCAGACAATGCAATGGGAAAGGGGATTACAGAACAGCAAGCTAGTGAGGAGTCCCTGATACAAGGAGTCCAACTGCAGGTTCTTGCATCAGACAAAGCAGAGAAGCTACTTTCCTTTAAGTTGCCTACATCACAGGTTCATGACCTAGCCACAGGCCATTGATCTTTCTGGAGAGTGGCACTGGTTCTTTACAATGCTTCTTAAATGAACTTCTTCCTTCTAGCCAGAAGTATGCTTTTCTATGGATCTAGAGAGACTTTCATTATATATTTACATTGTAATATTACTTTTGTTTTCAATTCCCTTCACAGAGTTGTTTAGGACACAAAGTCTTATTTCTTTCAATGTCACTTAAGCTTCTAAAACCCTTGGTCTATCTGAGCCATGGGTCTCACTGTGGGCCAATATCAGAAGTTGAAAAACATGGTATTTGTCTCAATTCTTAATACGTGGCATTTTCTTGTGACGATCATGTGAGACAAGTAAATATCCTTCACTTTTCCCAGAGGGAACCTCAGGTAAGGGTGGTTTCTGCTGCAGCTGAAACACAGGAGGCTGAATCAGATCTTTGGAATGTCATGTTAGAAAGTTTTACATAAAAAAGTAGACCTTTTGATCAGTTCAATTTTATGACTTTGTTTTGAATGTCTTTTCTCTATTTTCTCCCAACTTTCTTCCAAAAGAAAATTCTATGCTGGCATGGTTATGACCATATGAGTGAAACAAAGAACTTCTTGGAGGTTAGTGGCCAGTTTAGAGTCCTTTGGCTGGTCATTATTTCTTAACAAACATCCTATTCTGAAGTAATGTATATTTTAAAAAGGAAAATGAACTCAAAAATAACCAATACAAGGTAACACAAATAAGCATTTCTTATTTTCTTTGTATGCCTTCTAATTTTAAGAAATAACTTTTTTTTTTTTTTTTTTTTTTTTCTGTTCCATGATGCTTTAGATTTATTTTGCCTATTTTTATTCTTGATACCTGCCAACAAGAACTAATGAGCTATTGAGAACTAGTGTGAATTCTTGGTTGGTGCTTACATAGGTTTATAATACCAAGCTTATTATTAACTTAAGATTGTAAGTGATCACACAGTACATTTATCATGTTTAAAAATGAACAACAAAAAAAACTGTTTTGCAGGATGAGTGTTAGAAGACCAAATCTGTCACTTCTGTTCCAAAGGTTGTCTAAATTATTATTATTATTATTTGCTTCCTGTCTCTTTGATAAACTCTGTAAGGATGCATCATCAGAAGTTTCCTATTTGCTTAGGAATTAATCCAAGTGTAAAAGTTACCATCATATTAGATGTTGATTTCAACACGGATTCCTTTACAATATTTTGCTTTTCTAATTTAGGCATTAA
>CM021765.1:146742173-146755141 GCA_011076525.1 Nettapus auritus
TCTTTTCTTTTCTTTTCTTTTCTTTTCTTTTCTTTTCTTTTCTTTTCATTATTATATTTTATTTATTTATTTATTTATTTATTTATTTATTTTTTGGTGGAAGAAAAATGAAGACATTGATGGAATCCTTCTGACCCTGCTAGTCCTTCAGTAGTCATGATATTCAGGACGAAAAATATTCATGTTGAAATTTCTCTTCCTTTGCCTGAATTAGGATTTCTATCTAGTCATTTCATTTGACAGTTAGATACTTTAACCCCTAATTGATCTACAGAGAAAGTCTCTTTCACACTTTTCTGCAAAAAGGTTTTGCTTTGCAGAAAATAAATCAAATATCAATTGGAGGAATGCCCAGATCCTGTCTGAAATAACTAACTACAAGGCTATAAACTCATTCTCCCACATTGTCTTTTCGCATTCTATATTTAAAAAAACTTATTAAAATAAAACATCAAAGCATGCCAAAACAATCCTCTTTGTCTATGAGGTGGGATTGCAAGATTCAGATCTCTATGGTATTTCAGGTAGTAGTAGAGCAAGTTGAACAAGCTGTTTTACACTGGAAGCTAAGCTCACATCAACAGTATTAGTAATATGAACCCATGCTAATTATGGATAGCAATTCTATAACATGGGCAAATATAATTTTTATTTCAGTTTCAAAAGCATCATCTGTTCCTATGTCACTACCTCATTCAAACCAGTAAAGCCCAAGTCAAATCCTGTAGCATCTCTAGATCTGTTACCTGAACTGTCTTTTTGATCTGTAGGTTTCCTACTCCAGTTAGCACAAATGCAGTCTTTTCTGAGCAAATGGAGTACTGAAAAAAGAACAGACAGGAAAGCATCAAAATCATTTAAAGACACTCTCGATCTTTTCTACTGAGCTTTCATCTTCAATAAAACAACAAAGCATAAATATAAGGAAAGAATCAGGCCTCAAGGAGCAGAAATGACATACATCTTCAGAGGAAAGTCTGCATACTGACCCCGCACTGTCTCATGGTCTGTGTTAGCTGTCCCATTCCCACAGGACACCAACTTTGTTCCAACATGCAAGTCTACTTCCCTATGCCATGCACTTTTGTTAAAGACAGGCTGGTGCAGCATCTGGTGTATTCTCCTGACAAACTTGGATGCGGTAATGACAGAGGAGCAAATGAGTACACAATATTTTGTTCACTGCAACATGCATGAAAGCTGAATCAAGGAGACCACCAAGGCTGTGACCACTCTGACCACCACTAGCCAATTCAGCCAAGACAGCCAAGTGTATAGTGGGGTGCATCAAGAACAGCATTGCTAGCCAGTTGAGGGAAGTGATTTTCTGACTCTAGTCTTCCCCTGGTGCAGACTCACCTTGAATGCTACGTGCAGTTTTGAGCACCTCAGTATAAAAATGACAGAAAACTGTTAGAGAACGTCCAAAGAGGTACAAAGATGGTGAAGGGTTTAGAGGGCTAGACATATGAGGAGTGGCTGAAGTCACTAGATATGTTCAGCCTAGAGTACAAAGACTGGAGGGGTGACCTTGTTGTGGCCTGCAGATTCTTCATGAGGTGGAGCAAAGTGGCAGATGCTGATCTCTTCTTTCTTGTTACCAGTGATAGGACCCAAGGGAGCATAATGGCACTGTGACAGGGGAGGGTCAGGCTGAGTGTTAGGGAAAGGTTCTTCACTGAGAGGATGGTTGGGCACTATAACAGGCTTCCTAGAGAAGTGGTCACAGCACCGAGCCTGCTGGAGTTCAAGAGATATTTGGACAATTCTCTCAGACACATGGCCTGATTTGTAGGTGGTCCAGGAGTTGGACTTGATGATCCTTGTGGGTCGCTTCCAACTGGGTATATAAAATATTATAGAATGATTCTATGATTCTATGAAGACATGGTTGATACTTAATGCATTTGGTGAATATAAGTTAAAGAATTACTGTGTCAGAGATTTTTAGAGCAAAGGTAGTGGGACCAGGATTTTAATCAAAAACAAGTAGAATATATTTTTAAATAAATTACTTGACTAATTATTGTTTGTGTAGCTAACAATAATTAAATAAACACTTCTTCAAGATATGTTATAACAAAGAATAATAATATACATATAAAATAGATCAAATATATATATTTTTTCTACATGTGTCTTGCTGAGAGTAAGAAATTTGAGATCTTTTAGATCTTTTTCTTCAAAAGGTTTGAAAGGGTCAGTAAATAAAAGCTGAGCTGTAATGAATCTGTCTTTTCCATGTTAACTGTCAATAGGCCAATGCCAGTAGAAAACAGCTGAGTCTCAGTGTGTCTCCATGGTGGGGGACAGTTTATCCTTCTGGGGTCATATCTGCACCATGAGAAGAGGAAATTAAATGTAATAGCTTAAATCATAATAATAGAATAAGAGAATTAACAGTGGGACATAAACTAATAATAAGGAAATTCACAGGCCAGCTGCCCTCCAAGACACAATAGGGGCACATTAAGGAAGTGGTTCAGAAGGCACCCTGATGGGCAGAGATATTGCAAGTCATCTTCAATTGCAAATTTCCTTGTTTGTATTAGCTCAGGATGGAATTCCACTATATTTTTGAAAGTTATGTTTTTGCTTAGTGAACTTTTTCCTTTCCTTTCCTTTCCTTTCCTTTCCTTTCCTTTCCTTTCCTTTCCTTTCCTTTCCTTTCCTTTCCTTTCCTTTCCCTTCCCCTCCTTTCCTTTCCTTCCCTTTCCTTTCCTTTCCTTTCCTTTCCTTTCTTTTCCTTTCCCTTTTTTTTTTTTTTTTTTTTTTTCTCCTTTGGGGATGTAGGGCACCAGGAAGAGAGAAAAATTAAATACAAGATTTTTTTCCTCCCTCATTAAAAGGAATGAAAGTAGATTTCATAATAAAAAATTCTACATTTTATTATATTACACTGTTGATAGTGATGATGTAAATATATACTGATTTTAGACCCATCCTGCCTAAAACAATAGAGCAAGTATATTTACTAATAATTAATGATTAATAAAAATTTAAATGACTATGTCATAATGCATAATACTGTTTTGCAATATGATGTGTTTCTCTGTCTTTTTCAAGGGAAGAAAAGATAATACTCTTATTTTAAATTTGGGAGAAACTAAAATAAAGAGAGGTTAATTATTTCTTTGCAAAACTGTCTAGAAATTCTGAATAGATCAGGGAATAAAACACGTTTTCTTCAGGTTCCAATAGCTAAACTCCAAACCATTCATCTTTATTGTTGAGATTCCAAGTGATTTACATTTTTTAAAAATCAGTGTAAACTCTATTTTGCTTGGATAAAAGTTATTCTGAAAATGAAATAGTTAAGCTCGACTAAAAAAAAAATAAATTCCAAGCTTGCTTACTTTGTCAGTAACAGTAGTAGAATTATCAAAATATAAAGCTGTGATCACAAGAATATATATATATTCTTATATATATATTTAAATCATAGACGGAAAAAGAGTGTAAAAATTTAATCCAATCCATGAAACACAGGCATTAGATTGCAGTAACTTGGATACTTAGGCCCATTTCTAATGTAACTATTGGAAATTTTTCAACAGGCCTCTTAATGTAGCCATACTAGTAGAAAAGATCTTTAGCTACTTTCTCAACATGTTTGGAAAAGCAACTGGATTATGAGAATTATAACTAAACACAACTGACAAACCTCTGATATTTAGCCATCTGTTTTTTGGGATATTTCTGTGTATAAAATGGAGATGGAAAGGAAAGAAGAAAGTCTAGGTCTTAGGAGGTAGCAGAGAATCTTCAACTCATGTAGATCTTAAAACAAGATATTCTGTAACATGCTCTGAAACTTCTAAAAATAATGGAATGCTGCTTAATTGTGATATTTCTGCAAATTTGTGACTAATTTAGCTGATTATTAGTTTGCGTTGGCAGTTACCTGCTCCATGAGTTCCAATGCAATTTTGTCAATATAGAATGTCAATCCTGGCTTGCATCTTCTCTCCTGATACAGTTTTGGCAAATATATCAGAAAATTAGGCCCAAACGCACTGTTAAAAGGATTCTATTTAAGGAGTGAGTTAAAACTACTATTTAAAGAGTGTGCTACACTGTAGTTTTAACACTATATTGGATTATATATATGTAAAGTAATTATCACAATCCATGTACTGGATTTTAGCCAGAATTAGAAAGAAGAGAAATAGAAAAGACAACATAAAATATTAACAAGATTATCTCATCCTGTTCAGTTTCTATATTTCTATTCAATATGTATATAAAATACAAATAACTTAGGGCACAGGGACTTCTGAATATACATACACACATGTATTAATACAGAATGTGTTTGTAGAACAATGTGTTTGATTTCTGTAATGAATTATGGCATCTCTTATTTTTAAGTCTTGCTAAGTGTATTTTGGTTTTGATTACAAAAACATTAATTCTCAGAAGGGTGTTAAAAAAAAAAAACATTTTTAAAATTTTTTTTTTTTTTTTTTTTTTTTTTTTTTTTTTTTTTTAATGCTTAGTGCCCTTTTTTTTGGAGTTAAATGTGTGCACTGTGTTGCATCCTATGTGGTGTAAGTTCTGAGTTTAAAAAAGGGAAATTATATAAAATGTGATTGTTCTTGGTAAATTTCTAGATTCGTTTCAAAAACTCAAAAGACATTACAAATGAAAACACTCAAGTCTGAAAAATGGAACCTCTTGACATGAATTTATATTTCATTGTATTCTTTGGAAAGCATTTTGCCCTTGTGTACCTTTTTAAACATAGCACTTCTTTATTTTATCTTCCTGGCTCATATAAGACAATGTGTTTTGCAGTCTTGCCAAACCTAATAATTTAAGAATATTTAAACAACCTCAAAATGTAACTAAATTGACTTCAACATTTTTTTAATGGATAATTTTTATTTACTTTCTTGTTTTCATAAAATTAGCTAATTCCTGTCTGTAAAGAAAATGAACAAATTTGCTATTTCAGGATTTGCAGTGAAGGCTGGTACACTAATAAGCCTGAGCTTGATTTTGGGAAAGATGCAAAATTTTTTCCTGATGCACTTGAAGTGCTAAATAATATTTAATGGCTTGGGCCTTCTTGACTTTCAGGCTTATTTTAAACCCGATTACAGGCTAGCTAATAGCCTGTGATTAACACAGCTTGTCTTCCTTTGAGGCTGTAACATTACTTCCCATTGACCATTTAACAATTACACAGCATTACTGTATCATAGAATATTTTTGATCTCTTTGAAGCAGTTTTCTGCTTATTTGCAGAACAGGGATCTCTCAGATTTTCAGTTTAGCTCCTTCTCCTTCTTCCCCAGCTTCCCTTTGTAGAGATCTCTGACTCTCCCTGCCTTACTTGAGCTGTAGCCCATTCCCTAAGAGTTCCTCTTTTTGACACTACGTATTTTCCCTGAATTCTTCCTTTTGGGTGCTTTTTTTTTATCTGCAGTGTGTAAAAAGATAGAAACAATTCTCTTCCATATGGTGGTTTCCTTCTTCCTGGTCCTGAAATATTTTTAACATTTGTCAATTTATTTTCTGTCTCTTGAGGGAGAGTGCAACTAACTGATGAGGGAGCTGCTTTGTGTGTGACTTGCAGAATCCTCTGGTAGAAATTGACCATGGAGTAACCTAAGTTTGTCATGCTTTTACAGTTCTTGTATCACTTATTTAACATAGTGAGATACATGGCCCAGAAGCTTCTCTTGAGCTCCTCTAAAAGCAGTGAGACCTTGTGGTACCATGTAGTAATCAGAGGGGTTTATATGTGACTGTGCTCTGTATCCCTTACCCACAAAAAGTCCTACACCAGTTCCAGGATTCAGTATAAAGCTGTGACCCTTCTGTTCATTCCTATACTTAATCCACTCCTGGATGTCCCTTCGTAATGCTGAGGAGGATTTCCCAGTGTACTGGGTCTGGCTGGGATGTTAACTTTCTCTGCAGCAGCCCATACAGTGCCACGCTCCGCACTTGGAGCTAGAACAGCAGCGTTATCACACTAGTGTTGTGTCTGCTGCTGAGAAGTGCTGGCACAGTATCAGGACTTTCTCTAACCCTTCTGGGGGGTGGGCAAAAAGTGAGAAAGAAACATCACCAGGGCAGCTGACCTAAACCAACCAAAGAGATATTCCATAACATATGATGTCACACTCAGCAATAAAAGGTGGAAGAAGGAGGAAGAGAGGAGGGGTGGGCTTTCGTTGCGAAAACGTCTGTCCTCCTCGCGAACACCGGCTACGTGCGTTGAGGCCCTGCTTCAAGGACGTGGTCAGGCATCGCTCATTTGTGGGAAGTAGAAAATCATTTATTTCCTCTGCACTTCCATATAGCCTTTACTTGTTTTGTTTTGTTTTGCTGTTCCCTCTCCCCCTCCCTTTCCCCTTTCCTTTTTCCCTTTTTCCCTTTAGTTGAATTGTTAATTAATAATATTTCCTTAATATATATATATATATATTTTTTTTTCCTTCCTCTTTAATTAAATTATCCTTATCTCAACCCGTGAGTTGTTCTTTCCTTTACTTCTTCCCCTCCTCCTCTGAGGAGGGGGAGTGAGAGAGCGGTTGTGGTGTTCAGCTGCCTAGCACGGTAAAACCACCACACCCAGACAGGTTTGCAAGGCATTTGCATATTAAGGGTAACTGCAATAAGCCTGAGGCTTCCAGGAAGCTGCAGACTAACTGTGCATGTGTTTCTCAGTAATTTTTACATCATATTTACAGTGTACATGGAGGCCATCTGTGCAGCACATGTATAGTGGATCTATTGGCCTCATTGCAAATACACTGCAAAGTTGATATGCGCATTTGGAGTGGAAATGTCCAGATTTTCTCCACTACTGCTCTGATTAGGTCGCCAGACATCCAGAAATCCTGAACAAATGTCAAAAATCTTTGAATTCCCCTTGGATATATGTTCCAGGCAAAGAAAAAAAAAAAAAAATGTGTTCAAGGGAACTGCAGCATATGGTAGTCAGACCACACTAAATGACTTAGTCACGTCTTGATGACAGAACACAGGAGGGCTGGCCCCAGATGCACCTGGCTGCATCCCAGTTTCATACTGGGACAAGATTTGGGTGATTACCAGGTCTTTGTGGATTTCATGGTAAAGAAATCTAGATAAATGGGTCAGGGAGGAACAGCCATATCATCCAAATAAGTCCCCAGTCTGCACAATCAAGGGAGCGGGAATTTGGGGCAGGCTATGGAGGTTTTCAGAACAGAAGTGAAGATACAGCCTCACTCACATGATGACCTGGCAAGGTGTTTACTGCATTCAGTATTTTCCCATATGTTATAGATATAATTGTAGAAAAATGCTAATGCTTTTTTGAATGTGTCTTTGAGAAGTGGAGGATGTTTCTGCTTGAAAAACAAAGGGACAGAGTACTTAGTTGCCTGACTGTTTTTCATTTGTAAAGTACACAGTGAGCAGCTACAAAACAGCAATTCAAGAAAGGAAAATGAAACATATAGAAAACAGAGTGAAACCAGACGTTTGTTCTTTCTGCATTTACTAAAGTGCCTGCAATTCCTGCTTTGAAGCTAATGAAAGAACAATAAATAGTAAGGAAATAAAAAGGTTATCTGCATTTATTTCGTAACCTATTTATTTTATATAAGTTTAGAGACAGTTAGGTGTATGAAAAACATACCTATGTCTCTTTTTAAGATGCAGCTATTACTCTTTTGGCAGTTTGGTAGTCAGAGAGAAAGCTGTAAGTTAATAACACGGAAATTATTATAAAAACAATTATTATTATTTTAATTTTTATCTTTATCAGATTAAGGAAAAATATATACATTATAAATGTATTTATATAATTTGTATGTAATTAAAGACTAATATAGACTTAGAAAAAATTTTGACAGAGAAAATCAAAGTTAATGCTTTTTTAATTAACAACAAAAGAAGCAAAACAAGTCATAGAACATTTCAGTGTATTTTTTGGTATAACCTTACTTTTAAATATATTTTTAAAATTTCCTGAAGCTAAATGTAGCAACATATCTATGCACTTTTCCAGAACTATATGGTCATTGACCCTACAAACTGTGTTACACATGCTTAACTTAACACCTGTGAAGAGTCCTAGTGAAATCAAGTGCATGAAGGTAGTCATAGGAGCAAGTGTTGGCAAGACTGAAGTCAGATTAATCTAATGTATTGCATATTGCTCTGGAAAAACTCTTTGGACTGTGTCCTACAAATCTTAGACTGGCAAGTCTCCAGTTGGTGTAAATCGGATTTCTGCCTGATTGAGAACTGCATGAAACAGACTTCACTTTCTTGATAATCCTCATAAAGAAAATAAGCAAACCACAACCCATCATCATTATTACTTTTTGATTTCTCGACACAAAGTGCATATAAGTGCCTGTGATTTGGATAAGGAGAAAAAGCTGTACATTAGGCAAATTTTATTTAATAGTAGAAGAATTATTTCCAGTGCACAATTTAGAGTGGTAAGGGTCATTGTTAAGTATCTTTATTATTGGACCTTAATGGAATAAGGATGTTCTCTGAAAGATTCTCAATAAATAGCATGAATCTTATAACTTTATTGATCTGATAATGTAACTACAGTCAATAACTAAACTGGAGTGAGAAATCTGTCTTACTGACATTCTCAAGGTTTCAGCAGGACTTTTGCCTAGTTCCTACATCTAAGATATGGGAAAGCAAGTCATTTTTTTTTTTTTTTTTTTTTTCCTGGAATTTCCACTTAAATCTTCAGCAAAGTTATTTTGTTCCAATGTTTTTCCTTCATTATTTTTTAAAATCTTTTAAATAAGCATTTTTCTGCCACCAAAAAAATGTTTTTGAAACTTTTGCATTTAATGCTGCACAATGAATTCTGACTACTGTTTGATATTACAAAATCTCAACTCTATAGTTATCTGTGTTCTGTAGTTACAGAGGCATAGAAAAGGAAAAAAAAAAAAAAAAAAAAAAAGGACAAGGTCCACTATTTAAGTATTCCAGATATATATAAATCTTTTCCTTTGTATTTATTTTAGTACTACATTTAAAAGCATAATTGCATTAACATTAAATTTTACAAATTAATTCCCAGCATGTATAAATTACCACTGTACCTTAGAAAAAGAAAAAAAAGTCAGATATCGTTTGAACACTAGTTATTATATATGACTTACAATGTTTATAAAGAACAAAGAAGCTACAGCAAAAACATATAAAATGAAGGTATTTTAAATTGTGTAAAAAATCTTTTTAAAATTTATTAAAAAATATATATGTATAAATATATATATATATACAGCAAACAAAAAACTGCTACTACCACTACATTTCAGTTTAGCTAGTGTTTGTTTTCACTGGTAAGAATTAGGCAACCAGTTTTGCCCCCTTTCTGAGCATTCCTTTTTCCTGCAGAAAGGCAAAACAGTGGAACTAGTTCTCACCAAGACATACTCCACCTGGAGGAGAATGGAGAAGTCAAAATGTTTTGTTTTAAAATAAGAAAATGATCAGAGTGAAATTCAGGAACACTACCCAGACATTTACTTCCTGCACTAGCAAGTTGAAAACTTTTAATTCCAGATGTTTTGATATGAGAAAAAATTCAGAAACAAAACTTCATGCCTGAAATTCTAGACCCCAAAATAAGAGAGAGAAAGCATGCTCGCTCTCATGTCAAAAGTATATGCATTCTCATTATAGAAAAGAAGGATTCCAGTTAGGTTTAGCTGAATGTTCAATTGTGTCTGCGTACCAGAATATCTCATATTTTAAGACACATTTTGTTAAGATGTGACTTTTTATGGCTTTTTTTTTTTTTTTTTCAACTGATGTGGACTTCATATTCTCTCCCTCTCCCTCTCTTTTTATTTTATTTTATTTTATATTTTATTTTATTATTTTATTTTATTTTTAATATTTAGTGTATTTGTCTAGAAGTTTACCAGGTGTTCATATGCAAAAAACAGTAAGTGAAACTCCAATAAAAGCTTTTTATTCAGTGAAGTTATTTATTACTACAGTGCTGACAATATGCTCTAGTTGGGTTTAAAATAAGGGCTGGTCAAATAAGTCACAGCAAACAATTTATTCAACATACATATTGCCATTGTTTTTACTCAGGAATTGTCCAGAAACAGGTTGCAAATCTCTGAAATGTACTTACTGGAGATGGAAAAAATATGAGTAATTCTACTTTAGTGAGCAGCATCACTGATGTATGCAGCAGTGCCGTATAACAGCCTTACAACAAGAAAATTGTTTTGACATTAGTAGTGCAAACTAACTTAAAATGTGAATGGGAATATGTCCAAAATATAGTTTTCTCAATTTTAATTTTCCCTTTGGCTCTCTGTCAAAGGACATTCATTTGTGAGGGCAGTCCTTAAAGTTTCCTCTTTCCCCTTAAATATCTAGATCAAGACTGGTCACGTGCTCATGTAGATATATATAGACAGATAGATAGATAGATAGGCATAGCCTGGATGTATCATGTAGATAGTAGATAGCTCTGCTGGATGTAAGTGTGGAAAAACAGAAGGAGTGAAAGGAAGTCAAAAGACAAACAAGTCATAAAAGAACTGATTTACTTGGTTAGCTACATCTCAGAACATGTTATAAAACCAGACTTAAGAACTCAAGAGCATTTCTGATCTGGCGATGCAGGCACAATGCTTGAACATAATGTTACTTAATCTCTTCATAAGCTTTGTGTGAAGAAGAGTCACACAGGAAGAAAAAAAATCAACACACTAGATTTCTGATTTGTAGGTTTGTAAGATGTATGGGAATTTTCAGGTAAAGGCTGTGCTAGGAAGTGGAGGATCTTTATTTATTTATTTATTTATTTATTTTTAAATCTGAAACACATTCAAGTCTAAGCTACTCATTGTAATTCGTTGCTGTATTTTATTTGGCTTCAAAGGTAGACTCCAAGAAGAGTAAAGAGATGTATGCAAAGGACCAGCAAGCAGCCTAGATTGTTGAGCGCTTGCTGGTCATTTTATCTAGTTACCTCTGTTCATTCTGACTGTACAGGCGAAAATCCTATCTATCCTGAAGACAGGCTTCTGACAACTTGCTTCAGAAATTGGACATGTAATCAATCAGCTTAAAAAAAAAAAAAAAAAGAAAGAAAAGATCTACCACTAATCTAAATGTTCATATATATGAAGTGGCAAGCATACTTCTTGACTTATGAATTCAAACCACATTTCCTAGCTACCCTTAACCATACATCTATGCTCGCTCTTTTGCAGTCCTCATCAGATCCATGAAGCTGGAGTGTGTTACAGCTTAGTTCTGCTAGTTTAGCAGAACATCTGTGTCCAGAATAACCTTTAACCTAGTAGCTTGGGAAACTAGATTATGAGACTTTGATATTTTCAAATTAAAACCTAGTATTTGAACAGTGGGATGCCTCATGGCAGTCATGTAGTGGCAGTTTGCTGTTGTGTTTAATGAGAACCTACTTTAGCTGTGCTTCAAAAGTGCATAAAAGTTTTTTAAAGTGAAATACTATAATCCAGATACTAAACCATTAATTTAAAAGTGTCTTTTCTGTAGTATTACTCATTGGTGGGACATTGCACAAGTTTTGGAGTATTTTTCAGACCACAAAACAAACTAGTAATTAACACAAATAGTACTCAATAGAATTAAATTTGGTGTAAGACAAAAGTTTAGTTTTCTCAGGATTGCACTGTTTTGATTTTCAGCTGTTAATACTGTATATTTTTTAATGATTTGCAATACAGAAGAGTTTAAAGCAGCTCACCTGATAGAACCTCTGGCCTTGGATTCCGTAGCACTTAAATATTTAAATGATGCTAAAATACTAATTGATAACTTGGTATGAGCAATGGGAAATGGTATTTTTGTACCATCACCAACTGTCTGTTATTCTAATCACTACAAAATGGTGCAAGGGAAGATTTTATTTCCAAATAGAAAAGATTGAAGCCTGTTATGTCATGTGCTTTATTTTCATTTTAAGAATATGTTAACTTGTCTTATGAAAACATTACAGTATACTGTACTTCAAGTTAAAACAAAACAAAGCAAAACAAAACAGAATGCCTCTATAATGGTTGTCTTGGAAAGCAATCTCTCAGTCCCCAGTGGAATGGTGAAATGCTGGAAAGAGGCTACTGACTAGTCATAAACATAAAATTATTTTACCAACAATCACAATGTTCATAAATAGTTCACTATTAGTACATAATATTAATATATACAAATATATGCTTTTTTAGTCTGCATGTTATCAGTATAAAAAATAGCACAGACTAAATGCAGCATACAAAAAATTGAGAAATATATTTTTGCCTTTCCCTTAAAAAAAAAAAAATGTTTTGATTAGTGGATCTAACGTTGTCTAAAGGAAAAAGATGGATATTAGCATGTTTAGTTTTATTCTTAGACTCGTTTGGAAAAATGTTTTCTTTTCTAAAATTATTAGTATTATTTTTTAATACAGAGAATTCTGCTCTTTAATAGATAAACTACATATATTCATTTACTTTCATATTAGTTATGAAATATATATAGATCCGAAACCCATTGGGGCTATATGTTTGTTCCGAGCAATTCACAGATTTGTTAAAATAGAAACACATTATGCAACAAAAGTTACAGCATTCCTGATTAATCTTGCCATCATATCCTGAACTCAGTGTTGCATTTTTTCCCCTTTAATACATATCACAGCTGAAGGATGAAGCATCAGCTTTAACAAACATTTCCTAACATTTGTTTATTTGTGTAGAAGACACATTAAATTACTGTTTCTTTCCACTGTGAAAATTGTTTCAGTACTACTTTCTTTATAATTTAATAGAAGACTGTTAAAAATAAAAATAAGCTGGATAAAGTTAACTCATACATTTAATTATCCCTTAAATAAACAATCTATACCCTTATTGAGGTTTCTGAGGTTGAGAAGAAAAGTAATCCTTCTTTCTTTCTTTCTTTCTTTCTTTCTTTCTTTCTTTCTTTCTTTC
>CM021765.1:146755151-146855107 GCA_011076525.1 Nettapus auritus
TCTTTCTTTCTTTCTTTCTTTCTTTCTTTCTTTCTTTCTTTCTTTCTCTTTCTTTTTCTTTCTTTCTTTTTTTTCCTGAAGTTTAAAATCAGGTCAGCTCAGTAACTTGACCTGTAGTTTGACCAATAGTTTGACCTGACTGGTTAAAATTTTCTTTATTGTGAGAAAGCTTAATCAAAGATAAGGATGTATGGAACTAATGATAGCATAAAGCCCAGTTTTAATGTAATAGGAAGAAGGCAATTCACCAGGTAAGGCAATTATGTCTGTTTGCCAAGGTTTGGAGCTAGGAAGAGAAGTAAAGGGAATTAATATTTTTGAGGGAAAAAAAAAAAAAAAAGTGAAAAAGTGCATTAGTGGGGGAACAGGAGTTAAGTTAGAGTTAGATGAACCTCTAAAAAGCTGCAAAAGTTCATTAATGTTAGGTTAAGGAGCTTACCAATATGACCTAAGGTAAATGGTAAGAAAAAGTCACAGCTATTTGTTGTTACAAAGTAAGGAACTCCAGTAGGCTATGTTCAAAGAATGATGACATCTTCAAGAGGACCAGTGCTACACACAGTGCCTCTTGAATTGGAATAAAAAAATTCAGGTTGTATTCCATCTCATTTGGAGCTTGTCAATGCAGCAATATGACATAATTGTGGTGCTGTAGCCGATATCTGAAAGCTATTTTCTCAACTGTGGTGCATTTCTGGTTATACAGACCACATTAATGTGGCATGATGAGGTCTGCAAATCCTGCGTATTTTCAGAATATCTGTAGTAAAGATTAAAAAAAAAAAAAAGAAAGAAAAGCAAAGAGAATTCAATAATATGAGCATGGCCCATAGCAGTGGCTTCTGTATTAGGAAAAAGTGTCAGGCATGTCTAGTTTACTGTAGTAAAGTTGTAGCAAAAGCAGTCTTGAAGGAACAAAAGGATAGTCTTCTAAAAGGAAGGATTCAATGAGAACATGCATAATTTCACATGAAAAGGTGATCCAAAAAACAAACAATCAAACAACAAGCAAAACAAAGCAAAGCAAAGTACCACCACCAACAACAAAAAAACCCATCAAGTAATCTGCTGAGAGATAATGCATACCTCTGAACTTGGTAACCATCTTTTATGGTTGCTTGGAATTTTCACATATTTTAGTAATACCTATCCCTGTTCCAGGGACTTGATTTTGTTTTTCCATTTAATTTAATACTTCTTAATGAAAGATATCTTGACTGTTCTGGGATTCTAACCAGGACATCTTTAATTCTCTTTGCTCCCTCATAGTTACGTGAGGGAGCAACCCTACTAAAATAATCTACTGACCTCCAGATACATGTGTTTATGCCAATCCCTTTAATCGTGTTAACTTTGGCTTTGCAGTGGTACAATTTCAGAAGCAAGAATAGAGTAATTGATATTCTCTTGGGGATAATAACTTAAGAGTTAGAGCAGAAAGAGATGTTTCAGTTTGAAACATCTGAAATTGTAATGCAAAGTGAACCATGTTCTACCCTTTTCTGGATGACTGTTATATTCAGTAAATAAATGCATAAAAGTTGTAATGCAGACAAAAATAAATTAGCTCTTCTCAGCTGAAAAAAAAAATAAACACAACAACAACAGCAAACCACACACACACACAAAAAGAGCACACCACTCCTTCAGAAAAAAAAAATGGAATAAAAAAGTGTAGTGGGTTTACGTGGCAAGGTTTTGGTAGGAGGGGGGCCACAGGGGTGGCTTCTGTGAGAAGGATCTAGAAGCTGCCCCATGTTTGGTAAGGGCCCCACTGCTGACCAGAGCTGAGCCAATACGCGATGTTGTTTTGCGCCTCTGTGAGAGCATATTTAAGACAGGGAAAAAAAACTGCTGCGCCACTCAGCAGCTGGGAGGGTGAGAGGAGTGAGAAACAGCCTTGCAAGCGCCAAGGTCAGTGAAGAAGGAGGGGGAGAGGTGCTCCAGGCGCCAGAGCAGAAGTCCCCTGCGGCCTGTGGTGAGGACCATGGTGAAGCAGGATGTCCCCCTGCAGCCCATGGAGTACCACGGTGGAGCAGGGTTCCACGCTGCAGCCCATGGAGGAGACCACGGTGGAGCCTGTGCCCCGATGGAGACTGCAGCCTGTGGAAGACCCCTGCCGGAGCAGATTCCGAGCCGGACCTGCAGCCCGTGGAGAGGAGCCCACGCAGGAGCAGGTGACCCGGCAGGAGCTGCTGCCCGTGGGGGACCCAGGCTGGAGCAGTTTGCTCCAAAGGGATGGACCCCATGGTACGGACCCATATATGGAGCAGTTCTTGAAGAGCTGCTGCCTGTGGACAGCCCATGCTGGATCAGTTTGGCAAGGACTGCATCCCGTGGGTGGGACCCCAAAGCACGGGGGACAAGAGTGACTGAGAAGGAGCGGCAGAGAAGAAGTGCTGTAGACTGACCATAACCCCCATTCCCCGGTTCCCCTGCGCCGCTCGGGGGGAGGAGGTGGAAGAGGGTGGATGGGGGGGGAGGTGCTTTTGGTTTCTTTCCTTTGTTTCTCACTTCTCTAGCTTGTTAGTAATAAGCAATAAATCTTACTTTCTCTCTATGCTGAGTCTGTTTTGCCTGTCACGATAATTATTGCGCGATCTCCTAGTCCTTATCTCAACCCTTGAGCCCCTTTCATCGTATTTTCTCCTCGCTCCTCTTTGAGGAGGGGGAGTGAGAGAGTGGTTGTGGTGGAACTCGGCTGCCCACCCGAGTAAAACCATCACAAAAAGGAGACTACATTCTAGAAAAGTTTGTATCTTTAGCATTCCATGGATTTATTCCGTATACATTTATACAAGTTCTTCTTGCAAAAACAATACTTGACTCTCCTAAGAGAGTCAGTCCTAGTCAACGCACTCAATGACTCTATGTAATGATTTGTAGGGTAATGTTTCTGCACACATTAATCTCATTTTAATTTGATCTGGATTAAAAATCATGCATACATACATACATACTCTACATATCTCTGAAATATGTGTATGCAAGCCCTATTCTTTGTTCCTATATGGGAGACGAGTTTCAGAATGGGATTATTTTTCCTCATTTATAATATGAATTACTTTCTAGAATAATGTCCCTGACATGCAAGTCACCAGAATGCGATTGATATTTCCTCAGGGAACAGCAGAACACAGGGTAGAGAAGTCTAGTTAAAATCTAGATTCAGCAAGCAGAGCCTCTTATTACTGTTAGTTAGCCATGTGCTCTCCAAGCCAAAGAAAATTGGTTTGAAGCACACACAGTACCATTTCATTGCTAATTCTGCAGGCTTTAGGATGGTTCTCTTCATAAAAGCCAACAGGGTGAGATTGCCTATCTTGTGCAATTGCCTTTTAAAAACGCTTGATATTGCAATGAGCCTGATGAAGTCTTAATGAGATCTTGACATACAGGTCCCAGCTTTGCAAATATATGTATATTTGCATGGAAAACTACCACCTAAAATTTAGAGTGCAAAAATACCTCTGTGTATACGTTAGGCACTTATTTAGTGTGAGGCTGATGGAGCATGGTTGCCCAGATTGGTTTCAGAGTCTCCTTCCTTGAAGATCTTGAAAAGCTGCCTGGATATGGCCTTAGGCAACCTGCTCTAGGTGTCTCTGCTTGAGCAGGGGGAGTTGGACCAGATGACCTCCAGAGGTCCTTTCCAATGTCAAACATTGTGCGATTTTGGGAAAAATGTATATGCAATACAAGTATTACATTTTCTGGTAGGCGCTCTGAGTTAGGAGCCTCCTTGTGACATGCTTTATAAGTAAAATATTTTATAAGTAAAATAGCCACAGAAGATAGGTGAATTTTCTGACGATAGTTCCTATAGATATAGGATAGATTCCTATCGGATTTGTCTGGGAAGTCCTCTCTCTCTATATATGTATAATATATATGTTATGTTATATATATATATACACGTTACAGGAAATTTATGAAGAGGGTACCAGTTTTCTGAATCTTGTTCAGTCTGTGACAGGAGCTAAGGGCTGATTCACAGAGGTTGAAAAACTGACTTGAGGTAACTCAGGAACTCTAAAATCACACAGTACAATGCTTTGCAACATATCTCTGGAGACATATTTACTGATGAGATACTAACAAGAGTACAGGGAGGAATGAGGGTGGGAAACTAATAACAGCTTCCCAGTGTTCTGTCTTAGCTACCTGAGTCCTTTTGATTTGCTAAAGCTTGAGATACCTGATCCAAAACTCAAGGCAAGACACAAAATACGGTGTGTTAAAAGGAATGGCAGAATACTGCTGAGAGATGTCAAAATTTTAGATCTCATCAAATCTGAGAAAACACTACTTTCAAATCTAAGCTAATTAAAAAGAAATATTTTTATATATCTTTATATGGTTTATATTCAGCCCCCAAATATATATCTCTTAATCTTCTTTGAATTTCAGTAAAATTTGACTGAGGCTTAAAAAAAGGCCAAGTTCTGACACGCCACATAAAGCCATGGCCCTCTGAATACCGATGAAAGTATTCCTAATGTTTTTGTTGGAGATATGGTTCCTGCCTTTCGTAAAAGATTTGGAGATTCCTCTACTTGTGTTCTTATTTAGTACGTGTCATTTTATTTTCATTTTCATCCCAGAACTCTCTGAGTAGCTCTTTTTGCTTTTCTGTTCAAATGCCAAGTTGCCAAGTTTAGATAGATATTTATGTGGAAAAACACTATCAATAACATATGGATAATATTTGGGGTATTGGCACAACAGTTTGTCCTCAAAAGTTTTAGTATGACTTTGATGTTTCAGATAGCATACAGTTTTGAGAAAACCATCTGAGGCACACAGAATACTTTCAGACCAAACCAGAAACACACTGTATATTTTAAACAAAACATATTACTCTTTTATTCTCCTAATAAATCTTTTTTTTTTTTTTTTTTTTTTTTTTTTTTTTTTTTTTTTTTTTTTGTATTTCGTTAAGCATTCTTTGTGTCCAAATCTGACTTTCACTACATGTCCAACAAATAAAAATTCAATGAAATGTTTGGATTGTCTGTCCTGACATGCTTATAAACTAAATGCAGGAACGGCAGAACCTCACTGCAGAAATAATTACTTCATGCACAGTGTCCGCAACTTATTTCCACTGTTTAAACTCAGACACATTGTTCTTATTTCCACTTCTCACAAGACATTTGTTCTTTTCACTTGTCCATACTTTGAGTGGATGCGGTTCATCTGGTTTGTTGATGTTATAAAATATGGAATTCTTGTACTAATGGTTATAAAATCATATGGGAATACTTTACACCATGTCTTTGTCATGATGCAGTATTAACTGGTATCATATAGAATGAGTTAACATGATATTAAATTACTCCTTTTTATGTCATTCACATTTTTTCTCTCTAAAGACTTTTTGTATTGTGCTATATTTATGAAGTGAGAAATGTGATACTGAAAAAAAACTCTCTTAAAGCATTTTGACCTTTATTCAACAATATTTAAATCAACGTATTAAATCTGACTCCTGAAAAGCTTCCCCCATACAACTAACATTTAAAAATACTGAAATATGCTATTGGTATAAATGTCCAACTACTAAACCAGTTTATACTGTTAAAGCCCGTTTTGTAAGAATGATATATTGATATCAGCATGTATGATAGAGGCAGTCATCTCTCTCTTTATGGCAGAAAAGAAAGGGGGAATTTTGACCTAGTTCTCAAATCCAAGTCAGAACAACACTTGAATTGAAGTCTAGATCAATATCTTAAATATCTTAAAAGCCTGACTAAATGACAGAAGGCAAGCTTTTTCTGAGATGTGACAGCTGCCAAAGAGGTATCAAATACCAGATCAGTAGGACAAAAATCAGATGCTTTGTGTGTTATTCCAATGAGTTAAGAAAGATTATGTACACACTCTAGTGATTGTGTATACCAGATTAGAAGCAAAAGCAACAATGTAGTAGGGTAGATAGGACTCTGGTGGAAACTCTGGTGGAATAAAGGATAGTTTCAAAATTCTGATCTTCACAATTTGTTTTAACTAAAGAGGTACAAAATATGTAAACAGCTACTGAGGAAAGCTTCAGAAAATCAGACCTTTTTTCCCAAGTAAAGCCTTGATGCTGCACAGAACTGAACTCCTTTTCATGCATGTTGTGTTGATATTTTAGGCCTACATAATCTTGCATTCTTTTCTGCATTACTTATAGTTGGCAGTGCAATTTGTAGTAACTCAGAAGGAATTAAAGATGGGTTAGATTCTTGTTAGAAGTTCTATAATTGACATAAATGCACTTGAACTGTAGTAGCAATGAGTATTCACTAGTGATAATAACATGTGGGAAACCTCAGTCTCTGTGGATTGGTAGCTCAGAAATTTCTCTTTTTACTATTTTTACTACATTTTGTTAATCCGATGAAGTCTTTTTCCTTTCAAAATATCAAATTAATGGTCTATAGTTGAAGTTTTTCTTGTGTAATGGCAGATATAAATGGGAAAGAAACATAGGCAGTCTTAAATGTCTATGTAGCTTATTTGGTGTATGCTCATTGCCTTTGTTCGGAAGGCTGTGTCTGCTGTGTATGTGGAGGTACCAGTATCATTGTTAATCCTTTTGTCATGAATTGACTCACCATAGTCTCCCCCTAGAATAATCTTATACAAGGTACCTGGTTTTACAAAAGCCCCATCTGCTAGGTAGATGCTAATTCTCCATCTGCCTAAATCATTGACACCAGCACTGCCACCATTTGCAGTAGTACTACTGTGGATCGTACCTAAGATCTTTATTTTTTGATCTCTGGTTTTGTAACAGTTAGTTTCCAAACTAAGTTTTTGTCTCTGATCCTTCTCTGATTTCAAGAAATCCGACATTAGAAACTTTGAACTATCACATGCTGGAATTCCAGTTTCGTATGTTGACTCAAGGGTAGCGCTAGCCAAGACAGCCTACCAAAACATAAAGAAAGTGGAGAGGGAAGGAGGAAAACACTTGTGGGCTTTCATCTCAGGCTTGAGAGGTTATTCGTAAAATTCAATGGTCTTCGTGTTTCTGGTGTGTAAAAAATGTAATTACAAGAGAAATTGAAAAAAGATGGAGCACAATTTAATTCTTTCCTGGATTTCATTTAATTTTATGCAGTTCTGGGTGCTGTTTTAATGCTATAGCTGAACTGCAGCTCACCATCTACTGTTGTATTTGTATGATATCCTATCATGATTGGTATAGCTGATTCTGGCTTTTCTAAAAATCCTCTCTCTGAGGAAAAAGGATTCTCTCTCTGAAGTCAAAGTAGCATTATTTCTGACAGAGGAGGATAAAGCCTAAAGGCTTGTTTCTCTGTCACTAATGAGTTGAGAAAAATCATTTATCCCATGTTTGTCTCATCCTCCTCATTTGGAGCATTCACATAAAATGTTTCTTATCCACTGAGCTCTTTTCATGAAAGTAACTCCCCAAATTACAGCAAGAAGTATTTGAAAAGGGTTGTTGAAAGTCCACGAAGAAATAATATCACTTATTTTCTTACAAGTGAATAACATCTCCATGATGTTACAGGGCAAATTTCTTTATTCAGCACTTATAGAGGCTTTACAGAGCTCCCTGAGCTCCTGTGGAACTTGCAGTTAAAATCTAACCAAGAAACCCAGGAAGTGATCAAAATAATCAAGGATTACCACAGGGATCTTTTTACTAGGAAGCCAGAAGAATCTAACTTTAGCATATTAGCATTTTTTCAGGATAGGTTTAATATGATGAAGAAAAACTTCATGCACAGCTTTGCCTCCTTATTGTAGCTATAGCTATTTCTACTACATAAAACACATCACTTTTCTAAAAATTTTCCTTTTGTTTCACTCTTTCTGCTTACTTTTTAAAAGCTCTACTTCTCCCTTCCAGTTCCCAGATATCTTTCTCACTATGTGCTACTTCCATTACCACACCCTTTTCTCTAAGGCTTTGGCATATGATGCCAATTTACATATTAAGAGCCCAGAAAGCCAGCTGAATGACTGTGGAAGGCAGAGAATGACAGATCAGCTAAATCTTGTAACACTTGCCATCTAAAATATTTAGAAGTCAAACCTGAACTAACCAAAGAGACAGTAAGTGGGAAAATACAGATCTTTCCTGAGTTGATTTGTCTTTCACTGAGTAAGCCTAAAGGGACATCTCAGATAAGATATTAGAAAACAAGAAAAATAATATCATTGTGACAATGGTTCCTTCCATCTGTGCAAAAACTAGTCATTTGTTTTCTCCTCCTTGTTCGGAAAACTGTCCACTTCAGTAAGCTCAGGGGTAAAGAATAAGCTTGTTTTGTTTAGAGTACTATAAGGTCCAGAGGTTTTGAATATTCTGTTTTATTCAACCAAAAATGATGCTTGGTTCTTTTTTAAAAATGAACAAACAAAATAAATAAAACAAAACCAAAACAAATAAATACAAAAGGTGGAATTTACTTTTTTTTTTTTTTTTTTTTTTTTTTTTTTAATTAGGATTATTGGCATATTACTCTTAACAAAATCCTGCCCCTTCAGTTCAATTAAGCTAACTGCTGGACTGCACGTTGCTAATACTTTCAGATGTATTTTTTCCTTTTCTGTGGTTTTGGCAGACACAGTAGGATCATCTGGATGTGCAGGGCAAGCTTCTAACCTGCGGTGGTTTATTCAAAGCTCATTTACTCCACCATATATTAACTTTATTTAGTATGTAATAAACCTTCAGACAATTTAGGGAGATCCAAAACAGGCAGGATTAAGTGATTTCTATTAGAAAAAAATATATTGCCTTTTAAGTCAGTAAATCTTCAATTTAATTTCATTCACATTCTCTTTCACTTCTATAAGTGACATAGTAACAGTGTGGTAAGTCCATTCAGCTGCTATTGTTTCTTATTATTTTTAATGAAAGGTGGTAATAGGGTCCTTCAGAGTGAGAACTACACTGGCACTGTACTTGGTACCTTAAAACGTGAAGAGCATATAGTGATTTACTGACAGTAAATATATCTAAGAGAGAGGAGCTTTGCATTCCAAAGCAAAACAGTTTTATAAGCAAATCACTCTTTTTCCCAAGTATTCTTCCTTACCTTGATTGTATACTAAGTTTTCAAAAGGGATGTATACTAAGTTTTCAAAAAAGGATAACACACTTATGGTGTTATGAGATCATTGTTCTAAGCTGATTTTGTGATTTGAGGGTAGATGTCCTTCCAACTACAAGAATTCTTACTCTCATGAGTCCAATGGGTATGCAGTAAGAGTAGAAAAAAACAAAAGTAATTTTTATACATGCTTGAAAATCAGTGTTTATAAATCTTTATAGATAAACTTTAAAGAGAATAAGCACATGTATGCTTTAACATGTCTGTTCCCCATGACCAAGTTAAAAATGTACTCAAAATCATAACTACACTTCTAGGGTTGCTTACTTTAACAAAATGTGTTTTGGTTAAAGAGGAGTCATCAGATTAATTGTCTCACTTAACAGTATATTTAAGAGTATCCATTCTTATTTGTTCTTGACAAATGTTTTTACTCAATACATTTAAGGGATACTCTATTCTGGATTGCTGCAGATTATAAATTCCTCTACATTTAGGTGTCCTAAATAAAATTTATAATAGATACTGGCAGATTACATTTATTTATTTTATTTTATTGTATTTATTTTATTTCATTTTATTTTATTTATTTATTTATTTATTTATTTATTTTTAGGAAAAATAAGGGCAGTAAGATTATTTGAAATACCTTGAAAAGGAATCACGTAAATTGAAAGCTCTTTGAATCTATCCAACATCAAATGATTACGATGCTCTTAACAGAATGGAAGCTATTCTTAAATCATGTTCAATCTAATGGTAGCCATTTCAGTGATTTATTGCTTTATTGTGTTTGCACATCCTTGAAGTCTAATTTTTCAAACTTTTTTTTTTTTTTTTTTTTTTTTTTTTTTTTAAATATTTAATAAAACAAGGTAATGCAAATTGTTTTTATGCAAAAAAAAAAAAAAAAAAAAAAAAAAAAAGCTTTATACTGTGACACAAACCTATGTCCCTGCTCCTATAGCGCAACCTGTATGGATTAATGGGGCCATGAATGTACAACCAATCATGTAATTTGATCCAAAAGTCTATTCCATATAATTTCATGACTGTGACCTACCACTACTTAAAAGAAAGGTATTTGACATGCTTCTCTGTTCTGCAGCTTTACCTGCCATTTTATATAAGTAATTTTCATCCTGTGTTTTTTGTTCGCATATGGTAACATAAAACAATTGTAAGAAAACAGATGTCTGGGATTTCAAACAGCAATTAACTGCCATACTTGACTGAAATATATTCCTCATCTTGATACTGAGAGGTTATTCTTATTGTTGGCAAGTTGAGACTATGAATATAATGAAAATAATGAAACATCCATCAGTGAAAGGTATGACATAATCACAGAAAAAAAAAAAAAAAAAAGAGAATGGAATGTACTTCTGTCTTGATTGAATTTAAGAGAAAATTATTGACTCAAATGACAAGAGGCTTAATCAGTTCTGTTTTAAGTTTAGATGCTATTTCAACAGTTCTGTCTGGGTGATGGTTAAGACACTTTCTAGATGTCTGTGGCAGGTGGGTCTCCTGTGTACGACTCACCAGATACAGGATGCAATTACACAAACCTCATTGATCTGTGGCCAGTAGGTGTGGCAATACCTTGAAAGCAGTCCTGACAAAATGGTCATTCCTGGCCTCCTCCTAACTCTGTGCCTGCTCTCCGTCATGGGAGGCTGCAGCATATTTGTACTGCTGGGATATGTGCAAACATAAGAAGTAGAATTCAGAATAACAACTTTTAGATGCCTATGATATACATTACCACTTCCACGGCTTCCTTTCAGTAAATGCAGAGTAATGAAGTTCTTCTACAGTCGTCTCAGCAGGCCAAATGATCAGTATGCTAGAGAATCCTGTTTCTCTCCACTGACCATGAAAAGTGGACAGCTAGCTTAAATATCAGAGTAGACAAGTCTATGCACTGTAGACCTGTGAACAACAATACGAATATTAATAAGCCCTGAAGTTGCAGGCATTATTGACAGTGCCTTCTTAACACATTTTCATTGTGTCACAAAAATATTGATACATTGACAATTCACTCATTTAAAGACAGCTGTGGACACAGACCTAATATTCTAGGTGATTTAGACTAGAAAAAACAAACAAACAAACAAAAAACCACAGTTCTTGAATGAGAAACATAGAATCCGCATAAACCCATAGTATAGCAGATAAATCTGAGGAGAAAAAAACACAGAGAATGAAATGAATATACAATTTAAAATAGTAATGAGGTGTGATTATCTTGGATTTATGCAATCTTTTCAGTTGATTGTGGACTGAATTTTTCATTACCTGTCTTAGATAGCTTCAGTTTAACATAATTTTGTTTGTTTGTTTGTTTTGTTCTTGTAGTTATTTTTCTAGTCTTATGTTTGAATGCTTGTTTGGAGTTTGGACAAGTGAGAAAATTGTGTCAGGGTCTACCTTACCTGACATTTGTTCCAGGAAAACAACAGAAATGTGATGCATTGTTGCAAACAAACAAACAAACAAACAAACAAAAAACCACAAACAAACAAGTTTTGTTGTGGTTATTGCTGCTTCTGTACAACACCAGGAATCCCATAGCTTTCAAGTCTGCCCTTAATTTCTTCTGGTTGCTTCTACTGCAGTCGGACAGAGAACGCAGGGCAGAGAAAATGAGTAGTTACTTAGTCTTTCAGAAATAGATTTTCTTAGGCAACAAAAGCAGTTGTAGCTCTGGGATTTTCTGAACTATGGTTCCTCCAAAAAATTCAGGAGATATGTTTTTCTGTTGTCCATCCCACTTCCCCCACTCCCCAGTCCCCCATTTTGCTTGCATCTTTTTGTCATGTCATGCTAAGGTTTTCCACTTTATCTCTTCACTGGCATTTTTGTTTTCTCTATCCAACCCCCCACCCCTTCCCCAGTTCCCCCCCCCCAGTATCTTGGTTGTATCTTGATATAAACACAAGAAAAAGACATAGCTTTCCTCCCAGCATCTCAGCAGAGATGTCAGTGACTGCTGAGGAGATGAAATTCATAGCTGTGGAGACTCTCAAAATCTAGCCAGTGTTTTTATGAAGGTTTTATTTATTTATTTATTTATTTATTTATTTATTTTATTATTATTTTTTTTTTTTTATGTAGATGTAGAATATGTTCAATATGACAGCTATCAGGACCACCTTACCACCTTCTAGTTCTGGAAAAGAACTACTACAGATTGTTTTTACATCTAAAACTGAAAGAAAAAATGCTAGTTTAGTTTCTCAGTAATATATGCCTCTCTCCAATAGATTATGTCCCCTACCTTGATAAGATTATTACTGTGATGGTAACAGGTATAAGAAAATTATTATTATTATTGTTTTCTGAAATCAGACTAAAGAAAAGAATGGACTAAAGAACGTTTCAGGAGAAAGAGACTATCTTTTCATAGATCAACTGGTACAGTTAGAAAACAAGGAAAGGCTTTGGGCACATCAGTAATACCCTCATAGCTCCCATAGCACTATTACCACAAAATCACTTTCCTCCAGAAATATAGATTTAAAACCTGAAAATTAATAAATCTGTTGAACTATTTATAACTGTGTGCATAAAAATAACTAGATATTCAGCAGTAATCATGTAACTGGACAGATTGCACGTTGCAGTTAATTGCAATTGTTTTTGGACATGCATATTTCAAAAAGCAAACATTACTTGTACGTTTCAAGATTTTTTGCTAATGAAGCAATAACATTTTAGCAAGAATGGATAATGAATTTTTAGTACAGAAATACACATTAGTGTCATTTGAACTACAGAATCACTTTCTCTGCTCTGCATGAACCATTGCTTCATTTGCTCCACTAGAAAGAAATATAACAATTACATACTAATTATGTTAATATTATAGGAGGGAAAGTGTCATTTCAGCCCACCTAGAGAATTACCTGTCTTATTCTACCTACTTCTCCTACCTACTTACAAATTCTGAACTCTCAAAGCCCAAAAACCCCCCCACTCTGCTAATAGTATAATATATATATATTAAAAAAAAAAAAAAAAAAAAAATAAATAAATAAATAAATTTAAAAAAAAAAAAAAAGTTTAAGTAGTTTCAGTATAGCTCTTTGGAAACTGCTTGATATGTTCCCATGTGTCATCTGGGAAATATATAACTGGAATTTCAATTAATTAAAATTAACTGATTAGTAATTGAAATTAGTGATAGAATTGAAATTAATTGATCTTTAATTAGTGATTAACTAGTGATTAGAGAAAACATGGAACAAGAGTGGAAATTGGTCTTTGGAAAACAAAGCAGATTTCACTCTTATGATAAATAGTTATTTCTTAGAAAGCTCCTTAGCCTTAGATGGAAAATCTCACAGCCTCTGCTCCCCCAACCCTCTCATCCCCTGCCCCTCCTCCCTTGAGCTAATAACTACCAAGACAAACATATAAGATGGCAGAAATCTCATGTCATAGACTGGAATCTTGATGTAGCATGGGGCTGACAAGCCAGTAGAGACAGAGACAGAACCAGACATTGTATTCTACATGCAAAAATCTATGAGAGCAAAGTAAGCTACAATTTTTATTTTGCCTATTGAATTACCTGCCAGTTTTGCTGAAGCAATAAAGAAACTGGGGAAAAAGAGTGCCACCTTCCTTTCACATGCTTCAGGGTTGACCTTATAAATAACAGTCTATATGAGAGATATTTAAGTAGACCATCTATATGTTCTCTCCTGTGATTATAAAAACCAGTCTAGATAACTACTTCAGATGTAGACATCCGCTGTGTACATGTCCAATTAAATTAATCTTACATCTATTGCTTTCATCCTCCTAGCACTCTCTTCAAGTTTATGGTGGGGAGAAGTATGAGCTGCTGCAGCTTCTTCCATCAAGGAGTTTCTGAGAATCACATAATTTTCTATTTCCTATCCCTCCTTCCCTGGACAGTGGAGAAATGCTAGAAGTTGCAGGTAGGAAGCTATGTACTGGCAGCTTGTGGGAGTGTGAGATGAGTATGTGCTGAAGGGGTGTGCCAGCAGTGTAATGCAAGAAAATCTGAAAAGTGGGAGTCTGTGTGAAAAGAAAGAGGTGAACAAAAACTGGAGCAGGAAAATGTATGCTTAAATTAGAATAGTAGCTGAAAAGATATGGGGTGAAAATGTATTAAGAAGTATTATGGATAAATGATTCATCACAGGAAAACAGGAGTTGAACAATATGATTTAAAGAAAAGAGTTGGAAGTTTTGAAATTGGAAGAAAAGTTGACTAGCATACAGACTAAGAAATTATTAAGAAATTAGTACTTATCAAGCCCAGAAAAAAAAGTGACTTAGGGGACATATGAAAGGAGTCTATAAATATTAAGGACAAAATTGATTAAATTAATTCTTTCCCTCTTCTAAGAAGATATATTAAGCTTCAATAAAATTAGTAACATTTGGACATTCCTGCCTAACAAATTTGATTTCCTTTTACGATAAGATCACCCGTCTAGTCGATCAAGGGAAACCAGCTGATGTGATCTTTTTGGACTTCAGCAAGGCTTTCAACATGGTTTCCCATAGGATCCTACTGGACAAAATGTCCAGCATACAGCTTAACAAAAACATCATACGATGGGTGAGCAATTGGCTGATGGGCAGGGCTCAAAGGGTGTGGTAAACGGGGCCATATCAGGCTGGCCAAAGGTCACTAGTGGGGTACCTCAAGGCTCTATCTTAGGGCCAGTCCTCTTCAATGTCTTTATAAATGATTTGGATGTAGGACTAGAAGGTGTTTTGAGCAAATTTGCTGACAACACCAAACTTGGAGGAGTTGTAGACTCGGATGAGGGTGGAAAGGCCTTGCAGAGAGATCTGGACAGGTTGGAGAACTGGGCAATCACCAGCCACATCAAGTTTAACAAAAGCAAGTGCTGAGTCCTGCACCTGGGACGAGGCAACCCTGGCTGTACATACAGACTGGGTGACGAGATGCTGGAGAGCAGCCCCGCAGAGAGGGATCTGGGGTTCGTGGTTGACAGGAAGTTGCATATGAGCCAGCAGTGTGCCCTGGCAGCCAGGAGGGCCAACTGTATCCTGGGGTGCATCAAGCACGGCATTACTAGTCGGGCGAGGGAAGTGATTGTCCCGCTCTACTCTGCGCTGGTGTGGCCTCAGCTTGAGTACTGTGTGCAGTTCTGGGCACCACAGTACAAAAAGTACTGTTGGAGAGTGTCCCGAGGAGGGCAACAAAGATGGTGAAGGGCCTGGAGGGGATGACATATGAAGAGCAGCTGAGGTCACTGGGCCTGTTCAGCCTGGAGAAGAGGAGGCTGAAGGGAGACCTCATCACAGTATGCAACTTCCTCACGAGGAGGAGTAAAGAGGCAGGTGACCTATTCCCCATAAACACCAGTGATAGGACCCATGGGAATGGGGTGAAGCTGAGGCAGGGGAAGTTTAGACTAGATATCAGGAGGAGGTTCTTCACCGAGAGGGTGGTTGCGCACAGGAACAGGCTCCCCAGTGAAGTAGTCACTGCACCAAGCCTGTCTGAATTTAAGAAATGTTTGGACTGTGTACTTAGTCACATGGTCTAAACTTTTGGTTAGGCCTGTGTGGTGCGAGGAGTTGGACTTGATGATCCTTATGGGTCCCTTCCAACTCAGAATATTCTATGATTCTATGACTCCAAAAGGGGAAAAAAAATAAAAAGGAAACTTACGAGTTTTGTTGTCCTTGAAAGTAAAAGCCTATCCTGATAATGACATTTACATGTCAGAAATCAGAAAGCAATCAGAAAGCAGAAGGCTAATCAGAAAGCAGAAGCAATTCAGCAAATCCACTGCACTGAAAGTGTTTAGATGCTGAGAGAATTCTAGTATTGTGTATACATAGTTTGTTTATATTTCTCCTTAGTTATTTGCTTATGGCCATTGCCAGAGGAAGCATGCTGAGCTACATGATCCTTACACAGCATGGCTGCTTTTGTTTTCTAAGTAGCAAGGAGAAAAAAAAAAAAAAAGTACACTACCGTAATTCAGGAAGCATTATGGTGATAAGTTTTTTAGGAATATACATTTAAGAAATATATGCTTAGGAATTATTATTTTAAAGCAAGTCTTGTTAAGTACATCTGTCTATGGAAACAATTTCCAAATCTATTTCTAGTCAGTCTCTAACTAATGGTGCAGATGTAATGGTACATGTCTGAGATGCCTTGTTTTGAAGATTTTATATATATGTATTTATATATAGTACAATAACAATAATAAAATACCCTTCTTAATAATATTCTATTTCATTTAACCTAACTTGAAGAGATTTATCTGAAGCCTGTATTTATGTCAGGGAAATTGGGTTTGTGCCAATTAACTGAAGAGGCTGTCGTACTATGGCTTATCTCAGACAAAGCCTTCTAAAACTGCCATGTCATAAAAAGGCCAAAGGCCTTGCAGCTCTTTTGTAAGGCCTTCTATCAAACCATGCTTATGGACAACCAAAAGCTGGGATCCTGGAAAAAGCAGTAGGGGTCTTAACAATGTGTGTCGTGCTTGTCAGTGCAATGAAAGACACATCAAACATCTGCTTCCTTTAATTTATTGATACTGATAGGTGCATTTTAAATGAAATGGTACTTAGGAAAAGTGATGAATAGCTTAAGAAGTGTGATATGCACATAATAGAAGTACCGCGCTCAGGTAATCATGAAATAGCTGTACAGGAAGCAGCCTAATGTTCCTTATTAATGCCTGAAAAGATGGTGACATCCATCAAATAAAGTATAATTGTCTTGCTCTAATATAAGTGACTATTACAATTATCTTGATATAACAGATTCAGAAATATCTTAAATCTGCCAGATTAATAAACAAACAAGCTCAGCATAGTGGCCATCCAGGAGGTCAAATCAGGTTGTTTTGAGGTTAATTGGAGTTTTTCTGCTGAATTAAATTAGGCAAGTGTTCAGCAGAAAATGCTTGAATAGCTTTCTTTCAGTGAATGCAAGCCTTGGTTTCATGTTATGTTCAAAGCACAGTTTTACTTCTGGCTTTAATCAATAAACCAAACATCAGTTTCTTATCTATATATCTAGCCTTATCTACTGTCCATCAATAATATAATTAAAACATCTATTACTGAAAATTAGAATTCCATACTATTTTTAATTCTAATTTGAGTTTGAGTTAAGGAAATGAGGGAGGGAAAAAAGGGAGAAATGGAGAAAGGGAGAAGAGGAAGAAAGCAGGAAAGAGAACAAAACAGTAGTATTTTCTTTAAAATCTTGCTCCTAAACTCATATTTAACCACGTCAATGAAAGCAATCCAAAGCTACTTAAAAATGATATCAATGGTTGGACTGTAGATGTTTAACTCCAAGAAACTGAGCCTAACTTCTAGTAATTGAATCTGATTTTTTTTTTTTTTTTTTTTTTGGTAAAATCTGTGCATTCCAGTAGATTTTTTAAATCATGTCTCTTTCATTCTATTCACTTATATCATATATGTATATTAATGTGTGTGTGTGTGTGTGTGTGTATAATAATGAAAAGGGGCTCAGAATCTTGAACAACAGAAGATAATATCATTAGGTATAAAACTTCACTGTTTGCCTGAGTTTTATTTTTGGTATTGAGTATATCAAACTTTACCTTAACACTAAATCTTTTAGTGATTTTTTTTTTTTTTCTCTGACATTTCTGATTTTAATTTCCTTTTTATAGAAATATTCTCTTTTGCTATCAAAATTAATATAAAGCACAGATAAAGTAAATATTAATTTAGGAAAAAAAAAATAGTACCCCACAAGAAAACAAAAAGGAATCCAGTTTTATTTTTCATAGTAATTTACTGATTTTGTTTCCTTTTAAGTAGTGACACTTTTACTTACTGATAATATGACTTCAAAGAGTCAGAAGTTCAGAAAAAGACACCCCAAATCAGATGTTAATTTAGATTTTATTTTATTGGTTTTCAATCTAGACCTGAGCAGACCGCAATTTTCCTTTTCTTTTTTTTTTTTTTTTTTTTTTTCTTCATTGTAGAGATGACAATTCATTAAAAACATAGCCTTGCATAGAGACAGAGAAGCTTTGTCAAAAACAAAGACCGGCTTAAGAGACTGCTGTTAAAACATTTTTCAGCAATATGGTAGCATACTCCATCAAATTACATTTTGGAAGTGATATCCTTCCCCTCTTAAGTAACAAAATATAAGGTTCCCATTCTCTCCCTTTCTTTCTTTCACTCCCCTTTATAGATGGTCGAGGTTCACTGTCTTTTCTAATTTGTGTAGCTAAGATTTGACTCTTTAAGTAACACAAACACTTTGGTCTTTGGGGATTAGAATGTTTTATTTTAATTATTTCCATATATAATAAATAAAATGAAAGAAAAAGAAGAAGCTAAGTCTTCAGTTTATAAAAAAATAAAAATAATAATAATAAAAAAATGAACAGAAAACAAACAAGTAGACGTTCACCCCTACAAAGTTCTGAATTTTCCTGGGAAAGACATTTATTTGCCTGCTCAATTCTAGATTTTTTTTTTTATTTTTTATTTATTTATTTTTTTTTTTTCTTCCTGCTCTAAACTGGATAAAAACTTACAGAAGTTGCTACTTAGGTATTTTCAGTAAATTGTAAGCTTCCAGAAGGTTTGAAATAACTTATTTGTGTATTTTAAATAATTGCCTTTCCTAGCTCTATTGCCTCCACCCCAGCTAGGGGAAAACAAAGGGTAGAGAGGGAGAGGGGAAAAGGACGATGGCAAGAATAATTAAAATGAACATGTAAGTATGTGTATATATGGCTATAGTTATGTAATTTCATAAATACATATATATATACACACCATGTTAAGGCCTGAGATGTAGTAATTAGGGGAAAAAAAACAAAACAAAACACAAAACCAACCAACACAACAACAAACACAAAAAACTTGAATACCTACCCAGAACAGCAGTGAGTCATTTTTAGTGCTTTTGTTGCCTCTTTTCTCTCTTTTCCCCTTTTTGTTGTCTTTCTCTTTTCTCTGCTCCTTCCTACATCCACTAGTGTGTTCTGCTTACTGCCAAAATAAGCTTGGCCGTCTCTTCTTGACTGGCAGGTGCCAGAGGGAAGTTTCGTAAGTTACAAACTAGTGTCATCTTTACATTGTGAAAAGAGAGCTAAGAAGAAAGCAAAGAAGTGTGTGATTAAGTGCAGCAGACTTGAACTGATATAATGCAGTAGTAGTCTATGAGCAGCAACAGCCACTGATACTATTTCAGACTCTTAACAGCTGCAGCCCAAATTTTTTAACACATTTTTCCAATCGGCCACTAAGTGAGGTTACACAGCATCTTCAGAGGAGAACAGCTTTCTCTCGTTGTTCCTAGAGTTCAGGGCTCAGGAAGGAAGGGAGAAAAGGAGTTATGTCTGGAAGGGGAGGGGTCCAGCCCATTTTTTTGTTACTGTACTTGTTCAGGAAATAGTGTATTTCAAGTTGTAAATAAAAAAATTATATGAGATAAATATTGCTAGAAGTAACAGCATTCACTAGGTGAACTATTGAAATTAAAAGAAAATCTTCCTAGTCTCCATCTCTCTAATACAGTATAAACAACTGTCATTTCCCTATTATGTGTTTTTAACACTTGAGTGCTTCACAACCCCCCTGAAACACTATGTGATAGTGTTTCACCGTGTCACATATTCACCTGAGTACTGTGTTTCTATTCTCTCTGTCCTTATTTCACACAGCTGTCACTGTCTTCAGACCACCCAGGTTGCTCCACAGCTGACACACGTATCCTTCACTTAGAAGATCTGGGACTCATTGCTTAATGGGTTGATTAGTTGATAGCTCAGCAAATAATTTCTAAGTACTTACACAATGCAAAGGGGCAGCTCAACTTTTTGCTCCAAAGGCATCAACTGTTGCCCTTCACAGGGTGACTGACAGGTGTTAGTGGAAATGTCTTCTATCTAATTAAATTTTCTGCATTTGGAGGAAGGATAGGAGAGCCAGGCATCCATTTCTGTTGTGCTGTTTGCTTCTCTTTTAGGGGAGGCACCATTTGTCTGCCTAGTCATACCCTTTTGCAGTGTGGAAGCCAGGAGCTTGGTGATTATCCTGCAAAACCCCCATGGCTCTTAAACATTTTTTGTATCCAGTTTTATCTTCAGCAGATGCACAGCAAAGGGTGTTTTATTTCAATAAAGGTCTAAAATAAAAGTACAAAACTGTAATTATTAGTGCTGTAACTAGTCTGACACAGAATGTTTTCCCTTTTCATCTCATCTGACAATGAGAAACACAAGCAGTCCTTACTTGGAAGGGTTGGATACAGAGCAGATCTGTACTCCCTCGGGTCACTATTACCAACTACAAAAATACATGAGCAGTTGCAGTTCATTTTGAAGAGGCATTATGGAGATAATGGCCTTTCTTTTAGTTTGCTCTCCAAAAATCTTTGACAGTTTTTACTGGAAAGACAGTGGTGAAACACTGCAGATCTCTGTGTTTCCTCACTAACACTTTGCACAAGCATTTTATAGAATCATAGAATATTCTGAGTTGGAAGTGACACACAAGGATCATCAAGTCCAACTCCTGCCTCCACACAGGACTACCCCAAAATCAGCCCATATATCTGAGAGCATTGTCCAAATGCTTCTTGAATTCCAGTAGACTTGGTGCCATGACCAATTCCCTAGGGAGCCTGTTCCAGTGTCTGACCAAACCCTCAAAAATAATAATATAAAAAAAATCATAATATACAAGCTGAATCTCTTCTGTTGAATCTTCACTCCATTCCCTTGGGTCTTATTGCCAGTCACCAGAGACAAGAGTTCATCACCTGTCCCTCTACTCCCCCTAGTCAGGAAGCTGTAGGCTGTATTGAGGTTGCCCCTCATTCTCCTCTTCTCTAGGCTGAACAAACGAAGCAGCCTCATCTGTTCCTCATTCATCTAGCCCTTTAGACACTTCACCATCTTTGTGGCTGTCTTTTGGACACTCTATAGTAGTTTTATGTCTTTCTTAAATTGTGGAACCCAAAATTGCACACAGTACTTGAGGTGAGGCCGCACCAGCACAGAGCAGTGCAGGACAATCACTTCCCTTGACTGACTAGCAATGCCGTGCTAGATGTACCCCAGGGTATGGCGGGCCCTCCTGTCTGCCAGGGCACACTACTGGCTCATATTAAACTTACTGTTGACCAGAACCCCCCAGATCCCTTTCTGTGGTGCTGTTCTCCAGGCTCTATACGTACAGCCAGGGTTTCCCCTTCCCACATGCAGAACCTGGCTCTTGCTCTTGTTAAACATCATATGGTTGGTGGTTGTCCAGCCCTGTAATTTGTTTAGGTCTCTCTACACTATTACAGAGTTCACAGCCCCTCCCAATTTCGCATCATCTACAAATTTTTTTACTATACCTTTAAGTCCTGCATCTAGCCTTTTAATGAAAGTATTAAGGACCCTAAAATAGATTTTTTTTTTTTTTTTTTTTTTTTTTTCCAGAAGCATGCCATTAGGGTACTGCCAGTATGATAACATCCCTGTTGCAAAATGGCTTCCTCTCTTTCACCTTCTTTGACAGCATTAAATGGGTTTCTGTCAATGGCCATCTTTTACCCGATCATTTATAATTTGCTGAAGATGATTGGCAGATGTTGGAAACAATGCCAGGACAAGGTTTGTGTGGACATAATATCTTTCTTTAATACCTCTTCTTATGATAGTAACTGCTTAATAGGGAACATAGGTAGTGTCTGGAGATCAGATTATTTTTACAAGTATATATTCATTATTGAGATAAAAACTCATCAAAGAAAGAAAAATAAAAAGAAAAAAAAGTATAGTGTAGCCATGGGTAGAAGGTCAAAAATGTCTCTGAACCCAATAAGTGCTGCTGAGAACTTATGGTACATTTCTATTTTCAGAATACAAGCTGAAGAAATGCATGCTGAGAGTTATTGACAGACCCAAGGCTTTGCCTTTTTCAGCAGTGTGTAACACAGCTCAGATTCTGTAAGATTTCTTGGGGAAAATAAATACCTTTCTTTTTCTGTGGGAGATTACAAAAGATGCATCTTCCACCACTTCTGTGGAACAACGCAATGGATTAAAAAGTGGGGGGAGTCCTTTTAGCTTTTTCAAATATTTTGTTAATTACATTACATATTAACATTATATATTGTTTATTTTATAATATATCATAGTATGCTGTATATAGAATGAATATAACCATTTATGGTAATATTGTATGATAAACATCCAATCTAGAAATATAATGATATAAATTGTAATGATAATTATATATTATTTTAAAAATAGTTAATAATCTGATAATTGCAACTATCATTGCTGGAAATTTGTTTTTAAGGATTAAGCTATAAGAGCAGTTTCTACATTGTTATTCTATACCAAGAAATTGAAGGAAGCAGAGGAATGTGGGGGTTTGGGTAAGGTGAGTACTTTCACTTTTTTCTAAGGTTCACTGAATTTTTCCTCTTAAGTACTACATTTTTTTTTTTTTTAATTTCCTTGTTAAGTGTAGAGCTCCCTCTTCAAGGCAAGCTCAAGAGGTATGCACTTAAGCTGAGAGAATAAAGGTAATGTGATGATGGTTATACATGGACAGCTGTGGAAAATATCTATCTTTGCACATAATTTGGTTCAATTGTACAAAGTACACCCCTCACAGTTTCTTTAGCTTGTGAATGCGTACAGCCTTCTGTGGAGACTGCTTTTTTTAACTCATTCACTAGTCAATGTATATCTTTTATTGCTGGATAACCATTCTATATTCTTTATCTTACATAATAATAATATATATCATTTGTTGAAGGATATTCTGTCTTTTGTTTATTTCCCCAAGGAGCTGACCACAGAAATCTGCAACTATATTAGCCCCATATGGGATTAGATTCAATTTTAAAAGACAGTCAACACCAATTTCTCTAAACTGCAGCAGCAGCTGCACTGCTATTGAAGCTAAAATCCAGATGATTTTACTTTTATATATATGTATTGGCCAGTTTGTTGGTCAGGTAAGCATATAGCTCTAGTGATTATACTTCCAGCTATTAGGTATCTTGTATATTCTTTCAGAGGTCTCTTGTTCTTTCTTTAGTCTTTGGATATGTAGCCACTCATATTTGGCTGCATCCTTTGAAGTTCCATTCTATTTCCATTCTTCTTTCTTTCCTAGTCTTCCAGTTTCTAAACACTCATCAGCTGTGGATTTTGTTTAGCTGCTTCTTTCACAGTTGTAACAGTGTTATTTAATGAAAATTCTGTACTTCTAGTGTTTATATCACACAACTATTACTCTAAAAATACTCGAGTAATTTCTAGCATGAGATCTGTGTATTCTAGTGTAAGAAATCAGTTACACTGATGCTACCATTGTTACTCATTCTTATTTTAACATCTGGTGGTTACTTATTTTAATTTTAATTTATATATTTATATTTATCTATTTCTATTTTTACCTATTTCTATTTCTATTTCAATTTATATACTTCTATTATTTCTATCATTTCTATTTATTTATTTATTTATTTTTACTTGTCTTTGGCACCATATATAAGGTTTTGTTCAATAATATCAAGATTGTTTGTCATGATGTTTCTGTCCTCTTCCTTGCAGAAAGCTGAGACCATAATACATATTACCAGCAAACACTGACATCCATAACTGGTGGTTGTGTGCTTTTGTAATAAGAAATCATCCTAAGTTTGTACCCGTGTTTAAGTGGAACATAAGCTTAGGGATATGGTTTAGTGGGGACTGTTAGTGTTAGGTCAGAGGTTGGACTCAATGATCTTGAGGTCTCTTCCAACCTAGAAATTCTGTGATTCTGTGATTCTGTGATAACTCATGAACAACTTCTTAATTTGCTGAAAGCATTTCTCTGAGAATTTGCACTTCATACAAAACTTCCACTATGACATGAAGGGGGAATTAAGTAACATTTTACAGCTTTTAGGGATTTCTTCCCTGGAAGAATTTATTCGTTAGTTGTTTGGTCAGTTTTATTAAAGGAAATTCAGTATCTTGTGAAATATGAACAGAAGAACATGACATATTTCAGCTGTTGAAACAGGCCTTCTCTATTTGTACATTTATGAGCAACTCAGACCTTGTTATGTAAAGTATATAAATAAGTGAAGAAGGTTATGAAAATTCAATTTCTTCAGCTCTTTTTACAACACACTTTAAAAAGTTGATGTGTACATTTTATTGAAATATTTTTTCCCCAGTTTCTATTTTTATTATGGCTTTGCAGACAGATAAGAGAGATACGTAGCTCAATTTAAGACTTAATGAAGTGCAAACACCCACATATATACTATAGTGTCTTACAGCTACTTCACGTATAAGCATAAAATAAGTAGAAAGTCATTTTATGTAATTATCCTAAACTACTCACTACTTTACACACAATAGCATAAAAAATTTGTTAACAGTCATTTAAAAAAATATATTTCAAAAGAAGAGGAAAAAAAATTAAACATCTCTCTAGAATAACTCACCAAAGCTATCTCTGCTGACTTTCCACAGATTTGCAGCAAACATCTCATGTTGAATATCAGCAAGAAAGAGAGACCTACCTTTTTCTGGCTCAGTTAATCTTATGATAACTCCTCTTTGGAACATAATATGTGCCAAGCAAGGAATCAAATGCAAAAGACTGCAAACACAGACTTCTATAATTTATTTGGAATATTATTTGAATTATTGATATGTGTGTTAGATGTGGAAATCGGGGGATTCAGAAATGCATCCAAAATATTTAGAGATCTTAACCTGATTACACTAATTTCAGAGAGGGTAGACTACACTGAATTGTTATACTGGACTAAAAAAAAAAAATAATTAAAAAAGATCAAATGTTCATCTTGGACAAGTTGTCTCCTACTAGATAGGAACTGGATTTTGATACAAACAGTTTTAAAAACAAGAAAATCTGAAGCTTTTTATCACTAGAATTTTAACAAGATTTTATTTCAGGAAACTGATGCTTTCTCCTTGGCCCCCACTAGTTTTAGTAATTTTGACTCTCTGTGCTACTGCATCATCTCAAGGGCATAATTTAAGGGCAGTTGAAGTAATTGTATAACAAAACTTAATGACTCTACTAATCTGTCAGGTGGTTCTTCTGATGCTTTCCTTTCTTAATTGATAACTATATATATCCTAGGAGAGACTGTCCTCCTCATTGATAGGTATATACTGAATCTGACACATCTATCTAGAAATACAGTTCTTGCCTTACTTCTGAAATTTTGCAATAGATTATGAAGTTTATTTGGTAAATGCTATCACATTCCAGTTACTACTTCTCAGCCCTGTAACAGATATTGAATATATTCTCTTAATACACATATTTGATCAACATTACAATGTTACAATATGAGATAGACAGTCTAAACAAAATAGGTTCTCTATTTCAGATGTTAAGTACAACTGAGACAGAAAATGGGAATGAGGAACATGGCATTAATTTAAAGATAAACTTTGGTATTGCTCAAGCCTTTAAAAACAAATAACTAACACGACAACATTGCCTATTTTTTTTTTGCATTTTTCATTTCACATTTTTTTTTCCTCGACTTTGTTTCTCTTCAAAGATAATTATGGAAGATAAATGTATATAAGCAGGAAATTTCTCTTGGAATTTTTTCTTTACACCTGAACTAATTATAATAGAAAACATAATTCTCTGTTTATAATATAACATCTGTGACTGAAAATAAATCTTTTAGAAACATTGTATATTAACAAAGAGAAGAAAAACATCAATCACAGGTGCAAAAGAACAACCCTTGATTCACATTCTGAGTGTATACATATACTCATTAAAATCCCTTCTGTTTATAAATAAACTTGAATTATATAACTACTAAATCTATTGAAAAGTAAGAATGCATTATTTCAATGAGCAAACATTAGTAAAGGAAACATCGGTGTCCTATGCGACACATTAGTATTATGCATGGCCTTAGAAGTCTCCTGTTTGTTTCATTCTTGCTGTAACACGAAGATTAAGAATTGAGTATATTTTCAGATGTTAGTAAAGCAGTTAGCATTTACTAACATAATTTTGTTGACAAGAAAAGTTGTAGCTTTGATATGCTTTGCCTGTTTGAAGCAAGCTAAGGAGCTGACAGTTCTATCTGTGATGTGTTACTATTTTGTAATTTGGATTTTAGCATATCCCACTGAAATAATTTTGAGTAAAATAATATCCTCCATCCATTCTACCCATTCTACTCTCTCATTAGCATTGTCATCTCCTTTCAGCTCCAATGTAGATATAACGATTATTTTTGGATTTAAACTTTAACACTCAGATAAATACTGTTCTGAAGTGGTGCCTAATATAACCCTGTTGTTAAATGAATCTTTTTGTGATTTTGAATAAAAAAGGTTTATTGTTGTTTACATTCTGTTAAAATGTCTTATTTCAATGTGTTTCACTGAATTGCATCACAAGTTTTCCATTTAATAAAACTGTCATACACACAGCTGGGATAAGTGGGCACAGGTTTACAAAAATCACTCAGATTGATTCACATCAGATAAAGTGTTCATATCAGGCTTTTTACATTTTCTTTAATCTGCCTAGCTTTTGGAGAATGAGATAAAAAAGGAATCGATGTAAGATCATTGCTAGGTAAAGGGACTGTATGTGTTTATTGAACAATACCACTCTAAAATTGCCAGGCAGCCTCATATAGTAAAATAATCACCCCCATCTTTTTATTCTTTCCAGTAGGGGTCTGAAACAAAAATGTATTTCCCAGAAATTGCCAAGAAGTTTTTGATGATTAGTTTCATATTGGTTTCAGGAGTAAAGTTGGAGAAAATTGATTCAGTCTGTGTAGAGAACTTTCCTAACCATTTAAAGCTATGGCAGATCATGCAGTGCTGTAGTTCAGTTAAATCTCTTGGGTGTAAACCACCAGCCATTGGAAATGGATGTGCCACTGTCATTCCTTGGTAGTTCTTAAGAACATATCCCAGTGACTGGTTATAGCGGTAAATTGAAAAAAAAAAAAATTTAAATTAAAAACAAACAAACAAACAAACAAAAACCTTCACCTCATTTTTATCTCTTTTGCACAAATAGAAAAAAATAAATTTAAAATGAAATAGAAATTAATACGAAAGAATGATAAGATCCTTTAAGTTCTATTAAATAGTTAATTACGTTTCCATTTGTAAATTATTTTTTTTTTGGTGATTGCAACTACCATATTTTAAATCTTTTGGAAACTGAAGATACAGTAGAATGCTTTTTATCATGATACTTGTGAGACTATCACACCATGCAAGAGAAGAGAAATGAAGATTGGGAACAAAGGCAGCTGATCAGGTGAAGCTAAAGCAACAGAACAGCTGAAGAGAACATGTATTGCTGATGGTTTTTGGTCAGACCAAAAAAAAACTACTTGCCTCTCAGGTTCCAGAGGGTGCTTAAACCTTATCAAAAATCTTCTAAACAATGACAACAAAACTTTCTAAAAAAATAATAAAAACAACAACAACAACCAAAGGAAAACAAAACCAAATAAACCTCCTGGAACACAATGCCTATATTTGATCACATGCATGGGCAGTTTTGAACATATTGAAAATTCCTTAATTTAAAATATTGATGAAAATTCTTAAAAGGGTGACATTTATTTTTAATAAATTATTTCCTACAAGCTACATACTGAAAAGGTAAAATCCTTTGCCTTTGCTTTTCCTCCTGTAATATAACTCTTTAGCCTCTTTTCCAGAAAGATTTATATCTCTGTTTAACTTTTAAGTTCTAGTGAGTAGTTTCAACCACTTCCACGAGAACATGCATTATATGTAATGTTAAAAAGGCAGTCAGACTAAGCTGGATTCTGAATTTGAATTGCATAAGTTGAATACACTTGTATAAACCAGTGAGGTTGTTTATAAAGAGGCAAACCAAGAAAGCTAAAAATAACAAGAAACATTTAACAAATGCGATCTACTTTGTCATTTTTTTTCCATGTCCCTCCCAGTTATTTTTGAAACATTTTGTTCTATTATTAGATTTTTCAAAGTCTTTACTGAAGAGTCTTGATCATAGGAACATGTCATTGTTGTTTTGTAAAAGCTCATAGTGATATAATGTCTTAGGAAAAGAAAGAAACAATTCTTAGTAAAAATATATTCATAGAATCAAAGCAAAGCTCTATGCTGTTGTCATTGGGTGTAAATCCTCAGAGAACAATGGTGTAGTTACTACTTGCACAAGTGCTCAGTGTAGTATTCTGAGCTTTCCTTGAAATAAGGTGCAGTATTTTGGGCACCATTCACCCTGATCTTCATCAAAATGAGAATCTGTCAAGTGTGTGAAATGTATATTTTATGTGGGTGACTGAATTTATGTTGTTGGGTGATTACCACATTTTTCACTTCATTCTTCAAACAGATAGTTCTGCCTAAGTATCATCCTACCAAAGCCAAACTGTGACCCGACCTAATTTGAGTTTATACCATCAATGTATAGATGAAGACATTTACCAGATTTAACTAGAGGTGGATAAATAATTCTCAAAGAATGATTTGTCTTAAATTTAGACTCTCTTTTCTCACATGATATTCATGGGGAGATCATTTTCCGTAGTATTTTTAACTTGCTATACTGTCACAAGCAGAGTTCACAGTGATTCCTTCAGATGTGAAAGTAGTTCTTGTGGTTAGTCAGATAAATTATATGGGAATGTCTTCTCCCTGAAGAGAACAAATTACTCCTGCGGTTTTGAAATGTCTACAGTGGAAATATTTGCCACATAAATATACCAGACCTGTCATGGCCTCTTGTTGCCCATATGAAACTTGCACGTTTAGCCCCCACCTTCTCATCTTCAGTGCTGACATTGCAGGTGGTGTGGAAACCTGGAGCTGGGATAGAGCCACGTGCTCGAATGACACTGTGACCTCCAGCACACAAATGCATGTCACCCCTACCACACGTTTGACTGACAGAGGGACCTACTGCCTTCTCTGGTGAGGTGACACAGCACATGGGGATCTGCACCCTGTTGAAGTAGGAAGATATGTTTATGAAGGGAGTACAACAGCTCGTGTGTATAAATGAAAGAATGAATAAAAAGAAATTCCTAAAAACAAATCAACTGATATTTGTAGGACATACTTAGCAATATTTGCCAAATAGATTGATTTTTAGGTACTCCTACAGCCTTTGATTCTTAAATGAAAGATCTACCAGGCAAGATCCAAACAATCCCAAACTGAAATGAACAGCTAACCTCAAGCTGTTAAACATGAATTCAAGAGTGAGTGAACACTCCTGCCCCCCCCCCCCCTTTTTTTTAAACACTAGAATGTATTTTTATGTAGTTGTTTTGTAAGTACTTAAATCAGATAATGTATTTCCCCTCAAATAGTCTGTGGGATTGAGAACTTTCATTATTGTTATCAGGAGATTTATGGCATTCACCCGAGGGAAATGAAACACTAGTGTGATTCATCTTTGCTGAGCTAGATTTTTTATGTTTATTCTTACACAAATTTTCAGTTCATTAGCGTCATGTGTATTTCTCTGTTCTTTCTATTCCATGTATCCTTCCTCATTCTTCCTTTCTCCCTTCATTATGTTCATTTCCTCTTCTCTCAGACTCCTCTTCCCTTCTCCTCTCACACATGTATTTGCCATCATCAATAAGGAGGGAAAGAGGTGTCTACTTACATCCCTTATTTACTAAGAGGAACAGTCATTAATCCTAAGTGTTTTTTTTTTTTTTTTTTTTTTTTTTTTTTTTTTTTTCCCATTTATTACTTTAATAATAGATGTAGTTATTAGGTACCCATCATTTTAATACAAGATTGTCCACTGTGACAGTAATTCTAAATGGGTAATTTTTCATAAATTAAAATTCCTTGCAGCAAGTATAACTTCGTTTCAGTAAATTATAATCCACAGACTTCCATAACAAAGTGCTAATTGTAACTTGGCTTTAAATGTTACATTCTGTATGCAGATTGGCCTGTGGGGAGTTATTATTTAGTATAACATTGTTAAGAACACTAACATTAGTTTGTAATTTGTTTGAAGTGGAATACCATTATTACTAATACACTACATGTGGCTTAGAGAAACAACACTGCTTTCCCATGTAAGATAAAAATCTTTTATCAGTCAAATTTGTTTAATGTTGCTTTTGTGCTCCATGGGAAAACAAAAGGTGACCTGGGTCATAAAAAATGCATTGTGTTTTTGGTTACTTGAACAGAAGGAAAGTCAAAAGAATATGACATAATCTTTCAGACACTGTGAGCAATGCACAGGGCCTGATATTGCAAATGTCTGTACAAATGAGACATTGTTTGCAGGTAAATCACAATGACATAGTAGGATTATTCTTTTTTTCTTCCACAAATGAAACTCTAAAATAGCTTTCTCTTCCTTCAAAATCCAAACTAAACAAAAATATTTATTAATGTTTATTCCAAATTTGTTAAGTGTATCAGTAGTTTCCGTGCTGCATGTTTTATTTCCTGCTTCAGTTGTCCAGTAGTTAGCACTCTGCTCTGACTTAAAGCAAATGTGAAGTTCTGGACACAGAAGCTCATATTTAATTGAGTTTCAGTAATATTTTCAGGCCTTAAGCTTATTTTGATGTTATTATTTTATGTTTAAATGCCATATATTTGGTCCTCAAGACAAAGCAGTACCTTTCTATGTGTGCAGGAAGAGAACAGCAAAAGAACTGTGTTTCCCACTCTGTTTCTTAAAGGGAGTCCTACAATCCACACTCCAATGAGGGCTCCATGTCAGCTTGGCCTGGAGCACACTCATAGCAGAACCAAGACCCTTAAAGCACTGCTTTGTGAAAGCAGTGCTTTCACAAGCAGAACCCTCTCCGTGACTGCCAAACCTACAGATGCTGAATAATACTAATTCTCTACATGCAAAAGTTTACATAAATTCAGAAGGAGTAGCTGCATCCTTTTTATGCATGACAGAATTCTGACAAATATCAGTATCTCTCTATAGTAGAGGTCACTGCCTTAGTGCAGTGAATTAATAGTCACCAGTCAATATCCATGCCCAGGCTCTTCCTATCATGGAAGAGCCTGGAATCAGTTAATATCCATGCCTGTCATGGAAGAGCCTGGAATCCTTTCAGCCAAAGACAGGAAACATGGGAGTTCAGAAGGTAATTGATTTAAAAAATAAATCAGGAAATTCACACCAGGGTTAGGAATAAAAACCTCCTACATTTCAGAGGATAGGAGTTCCATTAATTTTACAGAAAATTACAAGCACACTCAAATTTTCAGCAGCTGTTGATTAATTGTAGAAGAGAAATAATGGGAGCCTGGGAGAATTTTGTTGATAGGAAGTTCATTTAGGTCAGCAAATTTATTTGGAATACAGCTGTCACTGGTAACCCCCTGCAAAACTACAAGAACAGATCTATCCAATGAACTTACTCCTTTTGTGATAAACCACTCAAATATCGTCTCTTTCACTTTAGAAATGTAAGTGGATGGTTTATAGCTTATAGCTTGAGGTTTCTTTTTGAAGTAATATTTACAGAGCAAAAAATGCAGGTGAGACTTAGGAATGTAGATGAAAGTAATAGATATATAATTTCCTGTCTATGACAGACATAATAAAAACATTTAGATGACTATGGTTGTGAAAGAAAGATTTTCAAGATTATTTTTACTAATGTGTAATACCTGACATTCGTATTGTGGTAAAATCCAAATTTTTAGTTAATGGGAGCCTTTCAGAATACTTGGAACAGGCTGGATTGGGTGTCTCTCCCTACAGCTGCCTCTAACAGATATTGCTGCTGTGAAAGGCAGGGCTCACACTGAGATACAAATTGAGTGGGAATGGGAAGTCAGGAATTGCATATTTCTCTCATATTTTCCAGCACTCGACTGCTCCTGAATCATCCCAAGCATCTTGGATAGACAGGAGGGGAACTTTTCAGATAGGTATCATCATATTTTCCCATCACATTTCTGGATTCATCAAAAAACACTAATACAGGCATTTCCTGTGATGTGACAGTACATATTAATGCACCCAGTGCATTATTGATCAGAAGGATATGTACATTCATAAGCATCCCTTTAAAATCAAACTGATGCTATTCTGTCATCATGTGACATATGCACATTGGTCAAAGTGAAAGGCACAATGTCATCGCAAATCACAGCAGCCTGACACCTACACATGTATACTCATATATATGTTGACATATGAGATGGAATGCTTAAAATTAGTAAATTAGCAATAGTTCCCTTATCATAAACAGGCATTACACTATGGGGTATTTCAAAGTTCAACCTTAGTGTTTTTTTTTTTTTTCCTTAGTTTCTATATTTCAGTCAGTGCTCTGTCAGCTGGACATGGGTGTGTGGAAAGACAGCAGAATGACAGGTTAAAATAGGGAAGGATCTTCATATTTACCTAGCAAGTACATGTTCTCTGAAGCATTAGGATCTTATTGGCCCTTTTCGCTGTTTCATAGCAACACCAGCAACACCAAATGGGCTCAGACTTGAGGACTGCTTACATACACAGCCACAGCTTAATGGCTACAAGTTGAAGTAGCAGTCTTTCAGTTCTGGATTTTTTTTTTTTTTTTTTTTTTTTTTTTTTTTTGTCCTTTCTTCCATTGTTCTTGGTGCAGTCTTGTAAAAATAGATGTCTATCCCCTCAGGGCTAGTGACCCGTCCCTAAGCTATAACTGCAAACTATGCTGAACCTTTCTTAAATGGTAAAATGGCAAGAAAAAAAAAAAAAAAAAAAAAAAAAAAAAAAGTGATATATGAGAGCTGTATCTCAGGAGACAAGAACTGATACAATAACAACAGGATGAAGACTAAGACTACAAAGAAAAATGTTGTAGGTTAGAACTAGGGAGGGCAGAAGAAAGTGTAAAGAGTTTATAGAAGTGAAAAACTAAAGAATGACAAAAAGAATAAATTGTTATGATGTAAATCGGCAGGAACTCTTCATAGATAGCTCTTCAACAAAACGCTTCATTAATCTAGATAAAATACCAATAATTATCTACATGTTTCATGTACAATCTTGAGTCAGAACTCTTCATCACTGTTAGAACCAACAGATCTTCATCACAGTTGATCAGAGCTATCATCTTTAAATCTATGTGGGTATGTAGAAATAGACACAGCTCACTGGGATGTAATTTTTCTCCCATTGACAGGAAAGGCCAGGTTCTTATTCTCTTCAAGAAGTTCTGAACATAGTTAGGATAATGAAAACCATGATAAAATATATATGTGCCTGAAGGAATTCGTTGTTGACAAAAACTGTACTTAATTTTTCAAGATGATGGACGAAATATTTGGAAGATATAAGTACTTTATAATATATCAAAATTTTGTCCATCGTATTTTACTTGCATACCTATCTATACAAAGTAAGAGTAGAAATCTCCCAAGCTTAATAATTAAGATCACACTTTTTTTTTTTTTTTGACTTTTTGTCACTTATAGTGAAAGGTTATGATTTATCTCTTATTTAAAACTTTTTTTTTTTTTTTTTTTAATCTGCTGACTTTGCAGACAACATAATAGTAGATAAGTTCCCTCCTACCTCCATTATCTGGACTGCAGATCTCCCTTTTGACTTTTCAGACATAATCCTGAATTCTAGAGATTGATGGGTCTTTGCTAAAGTGCTGGTAAAACATTCTCTTGCACACTAGCTCAATATGTCTCCTGCAGAACACAACATAATAGGATGAAAATTGCCTCTTACCTGTTGACCAGCTGAAAATTGCATCCTTAGTTGCTTTTTCATGGAAGCTTCAGCATCTTCCTGTTCTTTAACAGCTAATTGAAATTCTTAGAGGAAATAAACCCCTCCTGAGTAGTCTGCAGAATGCCTAATAAGGTATTATACACCATCCCCTTTCAGCATTCAATCATCAGCTCTACTTCTGTGTCATATAGCAATCAGTTGAGAAAATGAAGTTGTAGGATACAAGTGAGTATGCTGAGGGAGCCTGAGTAATTTAGGAGAGATTGCTCAGTTTGCTCTGTTGAGTTGTTTATGCTGTACTGGACCTTTAGTGAGTAAGCTTCTGCTAAAGAAAAGACATATAATCATCATTCATCTGTTAAAAATTGGGTGAAGTCTCTCTTCAAATAGTTTATGAGAAAGTTTTAGTGAAAAATGGCTTTTTTATTTATTTTTTATTTATTTTTTCCCAGCAGAATAGGTGCAGAATAGGATATAGATGGCACTGTAGAATAAGTGCAAAACAGGATGTAGATGGCCTTTGGATGGATTTATTTTATTTATTTATTTATTTATTTATTTTTTATTTGTTGTTCAAAATATCCAGACAGCCCTTTGCTTCCAACTATGGATTTCCAGAGTGAGGAAAGGACTTCTTGAATTGCAAGATACCAGGGTTTTTTGGTCAGGGAGATATTTTATACTAATGCATTTTAACAATAACCATGACCATTTTACACTTTCTGAAAATGCAAGGTGTCAAAAACAGATGGGCCAAGGAAGGCCAGGTTATGTGAAAATTATGTGTTCAATGGTAAAATACAGGAACTTCATTTCAACCATCTTCTACTTACAGCTTCCAGTTATTGCTCACGTGTTTTGAGCTCTGACCTGAATAATGAGCTGCATAATAGCTGTTCTGAGGATGTGTACCTCTCTCCCAACAATTCTTTTGGTAGCCTATAGGTATGGTTGGTATGACCAAGATTTAATAATAGAAGATGTCTTCAGAAGTAGTGTAAAAACTCTACATTGTGGTGGTGCTAGGTGTACAGGGCCTGGCTGGGATGTTAACTACAGCAGCCCATACAGTTCTGTGCTCTGCACTTGTAGCTAGAACAGCAGTGGTATCACACCGGTGTTGTGTCTGCTGCTGAGCAGTGCTGGCACAGCATCAGAACTCTCTCTAACCCTCCTAGGGGGTGGGCAAAAAAAGTGAGAAAGAAACATCACCAGGGCAGCTGACCTAAACAAACCAAAGGGATGTTGCATACCATATGATGTCACATTCAGCAATAAAAGGTGGAAAACGGAAGAAGAGGGGAGGGGTGGTCTCTCGTTGCGAAAACGTCTGTCCTCCTTGCGAACACCGGCTACGTGTGTTGAGGCCCTGCTTCAAGGACGTGGTCAAGCACTGCTCATTTGCGGGAAGTAGAAAGTAATTTCTTTTCTCTGCACTTCCACATAGCCTTTATTTTTTTTCCCTTTCTCCCTTCCTTTTCCTTTTTTTTTTTTTTTTTTTTTTCCTTTATTTAAATTAATTAATAATAGTCTTTCCTTAATAATTACTTTTTCCTTAATTAAATTATCCTTATCTCAACCCATGAGTTGTTCTTTCCTTTACTTCTTCCCCTCCTCATCTGAGGAGGGGGAGTGAGAGAGTGGTTGTGGTGTTCAGCTGCCTAGCACAGTAAAACCACCACACTAGGATGTAAATTACAGAGGGCAAACTAGGAGCTGGTGGTGCTCCAGACTGGCCCATCATATTTCAGCAATACTCCATTACACCCTTTTTCTTCAACAGCACAATATGAACACAGTGGGAGAGGGAGGCAGAACAAAGGAAAGGTGCAAGGCTATAGTTTTAGTCACATATTTGTGTATTATTCTCTATTTTTATGTAAGGATGTGAATTTTATGACTTGGCAGCTAGAACCAAATTAACTCTTCAATTCACCAAGTATCATGGAATTAATAGTTGCAGTTGAAATTATCTTTAGACTTTGTGATCCTGTTACATTCAAAGAGAAGGAGGGAATATATGCAATTGTAAAGTCTCATGAAACCTATGCATATCAATAATAGTTTTTGCAAAGTTTTTGAATCTATCCTCCTCTGGTTCTCATCATCATGCATTCTTCATCTTCTGTATAAACCGTGATCTAGCGACAACATTGAAAATAAAGATCTTTATTAACACATACAAATAGAGCTGTTCCATGATGATTGTCTTTGAATAACAATGTTATCTAGTTGTGTAAACTATACTTTTCCCCTCACTGTTAGAGCCTGAGATTCCATATCCTATAATGCACATTGCATACTTGAGTGGCCACAAAATACTGAGTCCACCTTCATCAAGAGCTCCTTAGGTTCTTTCCTCTTTATCCTCCTGCTGTGCAACTTGGTTACTATGAAATACATACAACTTCCCCGGGTGGTCAGAAAAGAGTTATAGTACAATTCCCATGATGGATCATAGAATCATAGAATGGTTAGGGTTGGAAGGACATTAAAATCCATCTAGTTCCACACCCTCTGCCATTGGCAGGGTAACCTTCCACTAGACCAGGTTGCTGAAAGACCCATCCAACGTGGCCATGAACAATTCCTTGGATGGGACATCCACAATCTCTAAGACCTCATCTTAGCCATGAATAATGTGGAGTAATACTATTGTGAGGCATGTAAACATTCACATTTCATCAATGGATCAACATCTCTGAATCTGATTGATAATTGCTTTATATTAGATCTTTGTTGTTAAATTATTTTTGACATAATATATTGCCAAATCACTGAAATTTCAGGAAAAGCAAGATATCAAAATAGTGATGTTGACATAGGAAATGATTTGCTAAGGTAACTGCTGGTAATACTCCATATTATGGTAATATGTGCATGCCTGCATGTACATGCGTGTGTGCGTGTACACATTAGGAGAACACGTACTTTGTGGTGGTGAGACTCCACAATGTATAAACGTCCATAAAACCAACGTATGTTCTACCTGGTATATTTCCAGTTTATTAGTAATTCTGCACCAAGTACTGAGCAGGCTTGATTTATTGTCACTTTCTTTTGAGCTGTTGGCACTGCTCTGGTGAGGGTGACTGAAGAGTGATGAACACAGTCCCTCTTTCCTACTATACAGTTGAAAGAACTACCTCTCAGGAACTCCAGTTTAAGCCTGTAGGTACAGTGTGTTCAGACAAGGATTTCTCTTTTTTTTTTTTGCTTTTTTTTTTTTTTATTTTTTTTTCCTCGAAAAAAAAATAATAAAAAAAAATAGCTTCGGCTCTTGTAGGAAGTAGTATCCCTGCTACTGCTTAACAATTCTTCTCAAGTTTTGATCTTTATGTGTTTGCAGAAAAACAACAACAACAAAAAACAACACACTAATTCTTTTCTTAAAATTCTATGTTAATCCATCAAGTAAATACATCAGTTTGTAAGAAGGTTCTTGACACTTTTGTTATGTGGAATAAAAGGCCAAATCAGATACAAATGCCTAAGAGAAAGTGTAGTCTCCATTTGCATCATGAAAAGCTGAGGAAAAGTTTCTTGTTGGTACTCTTCATGGTTTGTAAAATGTATATTGTTTCCTTAAGGAAATGTAGAAGACATAAAAGAGATTTTTCCATGTACTTCTGACAATTTCTATCATCATACTCCAACACCCATGTTAACAACTCAGATATTCACTGTTCCCTAGGTGTCATGTGTTCCCCACCACACAGAGTGAAGATGATGTGAGATAGTTGCAGCCTTGCCATCAGTCAAATGGTGACTATAATATATATGTACACCTAGAAGTACTCTGAAAATCGTGATTAACTAAGTCTTCTAAATAGGTCACATCCAAACTAATTTATAGGGAAGAAAACACTTTCCCATGAAAAAAATGTTATTATTTTGTCAAATCAAAACTTTCCTCAAGTAATTTCAGCTATACAAATGTTCAGAAGTCTGTTACCCATATTTTTAATAAGAATATTTATATATATATATGTTCAAATTCCATTATAGTAAAGTAAGACCATTTAAAAAAATCATTATTATATATATATATTTAAGTAGAAAGACCATGGGGGACATTAACATTTGCAGATGGAGATACTAAGTTTCTTAGCATTTAATAATGCAGAAATTGTGCATTGTACTGTAATGATAATAATCTTCTATGTCCAGCAAATCTCACTACTTTTTTTTTGTCGTCGTCATTGTTGATGGTTTGTTTCTTAACTGTCTGTTTACACTATGTCTGTTTACACAATGCTCAACATTGTCCTTTTCTGATCTATTTAGCAGTGTGCAGAAGTCCTTTAAACCTGGTTTTCTAGAAAACCATGCATTATGCACAAAAAAACATACAAACACCAAGGTCTTTGAGGTTTTCAATATTTATTTATTTATTTATTTATGCATTTAAGGAGGGTTTGTTTACCCTTTATATAATTAAGCTTATGTGAGGGAGGCAAAAGGCAATCATCAGTTTCCTTGTCCCTCATTTTTTGGAAGCGGCTGCTGATTCACCATTACAGGAGGCTGATACAGATTCTTGTGCTAACGCTATCAAGGCTTGTTATCACCAGCCTTGCTTTGAGCTTGGTTTCAACAGAAAGTTGGTCAGTGCAGGGGATCAGAGCAAGTCACTCAAGGGAAGCCCTGTCAGCAGCTTGAAATAAAGCTGTAGAAATTTTCCACCATGCCAACCAAAGGGGGGAAGAAAATGTATTTGATACTCTTTGTATTCATCTAATAGTTACTTTTTGATGTAAAAACATCAAAAATGTATCTCTAAATTAGTGTCATCCACATTCAGAGGAGAGTGAGTCCACAAATTGCTGTACTATCTTTCTTTCATAGGTTTATATCTACCTCATTACCTTCCTTTCCCCCTTCTAATTGAAACATGTGAGGCATTTAAAAAGTCTATTTATAATATGACAAAGTTGCTTTCAAAGTAATTTTCTTTTATTTAGTGTTTGATCTCTGATTTCATGCACTTTTCCTCCATCTGGCCGTTGTCACTAAGGCAGATGGCCACCAGCTGTGAGGGCAATGTAAGTATCTCCCTCTAGATCTGCTGCCAGAGCTGCTCAGTAACTGCAATGTGAAGGAAAACTGTGTCAGTCTATTACCCATGCAATGAGCTCACTTACTAACTTGTCACTACTTCAGGGTCTGACAACAAAATTCCACTCTTAAGCTGGAAGCCAGAGAGCTTTATTTATTGGGGGCTTGGAGGGGGAGGGATATTTTCATTTAATTTTGTAATTCCTTCCCTTCTGCTTTTCCCATGTCTATCCCCTCTCAAGGCCTACAACTAAACACCAAAACTGCTGCTGCTAGTTTTGTAAATAAACACTTGGGCAGATTTCCTATGTCTTCATAATTAACTCTAGTCCATGACCTGTCTATAAATAGGACTGAATAAAAAGAAACCTAAATTTTCCTTGTCCTTAGCAAATTTAATGAGACCTGAGTGAGTTTGCTGTCTTGGTAAGCTCAGTCTAATCTTTTTATTATCACGCTAATTCAGAAGTAAATTGTAGATATATCACTTAAAATGTTTAATTAAAAAAAAAAAAAAAAAAAAAAAAAAGGAAAAGAGGGAGAGAGAGAAATTACCAGGATAGGTGATTTGATCTGAGAAAACGGAAGGAGATGAAAATAAAGGAAGTAACAATTTCACAGATCAAGCATTTCCCTTAATTTTACTTTTGAATTCACTACAGAAAAATTGTAAGTGCTCTGAAATTCTGATTTTTTCTAATAGCAGCATTTCTAACATTACAGGGAATGGGAACCCATCTTAACATCTGAACTGGCAGAGTTAAATGAAGAAAGGCTACTTAAATATACAGTAATAAGTGTAGGTTTCAGAGAAGCTTGAGGAACTTAGAGTCAGGAATATTCTGTGCTTATATAGATGCTAAGAATAGGCAATAGATGCTCAAATATACAGCTGGTTAAAGTTCTTTCCCCCCACTCCCTCTTTTTTTCTTTCCATTTAACAAAATTTGATGAGTTATTAACAATTTCTTCCACCTTGAAGAAGTATATATATTATATGTAAAAGCAAAACTGGAGGGGGTTGAAATGAAATATTTTCTTTTCTAGCACATTTTTATTTTAAAATGTAATTTACTTTTTTTGACCGCAAAAGTAAGCTCAGACAAGAATATAATTTTATTGTCATTTCATTTAGAAAGAATAGATAGAAAAATACAAACTTTAAAAAAATATATTTAAAATTAAAATTCAAACATTAATTAAAGTCAAATGCTTTTTCCAGGAAATATCTTCATTGTTGAAAATCAGGAATTTCAAATAATCAGTTTCAGTAAGAACTTTTACTAGTATAATGCAGTCTGCCATATGAGTAAACGTTGTTCAGAGAAGTCGTATAAACTAAAGTCAAAATGAACTATTTTGCCTGCATAAGGATGGATAAGTCTTTACAGAACTATGAACTTTTTTTTTTTTTTCCCTTATGTAATCAAGATCTAACGCAGATAGTCAGAGACCTATCAAATTTACTTGAGCACTTATCAAAAATACCCTAGATTTTCAAATCCTTTGCAATTTCTGTAAATTTTTTCCTCTGCTTATCTTTACAATAAAATAAATATAAGTTACATACCACTCATTAGCCATTAGAATAAAAATGATTTGGGATACCTTAGGATATAAAGGAATGTTTAGGGTTTCAGGTAATGTTTCATATGTTATTTATTCAAATGTATTTGAATCTGTGAACCATTACATACACAGTTTATAGCATTTTCAATTTTTCAGTAGTGTATATGTTTTATTCTGTGTTTACTTTGGCTCTCATTAAAGCAAAAAACTCCATAGGCACTTCTGACCTTTCTTTATGATTACATCTATACAAAACAGTGTTTTTTCCTTGTATGGGTACCCTTCCAATGTTAAAGCTTGTTGTAACTTTAAAAAAAGGCATGTTTTCAATTCTTTATTTTCATCAGACTATGGAAGAACTACCTGCACTAGTTATGCCTATACACTTACTATTGACGTTGAAAAAAAAAAAGTGTGTGGTTCAAAGCAGGTTGCTCAGCTGAACTGCACAGCAGAAGAGTGAAGATTATAAATATTTAATCAATAGAGTAATTAATGTTTTCAGGTTAAATTATTCTCTAGCAAGAGCACATAAACTTAAAAATAGGACAGAAGAACTGCTCTTAATTTGTTGTTTACTATTTAGGTACCTCAAATAAATTTAAATATTTCTCATTTTATCTCATATTTCCAGCATTCCACTGTCCTTTTCTGGAGCTTCCCCCCCCCCCCCCCCTCCCCCCCCCCCGCCCCCCTTTTTTTTTTTTTTTTTTTTAATTTATTTTCCTGTTAGATTTAATCTTAATTGTTGTGAAGAAGACATTTTTAGACAGTAACTTTGTTTATATCTCATAACATCATTATTTTTTGGAACAGCACCATTAGAATTAAATTTTCAACAAGTGTATTTGGCCAGCTGCCTTTCCTTTTCATATGTAAAAACAAAGCCGTGACTGAGAGATACCATTTCTTATGGTTTTTGCTCTTCAGTGCAAAGCTCGATAGCTTTTAAATTAAGAAACTTATGACTTTGCATTGTTGAATTACAGTATTGACTGGAAGAGCCGGGATAACTTGCAGTGGAGGAAGTAGCAATATAATTTACAAAAGGAAGTGGATTAATTCCAGCTACACGCTGTAACTCAAAATGTTTGAAGATGGTTAGAGAATCAAAAGACACTGTCATAACGACATTCTGCCTGTCAGCGAAAAGCTGGTTATGCTGAGGTTTTACCACAAGTTGCGAAAATATATATTATGTTGTATAGTTTGTGGGGTTTAGTATTCCTAGAACAAAGAGATCCCAGACTTTATGGATAGGTTATGTTAGGTTAAGGATAGAAACAGATAGTTGTTTTAATGACTAATTTGTGAGTGTTTGTAAAGTATGACTTTTAAAAAAATAAATAAATAAAAAGATTTCTCCAAGCACTTAGAAATGCTAGTTGATGAGGAATAACAGCAGGATTTCCAAGTCTCTCAAACTGATAGTCCTTTACCTACCTTTGGTCTGACTATCAAAATAGAGACTCTGAACATACAAAAAGTGTCCCAAGTATATGCAAGTTTGAATACATAATGGGAAAAGCAAAAAACAGACTTTTTTCAAGTTTTCAAATTAATGTTTTAAACTACAGGAGGATGACAGCAGAAGGGTTAGGCAGCAACAATATAAAAATGATAGCAACAGTTTAAATTCAGCAGTGCTGACTGGACTCTTTACCTCCTCTACCTCCTCAAAACTCCCTTTTGCTAAACTTTCTTTTCATTACATCAGAGCAGGAGTTGCTACTGAAGTCTCTAAAATTAGGAAAACTCAAAGAATGCTGAATCCAACTATACTGGAATAATTTATCTAAGATGTTTCCTCACTGATCTGTGTTAGGTACTATTTACAAATACCAGAAGTTCAAAAATTTTTTTAAAACTACATTTAAAAAATAGTGAGAAGCAAATACATTGAGTTCTTTCTCTTCTTGCTGTGGAGTGAGTTATAGGTTTATACAAAATATTCTTCTACCAGTCATGAAGAAAACAATAAAACTAGTCCTACCCCTGTACTAGCAGATGTTATGTAAGTCTCCCCTCTCTCTCCCTCTCTCTCTCTCTCTTTTTTTTTTTTTTAATTGTAGGATTTTTTTTTTTTTTTTTTTTTTTTAATTATAGGAATGATAGAATAAGGTAAAATACAGATAATTTTGAAGAGGATAACACAATTTCTGAAGCAGCTATTGCTAGATGAACCTTCATTTCTGGATATTACAATAAGTTTAGTAAGTTCTATCTACGTAAGATTTTGGCACTGAGTTAGAGATAACTTATTGTTTTGAACATGAAAATAAATGTTGATTTTGCTGTTTTCCTGCTGCAGAGTTTAAGATATGCTTGTTTTTGAGAAGAAGTTTTTGGAAAAAAATGAGCTCAATATTTTGTCAAATAAAAGACCTACAGCTCTTTTGTAGAAGACTAGGCATATGAAGTTTTGTTCAGAGACTGTTTCTGACTGGCAACATTTGGATGTCAACCACTTAGCAAATAAGGGAAATCTCTTGTCACCTAGAAGGGCAATACTATCATGATGCCTACTGATACTTTAGGCAGGTAGATGTCATATTGTCAGGAAATGATCATATCAAAACACAGACCCTATCAAAAAGAAAAAATGTTCCTGTCCATTCTTGCATTGCTGTTCTACAACATGGTTTCTAGAAAAAGCTTTTTCAGGAGGTGAAAGGAAAAAATATTGTGAAATCAAATTGATTATCATGGGAAGTTAATCATTTTATTTAAATATCCTTCCACATATTTCGCAGAACATCCTGTTCCCTGGTTATCTTCAATGTGGCCTTGCATACAAATACCTGAATTGGGATGGAAATAACAGTTTTATCCAATGCATTTATTTTGACCTTGAAATCAGAATTAGTTTTCAGACAATAAAGTATACTGAAGTTCTTCACTGGTTTATTTGGACATATTCCAAGGTTCATGATGATAAACAGGAGAAAGAAGTAGGAACAGCAAGACTCTAAGATGTATATCCCTTAAAACTGAGGAAAAAGTATAAATTATTTCCCTATTCTTTCTCATAGAGACTAATATGTACAAATTTGGATATCTACCAGAATGGAAAAGTAGTTATTCTGTTAGTTCTACCAGTTTCAGGATTATGGTTTTCATTAATTATTACAGATTTTCATGCATGATCTTGATCTTGGCCCTTCATGTTCCTGTGGACTCTATTTCTGAAATGAACCCTAAAGCCAGACTCATCTGTGAGATAAATATAGCACCACACAACCACAGCTACTTCACATCACACATGGCCCAAGATGAAGGGTCTGCCGCCCAAACCTTCCCAGACCTTCTTTTAAATCATTGAATGTTACTCTTTTTTTTTTTTTTTTTTTTTTTTTTTTTTTTTTTTTTTTTTTTTTTGTCTTTCATTCTGGTGGAACTGAGGTGATTTTTGTGGTTGAAAAAGATGCTGCCACCATGCGTGACTATGGTGTTAAGTACACTAATATGCTGATAAAAGCAGAAATCTTCTGTCTCTTCCCAAATGGATGAAGCTGACCATATATAATTCTCTCGATATGTGATGGAGAAATCCTCTGCAAGATACTAATTACAGAGGTGAAGCAACCTTTATATATGTTTTCATGTTAAAAGTGTGTGTGAAATCAGCTTGCTCTTTATTTATTTATTTATTTTTTAATTTAAGATTTAAAAAATGAAAAAAAAAAAAAAACACAAAAAACAAAACACCACACCACCAAGCTCTACACTAATCTGTTGTTTACTAAAGATATATATATTTTGATTGCTATCATTATTTGGTAAACTGTTATTAATGATCACCATAATTTGGCATGCCTGATTATTTTGGCAAAAGATAGATTTCTTTGGAAGAACCAGTTTTTGTTGTTGTTGTAGTTAAATTGCTTTATTGTGTTTCAATGTTTCCTTTTTCACCACCCTTGCTTGCAAATGAAGTCATAGTGCATTTTTGTTTCAACTATATGGACAGATATTTTGTCAGTTCTTATATTTACTACATACCAGCTCAGATGCATGGCCAAAGCTAGCAACAAATTTTTGGACAAAGAATAAGTGAGCAATCCCATGGTTTATGCACTATTTTATTTTATTTTATTTGAATCTTGCATTTCATTATGTAGACTTGTTTTAGAAACTATTTAATGAGAGGAATGTGCAACTCATAGAAAGGAATTGATACTTCACTGTCTAAAATTCTCACTGAAAAAAGGTGCTCATTATCATACAAACTGCATGTGAAACACAATAGAAATTACATACAAAAGAAACATACCACTTCCATCAAAATTCATCATCACATTTCATCAGGCAACAATGAGTTCCAGCTGTTCTCTTGGGCTGGTGAGCTGAGTGCCAGGGCAGGCAAAGCCTGCCATTACCCTCCTGACAGGCACCATCCATCAGGACCTGAGCATGGTGTGCAAAGCCAGGGCTCCGTAAAAGGGCCCGTTGACAACCCTCGTATTTTTGGTGAGCTGCAAGCCAGGGCTGCCATGCCCTGTCAGGAATGGATGGAAATGGAACCAAAAACCAACACTGCTATAACATCACTGTGGCAGTGACTGATGACTCCTGGTTGGGCTGAAATGATGTCTTGGCTTCATGGGCAGAGGAATAGACCCCAGGGGAGCTGGGCAAGGACAGGAAGGTCCTCATTGCTCTCAAGGCCCGAACATGTCTTTAGCCAGAATTTTAATTATTTTAAAAAAAATATTATTTATTTTTTCTTCTTCCTGAAATGGGAAAGTAACTGCATTCTATGGTATGTTTGAGGAGAAAGAATTTTTTAATAATAATAATACAGTTTTTGCAGACCTGTATCTGATGCTTAGTCATCTGTATGAATGTTATACCATTTCTTGGATCAGGAAAATTTATTCTTGGGGTCCTAAAAAAATTACAGGTTTGGCAACTACTGTGATAGTATAAACCTGATGATTAAATATTTATTTTAACATCAGTAGGAATAAGTATCTTCATAAGTCTTTAAAAGCCTTTTTGAAATCTTTTGAAGCTGCTGAAGATTTTAGAGATATCATCGCAGTAAGGCTCCTAGTATCCTTATGAACACCTGTTTTAAAGAAAGCTTTACAACTGTAATATTGAGGTGTGTGAGTTATCCATATTCAAGATCAAAATCTCACAAAGAAAAGAGCATGAAGAAAGTTAATGGATTTAGATAATAATCTCAAAATTGCTATCTACGATAGATCTAAGATGAAAGATCTTTTGTTTTATACAATTAGTTTTGTATATCTATATAAAACTCATTATGTTAGGTATAGACCGATTTGTAATGTATTCATGTTTTTATATAATTGATGAGCCTATCTGAACTCGCAATGGTATAGGTTTTTATAGAACTACACTCAAAAGACGAAGCAAATACAGACATTTAAACAGAGGAGTGGAACTCTTTTTTTATTGTAACTCTATCAGCTGATCAGAAGACAGAATTATCTATATAATGAAGGAAATTATAGGATTATATAAACAGTTCAGGATATTAGCCACCTTAGCTAAAATAATCTTTAGCTATATATAATGTTTTCATTAGCAGAGCATTTTCCTGTTTTTGTGTTTTGACTCAAATGGATGACTAGGTCAACATCTTGTTACTTACTTCCGCCTTCATCAAATCTAAAGTTATTTCCAAGAGGGCTCATGACTGCAGTAAAAATAAAAGGAAACAGACACAGCTACAAATATGAACTGTACAAGAATGTCTAAATTAAATGCTTTCACAGCACTGAGATTATAAGTAATGTGAAATCTTGCCGTGTCCTACCACCTCCATAAAAGGAATTATATGGTTACATTAGCATGACTCAATATGACATTGCTTTGTTAATTTTTAGCAGGGGCATCCGGGCCGAGTTTCCATTGGTAAGAAAGAGAATGTGCAAAATATTAGGGTATTCACTGTGAGAGCTGTGTATAGTTTCATGATTTTTTTTTTTTCTTTTTTAATGCATTTCATGCTATGCATGCCACAAAGCTTTTCATCTCAACAATCAAATAGATAGAGATAAAAATCAAATTTTTATCTCAGCAACCAAATAGAGACACTGAAACCAGTATAGCAAAACACTGAATCTGTATTTATAACTTTGAATGAGCACATGGCTTTACAACAAACTCCGGTTAATAAACACAATACATTATATCCTCAACAACAGTAAACCATGAACAAAAAATAATTGAAACATTGTTGGATTAAGATAAACCTGCTTACTAATTTCAAGATTTTTTCCCCCAAAATTGAGAATGTTCAGCCTATTCCTCCTGTATTATGATATGTCAGCTAGCCTGATCCTACACTGGATAACATCCTGGGCAGTTCTTTTTTTTTTCATCCGTTATGTACAATAGAATGCATACACTGTTTAGAAACAGGCTTCTGACACTCCACTACCAGACTTCAGATTTTTTAAATGATTTTTTGAAATGATTTTTTTTTTTACTCTTTTCTTTCTGAAAATGCCAAGACAGTACCTTGGCATGCCATATACAATGATACCTTCTGCAGGGAGCTGCCTATTTTGCCAAGACTTGTAGTGTAACCAACTGGAAATGACAAAACCCAGGTAAATTTCTCCCGGATACAGGGTGCTAAATGCAAAAATCTAATCAAAAGCTTAGTGAAGCAGTTCTGATAAGGTTCTTCACTTGCACATCTATCAGTGAGAGAAGTGATCCTTAGAAAGACTAAAGATCTCATATATGTACTTCAGCACAAGCAGGTAGGATTTTTACTGGCTTATTAGCTTCAAAATGGCTTGACCTCTCTCCATTGTCTTTACAGGGAAGCTGAGGTTGCTTTACTGGTCAATCAAATGTAACAGGGAAAGCTGGGTACCTAAATTAAGGTAACATTTCTTTTCCACATTTTTATTATTATTTTTTAATATTCACTGAATGTCTATGAGAGATAAAGAAGAATCTTATCTCAGTTCTTCCGGGCTGAGCTTCATTTTATCAGTGAACCATTCTTAGATGTTGCTAGTTGAATTATTATTATTATTATTATTATTACTATTATTATCAATTTCCAGTGAATAAAAAAAATCTTCATTCCCTATACTGTTATCAAAGAGAAGGAATAAAATATTAATGGAATAAAACTTTGCTTTGGGTCTTCTGGTTATGGAGGAGCTGTAGCAAGTTACTTGTTTAACACTGTCTGGCTAATCATTACTAATAACCAATTTTTATTTGTCACCAAAGAATAGATGTTAGGAACATATAATTAGAGTATATACATTTAGAAGTACTTTTACACTTGCACTGTGTATTCCTTTCTGCCATAAAATTCATGCACTGATATTTACGTGAAGTCATGAACAAGTGTAATCTTCAAAGCTGGTTTTCAAAAAAAAACAGTTCACGACACTTTGCAAAGTCATAGAATCATAGACTCAGAATGGATCATTGAATGGCTCAGGTTGGAAGGCATCTCAAAAACCATCTAGCTCCAACCCCCTGCCATAGGCAGGCTTGACCGGTTGGTCAAGGCCCCATCCAGCCTAGCCTTAAATACCTACAGGGATGGGACATCCAAAGCTTCTCTGGGTAACCTGTTCCAGTGCCTCACCATCCTCACAGTAAAGAATTTCTTCCTAATGTTCTAAATCTATCCTCTTTTTATTTAAGACCGTTCTTCCTTGCCCTATTATTATCTATGCAAATAAAGAGTCCCTCTCCATCCTTTTTATAAGACCCATTTAAGTATTAAAATGCTGCAATAAGGTCTCCCCAGAGCCTTCTCTTCTCCACTCTGACATCCTCAACTCTCTCAGCCTTTCTTCATAGGAGAGGTGTTCTAGCCCCCTGATCATCTTCATGGCTCTCCTTTGGAAGCTCGTTAACAGATTTACATTCTTCTTGTGCTGGAAGCCCTAGATCTGGATGCAACTGGGGCCTCACAAGAGCAGAATAGAGGGGGGAAATCACCTCCTTCGAACTGCTGGCCACTCTTTTGTTGCAGCCCAGGAGGCAGTTGGCCTTCTCAGCTACAAGCAAGAACTTGAGCCTTTCATCTACCAGAACCCCCATATTCTTCTCTGCAAGGTTGCTCTTTTATACAATTTAAAAAATTTTAATATGTATAGCTTTTCCTCCCCCATATGAACATGATTAGAATATGACAAAAGGATTTTTTTTTTTTTTTTTTTTTTTTTTTTTAAGCATTCAAAAAAAATTCACCATTAGTCAGAAGCCAAGTGTAACAAATCATGGCTATTTACACCTGGCTCACAGGGTCATCGGCAGGTACCAGCTGTAGCAAAAATGCAGACTGCACTGCTGGAACACATAGATTTAAACATTTCAGGACAAAAAGGAATGATAGAATTGACTCTACAGTTGTAAGCTTTGGTTTATTACTGTATAATATTCAGAACTTGAGTGTCTATATATCAGACAACTGAGAATAACCTTTCCAATGCAAAGATGTATGAGTCATATAAATGATGGTCTGGTACTTGTGATTAGGTTTCCCTAATATCATGCACTGGAGATTAGCAACTATTATTAAAACAGATTGCACACTTAATGGCCAGGTATGCATTTATTTATTTATTTTTGCTTCAGTTAAAAAAAATAAATAAACAAAAAGCAAGCAAAAAATCCCCAAACCAATGATATGAACATTTTCATGGGAAGCTATCTGTTTTGACAAGAATGTATATTTTGGTGTAAGTGAAAATAACACTTACATACTCCAGTATAAAACATCAGAGAGAGTTTGCCTGGTAAATCATAGATAATTCTTTCCAGGTTTGGTAGCTGATTTAAACCACTGTTTAGATATGATAGTAACATCCCATGTGAACACTCTGCATGACCATCAGATAGGCATGTCGAGGGAGTCACATGGTGAAATGGTTCTGACAAGATGAATCAGGAGATCTCCCTTCAACAGCCAAGAGATGAGATCTCATCTGAGATACAAACGATCCTTGTTCAGCTCTCTGGTTTGAATTATATGGAATGAGGAGGACCTGTTGCCCACACACTAGCCAAATGCCCTTTTCTATGGGTCATTCTAAAGAGCATTTAATGGCTTTACATTTCATGTTTTCCAGGTTTTAACTCAAAGCGGATTGAAAGGAAAATCTTAAAATTTTAGATTTTTCATCCTTGAAAATTAATTCACTAGTTTTCAATAGACATAGTTCTTTTATTTGGGTCATAATTATTGGGCTGATTATACTCAGTTAGGTGTTCATTCAAAACTAGAAGAAAGTATCTGGTGATAGTATATCTAGGAAAATGTAACAGAACAAGTGATAGCATCAGACAAGAGAACAGAAGAGGTTAGGCTTGAGTCTTTAAGTATTAAAAATATAGATTGGTAAGTGGTTGTTAAATTAGTTTCTGACAGTGATTACAAGCCAAAATGAAGCATATTCCTATAAGTGTTTGCAGTTCAGTGTCACACACAAATATTTGTTAGCAGACTGTAAATGAAAGTAGTTAAAATAAACGTCTAAAGCAGATGGAGAATTCAGAAGAGAGTACGTACTAATAATGAGTCCTGAGACATTTTTATCCCCTTACTTATACTGCTATATTAAATCAAGAAGAAAATGGAGATGGGAGGAAAAGAGAATGAAAAAAGGGAATTAGGAAGAATACAGGTTGCACTCTAAAAAGAGTTGACTGATGATTGTGAACAGTGCAATAAAAATGCTAGCAATATTTTTGAGGCTGAATATGAATGAAGTTCTTTACCTCACTTCTGTAAACTGGAATCATGCTGTAGCATGTTATGACTATAACTTATTCATCCTGTAGCAGACAGTCTCCTGTCAGAGAGAGATACCTGCAGTGATGTGATGAGGAGGTGAAAGTGACACTTGTGACTTTGACAGTAGGACATCGTGATTATCTTATAATGAAAAATGACTGTCAGAGAGATTAAATATCATGGTGCAAGAGAGTATACAGATAAGTCAAACAGTGACCATTTAGCCGTGAGCTCCATTGACCAACTGATGTTAAGTTTGGGGGCAAAGAGAAAAGAGGTACATTGTTCCTTTCTGCTCAGTTTGCAAGTGAGCTGTTTGTAAAAGATTTTAAAGACAAAACACTGTCAGTACTGAGTAAACTGGCTTACTGTTCTTTTAAAGTAAAAACTAAATACAGGGTTTATAAGTACCAGACATTTGCATTAAAAGACTGTTTATCTGGGATTTGATTCTGGAACTCTGAAATTAATGGTATTTCAGTCATTGAACTAAATGAGAAATAAATAAAGCTCTCAAATGTCTTCAGATCTCTGCAGAATGTCTGTTCTTTATCACAGACATATATCACAACATTCAAAACCTTTATTGCAAATCTAACCTCCATCGTATTAAAGAAAAAAAAAAAAAAAAAGAGAGAAATAAGAGAAGAGAAGACTCCAAGTATTATAAAAAAGTTTATATGAAAAGTTTAGAGTTCATCTGATGGTAAGCATAATATACAGTTCTCAGCATCATAAGTCTTCCAGATAGTTTTCCAGTATTCTTATTAAATAAATATCCTAGACTGTAAGAGCAATTGCATTAAAGTGTTAGAGCAGTATATGAATCTCTAACAAGTACAGCTCTTTGGGAATAACGTACCAGATAAAAAGAGATTACCTATACTAGTTTTAATGCATGCAAAGTGTGATGTTATTAAACAAAACAATATTGCAGCAGATATTTTGACAGATACAGAAGAGTACCAGAAAGGACATTTTGGCAACAACAACAACAACAACCGTAATCACTGAGGAGGAACTGTTTTACTCTGCAGGTGCCTGCAGCTTTAAAGAGAATGGTATGTATATTTAGTCTGTCCTTTGAAGACAACACATATATGCAGAAAGCTGGCATTTAAGGTAATACGTTACATTTTAGTCTGGCTTTTTTCATAAGATGATGGAAGGCATCTGTATAGATCCCTTTCAGCTAGCTGGAGAGCTCAGTAGTATACAATGGAAAAATACAAAAATCAATTTGCATGCTCAAGCAGGAATAGTTAAACAAAAAAACCTGTGAATAGTCTGTGTCAACGTGTGCAGTATTGTAGCAAGGCAGCATAAGAAACAGGAACTCATTCACTTTTATTTATCTGCCTTTAAAACATGTAATTCAGCTTCACATTTTTAATATTTAGTATGAAAATAGATAATGGGTCATCAGGCATATAATTGAAACAATTTAGGTTTGAATCGTAACAGTTTCATTTCAGCTGAAATATGCTGCCATATTCTGAGCTTCATGTGTTTCACATAAAGTGAAAGGTATTCAGGAATCTGAGGACTAAACTCTGTTTTTGGCATTGTACCAGACTCAAAAATGATGTAAAACAGAACTAATTGCCAAAAAAAAAAAAAAAAAAGGAAAAAATAAAAAGATTAATCATTAATTAAACACCCTTAATATTTTTAGCCTGCCTGAGGCTAATAATCTTGCTAATTTAAGTAACTGTTCTCAAATTGTAAAAGGCGTGTTCCTAAGAAAGCTATGCAATGGTAAATTTTATTGTGAGGAAAATTAGTACTAATATCAATTTTAAAATGAAGTTGGAAATCTCATTTATTTACACATTGTGATGTGGCCTGTATGAAAGGCAACTTAATTGGTATATTGGAAATGAGTAATAGCTTTGTATTTCTTTGCTCTATTACAGAAGTGTACCAAAGCGGTTCAAATGACCTGTTCTTTATGCTTCAGCTAGCCTCAGGTGAAAGTATATTTAAAAGAAATTTAATGTAAAATATTTTCAAATGTTACTCTATGCGGAAACTTTTAAGGCTACATACAACCACTGTGAGTTATTACAGAATTAATGAAAAAGATGAAGAATATTATTGTCTTATTAGAATTTATTTTCCGAATAGTGTGTGTGTGTATCTACATATGTACATATACTTAAACTGAATAGACAGGTGTGTAAACATATAAGTATACATAGATGTAGCTATATGTGTGCACACATATATTCCATTCATAGGTAAGGATTTAGTTTGACAATGCAGTGTACTGATATTAGTACAGTATATATTTTATATATGTTTATATACAGTACTTGTTTTCATAAAGGCAAATCAACGACATAACATTTGATTAATCTTATAAATACATATTCACAATGAACACAACACTAACCGTTCTTGACCATGTAGGTCTACCCAACACAACTAAATGGAAGTGTTTTCATAAACAAGTGAGTACAAATGGGCAAATGTAAAGAAGCTATACTTATTATTAATAAAAACAAAACAAAAACAAAACAAAAGAACAGAACAACAACAACAACAAATACCAAAAGTTATATTAAAAAAAGAAGTTCCCTCTGTTCTTTTTGAAGTGTGGCATAAGTTTGAACTGTTTGACACTGACCATATTGTGCCTTGGTTCCCATATAAATTAGTGTGACTTAGCTCAAAATATCTCTGCCACAAGATGCTGTTCTATTTTTGTGTGTGTTTGTTAGTAATAAACTAAAAGGGAAGAGCAGAATTTAAAAGTATGAGGATAACGTCAAGCAAAAATGAGACACTAAAGGGCATCTCTTCTATGGATAGTTATTGAGGGTATCTGTGAGAAGGAATCATAAAAACAGGTAATATGAGATGTTTTCAAATGAAAATTTCAATATAGTAATGAGATCAGAGGGAAAAGTATAGTATTCAATGATACCATCACAGTTACCGTTTTTGTAATAAAGAAAAATTTATTTGCCTACAAAGCATCTGTTACTCCATTGTTATTTGCCATATATAGTAATCGACTCATGCCCTAAAGGAAAGTACACTTCTCTACCCGGAAAAGCATAACTTCCATTAAAAGTAATGTAGATTTTTCACCTGCCTAGGGACAGGTGAAAGTTAGGAGGAACCCAGATCAACTGGCTTGTCTGAGGACTTTTATTACTTAGAAATATATTGGAAAGAAGTATAACTGTAGTCAGAGGCAAAAATAAATTCTCTTCATAAATGCTTCTACAGTGAGCATGCTATAGATAACCACTTAAGATAACTCTTACTTGCTTTAACAGAAAATGGAGAAAATCCAGTGAAAGGGAGAATTCTGAATACAATGTTTTGTCCTTAAGGCTTTTCTGAATGTCCAAGGAGTATGGCAAATTTTGCAGAATTTCAATTCTTATAAGTTAAATTTTAGATAGAGCATAAAGGATTAGGATAGAGGTGTCTTCTGTTCTACAATTATAGGTTTGAGGAAGAGTACATAGAGAGGAAAATGGAAACAATATAAATATGATGTGTCTGAATAATAAACTAGATACCAACATCTATGATTCTGCCTAGTTTAATTTGTGTAATGAAGCCTGAAACAGTGTGATATTTCTATAATGAATGAATATAATTTTAAACATACTGATTAGCTATTGGGTAATAGTCTGGTTGAAATTAGGATGCTGTGGTTTGGTGTGGTTGGGAAACAAAGTTCTGTATTGCCACATAATGTTTCCAATCTTCTCTTCTTAGCTGGAATGGCCTGCTACTGTTAGATGTCCTGGCAATACCATCTAGTCACAATGCCAATACCCTTGCTGTTCCATCTCCACCATTCTGTCTTCCTTGTGGCAGGTGGACTGATTTTGTAATAGACACCAGTGCACAGTCATAATGTTTTTATTACAATTTTTTAAGGGCATTTAGTTAAATCTCTTTATTCAAGTGTAAGAATAAAATATGCATGCAGCTAACACAGTTAGGAAATGACAGGCTTTTTCCAAAAACAGGAATATTGATTCAAATTAAGCATCTGGGGGTGATTACAGTTAACAGAATATGAAGGCAGATAATAATAACAATAATAAAAAAAAAAACATCAGTTTTCACAGTTAGTTTATTGCTTATATTATGAACTAACTTTTCAGCTCATCCACACAGGAATTCAGAATCTTTAAGTGGAAAGTTACTATACTTTTACTGGGTGTGAAATGTGAAGTGTGTTGACACCAAAAATTGTGTTTTGGCTCTACATATTTTCATGTTCTGGAGCTGAGGGCATGCAGAAGAGTTTTACTAAGCTAACACAAAGGAACAAAAAAACTGATCTTTTTGAAAGTACTGGCGTAGAGATTTGTTGGTAAAAAATGATGGAATTACTTTATTCCCTTTGGTGTTGATTTCTCTGTGGTTGTATGCTAGGCCCCTGTTTAGAAGTAAAGTTTTAATTAGTTCGAATTTGCTTGATATTTTAAATGCCTCTTGGGAGCTACTTGCATGAAGGATGTTTTATTTCATTTTACAAGGTTTTGTTGTGGGCAAATTACTTGTTCGTTTATGGCAACTTTATGAATATAAGTACAGGACAATTTTACAATTTTGAGGAAGTCTAAGGCATAAAAAAAGTTTTTTTTTTTTTTTTTTTTTTTTTTTTTAACAGCATACAACTGTTGAGGCTAGTATAGAGTTCTGCTTCTGTTCCATTCTGTTTCTAACCATTATGTCTGAAAATACGGTACATTTGAAGGAGTAGTATCAAAAATCCAAAGATCAAATCTAGTTTTGAGCTATCGTGCACAGATGTGGGGACATCAGGCCTATAGGGCAGACAGTAACTTAGTTTTGTCCATGTGTTCTAGGTAGCTATTTCATTTCTGAAGGATAAAGTAAAACTGGAGTTTAGTGGCTAACGTTCATCTCATGTTTTCCCCAGGCTTTGAGGCTTAACAGCACAAATTAAATTTCCCACCAGCCAGCCAAATTGTCAACATATTGTTTGGATTTAAATGACAAGGTTTATTCTCGGGATCAGCAAAAATATGAATAGGAGTCCAATTGCCCTTCTATATCCTCTCCAGTTAAACAGTTTCCACAGAGTGAAAACATAGTAACTATTTAGATACTCACTACTGTGAGAAGAAAATTATTCAGGCTGTCTGACTTGGCACGTACTGTATGAGTTACAGAGTTAAAAAGGATGAGTTGAAAAAAAGGATATACAGTAATTATTTTGTAGTTCCCAAGTGCAAGTAATATAGAAGACCTGCACTTTTGTTATAAGGCAATGAGAGAACCCCACATCGTTTACCTGACAGAAATATAAAAGAGCTTGTAAATGCAAAAATAACTTTAGGACTGGGAGTTAGATTCAGGAGAGTCAAATTACATAAATGTTCCTTCTTCCGATTTTTTTATATGCCTCTGTCAGTCACCCTCATTCCTAAATTTCCGGTGGGTAATTTCAATAGACAACATTACTGGAGGAGGTCACGCGCACATGCACATAATCACTGAAATACCAGTGGTGCTGGAAAATTCAGTTACTGTTAAAATGCTCTAAATGATAATTTTCCTTCATGAATTGCCTACTGGTCCTGATTTGGGAATTGGGCTCAGAACAAATTCAAATTTTTACAAAACTGATAAGAAGTAGTACTAGTTTCTTCTACTTAAGAGTAATATTTACCTGACCATTTATTAAATTTGGGAGACTTAAGATCTTTCTTTCCTTGTGAGGAAATTTAAATCCACATTTTTCATCTGTAGAATATCCTAACCATGCATCTCTAAGGAATTCCTTGTTTAAATATATTTAATTATTTTGCTTATGCCATTCTCGGTTCAGGAAGCGACTTTCTGCAGATTCCCATCACAGGTGTCCAAATGTCCTTGCACTTTTCCTTCATGGGCCTTTGCCACTCAGCTCAGGATTGTGAATCCTTTTAAGTGATAGGACACTGAAAATGTAAATGCTCCAAAACATCAGTCTGTGACACTGAGGTGTTCACTGCAACTGTGGCTCTGAACAGAGAAGCATATTCAGCGCTTCTGATGTTCGGGCCATTCTTTCTCTAGTTGGGTATTTAGGACAAGTACACTAAAATAGAGTACTAAATAAGTACTAAAATAGAGTATTATATCCCAGAACAGAATTCCAAATTTTCAGCTGGAATTTTTCAAAATTCCAAATTTTCAGCTGTCATCAGTTGCTTCTCAGAATCTTTGGTGAAAAGATTGCCTGTGTCCTTCTGTCAGAAATCAAACGCAGAATTTTGAACACTTTTCCCTGAAAAACAAACAAACAAAAACCCATTTATTTTTACAGCAAGGCATAAGAATTTCATTTTTTTTTTTTTTCAGAACTTTTTGTCAGCTCTCTACATGAGAATTTCTAATGGAGTAAAAAAAATATTTACCTGCCAAAGGGCTTATGGATGTAAAACTTCAAAAGAAAACTGGCATGTAAAATTGCATTGCATTTAGATGAAGTGTCATAACTTGTCTTGGAAATATGAGCTAGCTAAAAATCTAAAAATCAATTTTAAATTCTGAACACTACCTCCTCAGTACTTCTATATGTTCATTTTCTTTAATCAGAATGGAAAGAGTAGAGTACACATTAATAATTAACAAATTTGTGCATATGTTATGGCAACCATCTACAAAGGAGAGAGATTTTGAGCTTTTTTAGTGTGGCTTAATGAACATCAGAGTCACATACACATCCACCACTAAGTGTATGTATTTAAGAGATATTGTTTGAGGTCAACAGTAGCTGCCACAGTGACAGCAAAATACACATTTACATGCACACATATATAACATTCTGAAAGCCACAATTTCTTCATTAAGTTTTTTGAAGGCATAAAACAGGTTTATACAATTATATAAATTATTAAATACAAGTAATATGGCTGATTTCCCACAGCAATTTATTGGGTAACTATTTGGAAGCAATCAAAAGCTGTGAAATTCGTGTTGTTTGTTCATGAAGTTAACAGTGACCTAAATCCTTCTGCTTTTACTTAGGCAAAACTCACATTGAAGTGTATTGAAGTGAACTTCATGTTCCACTGAGGACTAAAGTTTCCAGCATTTTGTCTTGAAACAAATAGGATCATTGAACTTTAGGGATGCTGTAATGATCAGAGAGCCTCAAGGCAAGGACACTGTTACTCCAAATTTAATTTTTTTTTTTTTTTCATTTTGTTTGTTTATTTTTTGTTTGTTTTTGTTTTTCCTTTACTTTTCAGTATGGCAGCTGTGGAAATTTAAGGGGACAGCTTGAGATTGCATATGTTTATTTTTATTAACAATACTGGAACATTCAGTTGATTTCCATAGGTGTTTCATTTTTTGATATTTGAAGTTGGAAATATCAAGCATTTTCCTGGAATGAATAACTGAACAGCTGATAGCATTATATCTGTTCCTATTTCAGTCTTCCAAAGCCAGAGGCACTTTAACGCCCATGTAGGATCCTGGATGCTCAAGTAGACTTGGAAGCTGATAAGACCCAAGCTGTATAAGATCAATTGCTCCTGCCACTTAAAGGGCTAGTAAAAACAAGTTATAATGTTTGCATGACTTTTTATGGGTCAGAGTTTATTATAGCTCTATTCTAGCCTACATCACAGGAGATTTTACAAGTTTTTTGCTGTTCTTTACAGTTATGTTTCAGTGACTTTACCAAGTCAGACTATTTCTACTGAATCCTTAACATTCACAGATTTCCAAGATTCCCTTTGCAGTGAAGATACTTGGGAACTGGACAAATTATAACCAAATTGGAACAGACATAAATCATAACAATAAATAAACCCTGTGACTTCTAATCATAAGAATGTCAAAAGACATTATAAGCTGTACTCATAATGCTGTATTGAAGCACATTGTGAGGATTATGAGATTAAGTTATCAAAAATTAGTGAATGCTAGCATTAGACTTGCTTACTTAATCCCTTCCTTTCACTTAGAATTCTTGCATCATACACAGGATTGCCTCCCTCATTTCTATGAGCATTCTCCACAGTTCAGTTCAGTTGTTGACAAATGTCTCATTTGTTGTACTTTACTCAAATTTTTGATCCCCTTGCAATTCTTCCATGGTATTGTAGGTCTAGTATCTGACTACATTACAGACGCTCACAAATGCTCATGATGGAGACAGATTTTCATGAACTGAGTTGTATAAGGCAGAGAAAGAAAAAAACAAAACACTATGATAAGAGTGTAGTCATGAAAATTACAATTTTCATGAATTAGAGCTTGAAATAGTTACATTATTGATACAGTGGACACACTTAGCGGTACCTGAATAATGAATCCTCAGTATCTGAGTGGTCCAAGGCCCTAGCCTTTTGCAGGAAATCTGTCAAAAGTTGGTGAGAAAGAGGAAATATTTCACAGTGAAGAAATATGAAAAAAATACTTGCATATGGGTTTGGAAATGGAATTTCCTATAGTGATAGTATCATTAAAAATGAAGAACAATAATGTGAAATTTCCCATATTTATGTAGTTCAAATCTCAGTCTTTAATTATAATCTGTTTAGTATGACTTGGGCAAATGGAATACTATGGCCAGAAGAAAAGCAGATGATTATTTATTTATTTACTTGTATGATAATTCAGTAACAGAAGGGAAACCTTAACAGTTATGATCAACTGAAAACAATTGTAATTTATATAAATCATCATATATTTATACAAAAAACTTCAGTAATTTAGCAATTTAGCATTCAAATTTAGAAACTTCCAAATAAAAGTGAGTACTCTCATATGAAAATATTGGTGACAGAAGAATCAAAGACAAAGTAATCTTGTAGACTATTAAATAACTTAGTGTAGCCTAAAATCTTTTTTTTTTTTTTTTTTTTTTTTTTTTTTTTTCACTACCATCAGTGTTAACACTTCTTTCTTTATGGTATTTCAAGTGTTATGGAAGTTCTGATAGCACAAATTGTTTGTAACCAGAAAGCTGACTTTCATTAAAAACAAACTACCACACCATACTGTACAGTAGCATTTTACTGAATCTGAAGTATCTGGCTTGTTAACTCTATTTAAGCAGCTGCTATCTCACTCCAGTCTGATCACAGGACTGTTTGAAATGAAAATAAAACCTGCTTTGTTTACAGAACTCTTTTAACTACTATGGATCAAGAATCGTTTGTTCTTTCTGACAGCTTTCACAGGCTTTTGTTACATTTTATTCTCAATGTGATAGATGTTGGTAATTTTTGGCTGGCTTTTTGTAAGTTTTTTTTTTTTTTTTTTTTTTTTTTTTTTTTTTCTCTAGCAGTTATACTATAGGGAATTTATCAGAAAAGACTGATCTTTCCTAATCTACTGCGTACCTTTTGGAACAGGTATGTTTTCACATCAAAGAATCCTACAACATTATATTTAGTAAGGCTTCTTTTTATTTAGTTTTTATTTTTTAAATAAAAATATATATATATAATACATTTCAAAGGAAAAGAAATGTTCATTGCACGTGTTTAGACAACTACATTTTCTGTTATTGGTGATGCTAGAAATAGCAGTATCACCTCAAAGAGTGATTTTAATTGGCCAAAGAATCTTTCCTGCCTACTGTGACATTTTCTCAGACATGATGTCATTTACTAACATTTCTTCTCCGAATAAAGATAATATGAACCATAATGATGGTATGCTGAAAATTAATTAGGTTCTAATTCCTGATTTTAAGATTTTTTTTTTCTACTCCTGAGTGACATTTCAGATCCAATGATCTGAATTGGTTTGCAGAACCGTTTTTTTTTTTTTTTTTAGAAGAAAAAATGAGGGAGCATTTTGCCATCCTTTGTGTAATTCTGAAGAAATTTCAGAACAACTTTATGTAATCAGATGATCTGAATGTTGTTGTACTATACTGAATACTGGAAAAATGGGTAATGTCTGCTGTCTGTGACAATTCTGAAATTTTGTCTTTCTGTTGTGACACTTTTATCTGTATCTCATTTCAGTCTCAGATGAGCACTCTGCCTGAAGTTGAAAATAAACTGACAAGCTCAGCACTAGAATTTCAGTTCCCTGTTGCAGCTCATTCAGTTTGTGGCAATTCGGTCATTTCAGATCTCACATTTTAAACTGAGAACCCTTCTACTGGAAACAAGCTACTGTGAGTTAGTATGGTAGAAGAGGGAGAAATTCTGGATACTGTGCTGCAGTAAGGGCTTCAGAAGCATTCAGACCTGGAGTTAGGTCTGAAAAGGAGGCACAGATAAATCACTGAGCATCACCGAATATCTTTGCTATCTAGTGTTAACCTGCTTGTCTTCTATCCATCTTTAACTACTTTAGGTACTAAAGGTTTAACAGTAGAGTTCTTTCAGTACCTGTAAACCTGTTCTGCACATGTTTAGAACCACTAACATGAGTTATCTGATAGTACTCAGAAGTACTAGGCTCTAGACAGATCATAGAATCATAGAATATCCCGAGTTGAAAGGGACCCATAAGGATCACCAAGTCCAACTCCTGGATGAAAGCTTATGAGAAAATTGAGTGTTTATTATGTGCCTTGGCATTCTAAGAGGACACCTGTTCACTCCAGAGATCACTGGACAACATATGAGTACTTGTAACTGGTAACATATGAGTTCTTTTGTTCAAATGTAAGTGGAAGAGTTTCTCCTATTTCTTGAAGTGCTTCATTCTCCATGACATAATTTACTCCTCACTGTCAAGAGAAATGGGAAAAATGACTCTTAAGTTGGTAAGTAAAAATAAATAATAATAATAATAAAAAACAATAACCCACCAACAATAAAAAATGGTAATTCTTCCTTAAATAGACCGATTGGAAGCAAATATGTTAAGATTACCTACAGATAGCAAGCCTCTACAATATACATACATTGTATTTATAGTGCTACTCACTTAGAACTTACAGAAACTCATCTTAACCGTGACCTGATTCCCATGACAGTTGAAGTCTTCCTGGCTGATTCACTGTATTGAGGGCAAAATAATATTGCTATGGAACTTTAAGAAGGAAAAAGCATGATGTTATTACTTTAACTGTGGTTCTGGTAATTTATATATACATATATATAATATTCCCTAAGTAAATGATAAAATCAGGTTCGGAAAAATCAAGATTTGACTCCCACCTGACTGATTATCCTAGGTAGAAACACTATGCAGGGTGTACAACTGTGTGGGAGAAGTGTTATTTTTATAACTTGTTATTTCCTACTCTTCCTTAAACTGTAATACACCTGTTTGTTGAAATGCCTGCTCAGTTCAGTTTTCTATATGGGGTTTTTAAACCTATGAAGTCATCTGTTCAGATGAAGTTTCAGAAGTATTTCTTTGTTTCTTTGCTTTGTTTTGTCTTGTTTTTGAAAAGGGAGCGTGGTAGTTCTATAATTTAAGAGCAACAGACTTTTTTTTTTTAATAGTTCATTATGACTGATAATGAATCATACCTCCCCATTGTTCAGAATCATTGCTGAAGAGAAGACAGCAGGATACTTCCTTCACAAAAAGACTGAGTTATAATCATCACATTGGATTTAAGGAGTGATTTGGAGATTAAAGTTTTCCTCAGAAAGGTACCAACAAGAAATAAGATACCAACAGGGAATTCCAGTGACATGAATATACTTTTAGATGGCATTGAAAATTTAAATTTCAAGCCTACTGATTTGGGTGAATTATATTCCTCAGGAGACTTGTATATGCCAAAAGTCACATGGGATGTTGTTGTTTTTAGTTAAATAATAATATTCATGATTGAAGATTATATAAGGAGCATTTTTCTTTTCAAGTAATTAAATGCCACTGTGAAGGTAACATCTGATAACGGCAAAATAGTATAAGGTGAACTTAAAGAAATTAACTGTTCAAAGGAGACAAATAGGAGATAGCAGAGTGACAGGCTGTATATGTAAGAAAAGATCAGTATACCTGTGCTAAAAAAGCAATGTATTATCTTTGTCAGTACAGTGCTACTGATACCTAAGCAAAATTCACACATGCACAGACATGCACATATACATACACATATATACATGCACATTTATAAGCATATGCATGTTAGTCATTCACTAGAATGTAAAATTAACAACTGCACACAGTCATGAAACCACACTGGGAGCTGTTTTACAGATTTTGAAAGACAGCATCACTACCACAGAGGTGTTAGGACACCTATTTTATTCTGTCTATCCAGGTACAAAATAGTTCTGCTGTTCTGCTTCTGGCCTTGGTGGATGGGAACAATTGTATTCATGAATTAACCTTCTGAAAGAAATTGATTTCTTAGTGTGTGAAAATCTTATTCTGAAAATACAAGATTTGCATATAGTGAAAAAATTCATTGCAATTGTCATTTCCATAAATTTGTCACATTGATACTGGTTTCCAAGAATTTTTGTGCATCTTTAGGCAAGACCCTACTGAGGATATATTCCCTTTGCACATGTGGAATGGCTTTGAAATGTCCCTATATCACTAGAATTAGTTTGTCAGCTTTATGCTAAATATTATAACTATATTAGACTTTTCATGAACACCTTAAGTAGGTGGTTCGTAAGTCTCAGAAAGGTCTGTCTTTTGTTCAATTTTGACTTTTTTTTTTTTTTTTTTTTTTTTTTTTAACCACAAGGAGAAAGAATAAAGAGTGCTTACTAAGGAGCAGGATGCCCACAAACAGAATCTGTTCTTCAAAGATGATAGTTTGACTTTATGAGTTCAAGAAAAGAACAGGAATTTGTTCAGAATATTCCATGTAAAAAAAAAAAAAAAAGTAATGTTAGTTTTCTGAATTTATTTTTTAAAACTTCCTCTAACTCTAAGGAGAGGAATTTAAATTAACAACAGCATTACTGAAAGGCTGTTGATTTGGAGTCAAGAAGCTGCTGAGAAAAAATTCCTTTTTAGTAGCAGATTCTTGTTCTAAAAGGTTTATAGGATCACCTGTGTTCATTATTGGTTGAGCAGGGCTAAAACTGTTGTAATTTCTACCACTGCTACTCTTCTCAGACTTACATCTTTTATGACTAGTCAAAATCAATGCCCTGTGCTAAATATGGTATTTAATAAAGAAAAATGCTAGCTCCTTGGGGAAAAAAAAAAAAAAAAAAAAAAAAAAGGACAAGACTACAAGACTTACTTCAGACATAAGTAAACATTTTAGATGGTATCCACCTGAGGCTGAAATCTGTAATTTCAATCTAAATTTGGATAGGTCAGATTTTTTAGCTAATTCAAATCAAATTATGGTGGCATAAATTATATCAGTAGACATTCATGATTCTGTACAGAGAGCACCAATAAATCCTGCCTTATAAAAAGACCTAGTTATTTAAATAAAATAAAATAAAATAGATACACAGCTAAAATGTATAAAAAGTACAGAACCTCCTACCCAGCTACCCCTGTGCTATCACAGGAGTACAGTGTTGAATGATAAACAATACAGAACTAAGTACCAGTATGCCTTTTATGGTTTTAGTCTGTTTCAGGGGATTTTGTATTGTTTTAGATAAATTATTTAATTTTGAAAAGTAATGTGAGGAAATATTGTAAGTGACTTATGCAGTTATTGGATCGCTCATTTGGTTGCAAAATTTCATATATATGATTTCCTGGAACATGACGCAGTCAGTCTTGCTGCAGAATAAAAATATTTTTGCATGTTCTTTGCTCATTGCTTCCTCTATTTTGGGTTATACCTCATACATGTGTGACATACTATTCATTTGGTTTGACTGGCTGTTGTGGTTTAACCCAGCTGGCAGCTAAGCACCACACAGCCATTCACTCACCCTTCCCCCTCTGTCTCTGGGATGGGAGAGAGAAGCAGAAAAAAATGAAAACCTATGGGTTCAGATAAAGACAGTGTATTAGGACAGAAAAGAAAGGAAAATAATAATAATAATGATAATAGTACTACTACTACTAGTGTGTACAAACAAGTGATGAGGAATTCAATTGCTTACTGCCTGCTGACCAATGAACAGCCTATCCCCAAGCAGCCAGTCACCCCACCCCAACCAGCCCCCCCATATAATTGTTCAGCCTGATGTCAGATGTTATGGAATACCTCTTTGGGCAGTTTGGGTCAGCTGTCCTGGGTCTGTCCCCTCCCAGCTCCAGTCTGCCCACTGTCAGGACAGAGCGAGAAGCTGAAAAGTCCTTGGCTTAGTGTAAGCACTGCTTAAGCAATTAAAACATTAGCATGGTATCATCATCATTCTCATCCTAAATCCCAAACACAGCACCATACAGATACTAGGAAGAAAATAAGCTCTCCCCTAGCCCAAACCAGGACACTAGCAATTTTCATATGTGATTTTATGAGATTATATAACCATTGTCTGGAATCGGATTTCTGTGCATTTTTATGACATAGCTAAAAAAAATAAAGAGTTACATTAAAAGCTTAAGATGAAAAACATATTGTTATTTGTCCTTCAGCTACTGCATAAATAAAAATGAGAATTAATGAATGAATAAGAAGCAGTTTGTGTAACAAAATATAAACACCGTATCAAAGATGAGTAATAACTACTCATTGTCTTTCCTGGATAACAAAAGAACCGAAGTTAGAACTGAAGTGGAGTATAATCTATAGGCTTAAAAACCTCTTCTGTCTCCAGAAAGTTTTCAAAAGCCACTTTTTTCTTTTCAAGATACTACCACATCTTCAAAAACTTTTTTCCTCCACAAAGAAATCAACACCCTCCTTGTGCTATGAACTAGCTGCCCAAATCATCTCTTCTCAAATGCATCGTTTGTCTTTTTACAATGGCCTTATGGTGAAATAAATGACTTTTAAAAAAACTTAAAAAACTTTATTTGCATATGTATTTTAGGGGTAAATTTACAATGAGATCTCTTTACAATGAGATATTCCCCTTTCTTATATCCTGGTAAAAACACTTTTTTTTTTTTTTTTTTTTTTGTTTGTTTGTTTGTTTGTTTCTTTATTCACTTTTGCAATTATTCTGGACATGGACAGTTTATTGCATGATATGGAAGCAATGAAATGTATTAATATTGCAGTTGCATTATTTTTAACTTTTTGAAAGTAGCTGAAAATAATTTGAAAGTTTAATCCATTTTGCTGGGAAATTCAGTCATATAGAGCCTGGACTTTTGTTTTCTGTGTCCATATTCTTTTTTCCTTGCCTTTTCAAGTCCAACTGAAAAAAAATATATGTGATTCTAATATCTAAAAGAAGCAAATGGACATCCTGGGGAATATAATTGATAACTATATTCATTAAGATGTTGTTTCCAGCTTTTCTAGCTGTACTGGGTCTGGCTGTGATGGTGTTACCTTTCCCCAGAGCAGCCCATGTAGTGCTGTGTTTTGTATTTGTACCTAGAATGGCACTGATATCATACCAGTGTTTTGGTTATTGTTGAACAGTGCTGGCACAGCATCAAGCCTGACTCTAACTAGTCACCAAAAGCCAGTAGGCTGGGGGTGGGCAAGAGGTAGAGGAGGGACATCACCAGGGCAGTTGACCTAAACTGACAAAAAGGATATTCCAAACCATGTGATATCTTAGCCATGATTCCAAAACATTTGATATGGCCCTGCTCGCCACGACGTGGCTGAACATCACTGGGAGATGTGAAGTAGGGAATAATTGTTTTCTCCTTTGATTCTATGGGGCTTTTGGTTTTCTTTCATTAAACTGTACTTATCTCAAACCTGCAAGTTTTTCCTCCACCTCCTTTTCTTCCCCACTCTATCTTGCTGAAGAGGGGGAGTGCTGCTTAGCTGACTATCAGTGTTAAACCACCACTCTACCATGTTTCAATGATGTAAAAATGTGGTGGTTCTCGGTTCTCTGGAATCAGACATATTACCTTCTTATTCTATTCTTTGGGTGGTATGTGAAGGCTTTTAGTACTCACAGACTGATAGGAAAAAAATACTATCTTTTCCTTTTTCAAAGAGACTTAATATCCTGTGGGTCTTTATTGATTTTGATTCGTTAAATAAAACATTTTTCTCTCTTCATCTTTTCAATATTTATATCTTCCTCTGTTTCATTTAGAACTAATTTAAGGTTAAAATTATAGATTTTTAAAATTTGTGTAGAAATTAAAATTTTCCCTTACCTACAATACTAGTCTTTTAATACATCTGTGTTAATATGCTCCATTTCTGGAGAACTCAAAATACTTCCGCGTTTGAGTCTTGGTTAAAATATTTTGTTCACAGGAGACATACCTTTTTAAATCTACTTTGTCATCCATAACAGTATAGTTACAAAGGATCTGTGACTCACCATTTTCAGTTCTAAAGATATTCTTAATAAACGAAGAATACAACTTCTTTGACAATTAAAAATATATATATATTTGTCAATTGAACCTTTAGTGCATATGTGGATGCTAGAGCAAAAGAAAATGAAATACCTTGCAAGGGGTTTTGGCAGATCATGATGCAGAGAATTAGTTTGCAGTCCAAATTTATGTATAGTCAGTTAGTTCTTGGTAACTTGCAGTATCTTTTAATCATCAATTATATACATATTGTGGTGGTTTTACTCAGCTGGGCAGCTGAGCTCTACCACAACCACTCTCTCACTCGCCATCCTCAAAGGGAATGGGGGAGACAGTATGATGAAAAGGGCTCAAGGGCTGAGATAAGGACAGGGAGATCACTCAACAATTATGATCACAGCCAAAACAGATTAAGCACAGGGAGATTTATGTAATTTATTACCTATTGCTAACAAGCTAGAGAAGTGAAACTAAACCAAAACAAATTAAAAACACTTTCCTTCCATCCACCCTCTTCTATGTGTTGTCATCCCACCTCCCCCCCCCCCCTCCAAGCAGAGCAGGGGAACAGGGAAAAGGGGCTGCAGTCAGTCCCTAATACTTCATCTCTGCTGCTCCTTCACGGTCACTCTCTGCTCCTGCTCCACGTGGGGTCCCTCCCATGGGATGCCATCCTTCCCAAACTGATCATTCGGAGGCTTCCCACAGGCAGCAGCTCTTCAAGAACTGCTCCCACACGGGTCCGCACCATGGGGTCCATCCGTCAGGAGCAAACTGCTCCAGCATAGGCAGCAGCTCCCCCCCCAGACCCCCTGCTCCTGCGTGGACTCCTCTCCACAGGCTGCAGCTCCGGTCCGGGGACTGCTCTTGTGGGGGGTTCCTCCACGGGCTGCAGCATGGAGATCTGCTCCATGTGGGACCCATGGGCTGCAGGGGGACAGCCTCCTCCACTAGGGGCCTCTCCATAGGCTGCAGGGGAACTGCTGCTCCATGATGGGAGTACCACCTGCCCTCCTTCTGTGCTGACTTTGGGGTCTACAGGGCCGGCTCTCACTCATTCTCCCAGTTACTGTTGCGCAGCATTTTTCCCTTTCTTATATATGCTCTCACAGATGCACAAACAACATCTCTTATTGGTTTGGCTCTGGCCAGCAGAGAACCTGGAGCCAGCTGTAACTGTCTCTTATCAAACTGTGGCAGCTTCTCGGTTCTTCTTGCAGAGGCCATCCCTGCAGCCCCCTGCTACCAAAACCTAGCCACACAATCCCAAAACACTCGTATATCTATGTATAGACTATATGCATTGGCATGATGAAATCATTTGACACCCTGATTTCAGTACAAATAACCCATATAATTCCATCATCTTCAGATTGTTCCACTAGTATTCAGTTTCCATTTCTTGGAACTGGGCATGAATGATAGATTTGTTGTTTAGATAAGATAGATTAATTGATATTCTCTCATTTGTAATTTTCAAATGAAAGAGCATCGTATACAGAAGTTTACATTCTGCTTAACTCTGATTAGCAGGGAAATTGTATGTCATTTATTATTCCCCCATTACAAATTGTTATGGAAATAAGTGAAAACCATGATTAAGTGGTTTCGTAAAGGTTCATACTGGGATAAAGGTTCTGTCAAAAACAAAAACAAACACAAACAGAAACAACAACATAAAGAACAACATAAAAAAAAAAAACAACAAAAAAAAAACACACAAGCAAACATAAGACATAATCTACACCAGAAACATTAAATGAAGAAATATGATTTATAAGCCATATTACATGGGGGGGCAGGGGAGGGAGGGAGAGAAGGAGGAGAGGGAAAGAGGAGGGGTGAAGAGGGGCATGCTTATACACCTATTTTTCTCTCGGCATCTCGAAGTTTCATAAAATGATGTTACTCTGCACTTCCACATGAATGTTGCAGATAGTTCATGTTTCACATCTAGCAAAGAGCTCCAAAAAATCCTAGGTATCAAAAAGACATAGAATACATACATAATATGTTCTACTACATAGTACATAATATATAGTATAGTCTACTTGGAAGGATGCCATGGGTTAGGGCCCTGGGAGGAAGGGGGGTCAAAGAAAACTGGGTAATATTCAAGTATCACTTCCTCCAAACTCAAGATTGGTGCATCATTATGAATAAGAAGGCAAGCAAAGGGAGCAAGTGACCTGCGTGGATGAGCAGGGAGCTCCTCGCAAAGCTCAGACAGAAGAATGAAGTTTACAGCATGTGGAAAAGGGACAGGCCACTTGGGAGGAATATAGGAACACTGTCAGAGTATGCAGGGATGTGACAAGGAAGGCCAAGGCCCATTTGGAATTAAATCTGGCACAGGATGTCAAGGACAAGAAGGGATTGTTCAAATACATCAGTAGAAAAAGGAAGACTGGGGAAAATGTCGGCCTGATGTTGAATAGGGCAGGTGCCGGTGACACGGAGGACATGGAGAAGGCAGAGTTTTTGAATGCTTTTTTTTTTTTTTTTTTTTTTTTCAGTCTTGAAGTGTCACTGTCCGTGGGGCTATTTAAGGAAAGGTTGGACCTGGTGCTTAGGGACATGGTTTAATGGGTGACATTGTTAGTAGGGTGATAGTTGGACCAGATGATCTTGAAGGTCTTTTCCAATCTTAATGATTCTATGATTCTATGATTCTGTGATCAGCCCTCAGGAATCTCACACCCTGGATACAAGAGAGGAAATAGGGTTTTCCCTTGGTCAAAGAGGATCGGGTCAGAGATCATCTAAGCAAACCTGACATCCACAAATCCATGGGCCCTGATGGAATGCACCCACAGGTGCTGAGGGAGCTGGATGTTGTTATTACTAGGCCACTCTCCATCCTCTTACCCACAAGGGTAAGTGCAGGGTCCTGCACCTAGGGAGGAATAACCCTGAGCACCAGTACAGGCTGGTGGCTGACCTGCTGGAGTGTAGCTCTGCAGAGAGGGACCTGGGAGTCCTGGTGGACAGCAGGCTGACCATGAGCCAGCAATGGGCCCTTGTGGCCAAGAAGGCCAACAGCATCCTGGGCTGCATTCAGAAGAGTGTTGCCATCAAAATGTCAAGGGAGGTGATCCTCACCCTCTACTCAGCTCTGGTGAGGCCACACCTGGAGTACTGTGTCCAGTTCTGGGCTCCCCAGTACAAGAGGGACAGAACTACTGGAGCAAGTCCAGAGGAGGGCTATGAATATAATTAAAAGACTGTAGCACCTGTTCTATGAGGACAGGCTGAGAAAACTGGTCCTGTTTAGCATGGAAAAGAGAAGACTGAGGGGGGATCTCATCACTGTGTATAAATATCTGAGGGGAGGGTGTCAAGTGGATGGAGCCAGTCTCTTTTCAGTTGTGCCCAGTGAGAGGACAATGGGCAGTGGGCACAAACTGAAGCACAGGAAGTTCCGTCTGAATATGAGAGGACACTTTACTGTGAGGGTGACGGAGCACTGGAACAGGTTGCCTGGAGAGCTTGTGGAGTCTCCTTCTTTAGGAGTATTCAAAACCTACCTTGATGCCATCCTGTGCAATGTGCTCTACGTGATCCTGCTCAGCAGGGAGGTTGGACTAGATGATCTTTAGAGGTCCCTTCCAATGTTTGCCATTCTGTCATTCTGTGGTTCTGAGAGGAGGAAAGAAACTAATTCTTTAGACAAATATAACTCTTAACTTGGCTTGCCTGGACATAACCAGCCTTTATAGCTTGGGTGTACATATCATTATCAGAATTTCATGGTTTTTACATTATATGAACAGTAACAACTGTTTTGGAAAACAATCACTGAAATTTTTTTATTATTATTATTATTATTATTATTTCAGTTTTATTTTTATTTAAAAATTTATTTTATTATTATTTTATTTTATTTTATTTTATTTTTATTTTATTTTTTATTCTGTTAAATAAGCAAACAAACAGGCATGCTACCATGCACTTCTTACATCTTCATAGTTCTAGCTGGCATTAGGAAAGTATACAAGGGCTTACAAAATTCACTGTTGTTTTCTCCTAGGACTTGGTTAAAATTTGAAGGGAAAAAAATGCAGAATTTGGCCATGTTTTCTGTGCTTTGTACAAGACTTTGTGCAAACATGGTCCTGGAATCTGTATAGAGAGGAAAAACTCTTTGGGAAAAAATATTCCTTTACCAAAGTTTTGTTGATGTTGTGGTGTTTGTTTGTTTTAACATAAATTTTTGAAGTTACGAATGTCAAAAAGGTGCTGAGTGCTTTTAACTTTTAATAAAGTCATGTTTTTGGCTGGGATAGAGTTTTTTTTTTGTTTTGTTTTGTTTTTGTTTTGTTTTTTTTTTGTTTTTTTTTTTTAGAAGTTCATATGATGCTGTGTTTTGGATTTTTGATAGAAATAGTGGTGATTACATACCAATGTCTTAGTTGTTTCACAGAAGACTTGTTGCAGTTGTGCAGTTGTTGCACAGACCCAAGGACTGTTCAGCTTCTTGTGCTGCCCTACTAGCAAGGAAGCTCAGGGTGCACAAGAAGCTGGGAGTGGATACAGCCAGGACAGCTGACCGAGACAGGCCAAAAGAATATCCCACAAAATACGGTGTTGTGTCCAGTACTAAAAGCTGATGAAAAGAAGGAGGAAATGTAGGGTGGTGATGTTTGGAGTGACAGCATTTGTCTTCCCAAGAAACTGTTACGCATGATGAGCCTTGCTTTCCTGGAAGTGGTTGAGCACCTGCCTGCCAATGTGAAGTAATGAATGAATTCCTTGTTTTGGTTTGCTTGTGACTGCAGATTTTGCTTTTCTTAGTAAACTGTCTTTATTTCAACCCATAAGTTCTTTCACTTTTACCTTTCTGATTCTCTCCCCTATTCCACATAGAGAGAATGAGTGAGTGGCTGTGTGGTGCCGTACCAGGGTCAAACCACAAAACAGCTTTTAACTGTTCAAAATTTGAGAATATTTTAATACATATATGTGTTTTTCCTTCTAGCCTTAATGTCAGCACTTTCTTGTCATGTACAGATCCGTTTATACCATTATTTTTTTTTTCATTTTTTTTTTCTTTCTTTCTCTATGTATTTTAGTTTAAAATGATCATGTGAATAGGATCTAGTACTCCAAACAGGAGACTATTTGCATTATTTAATGATATGCTACTTAGAACTGAAAGAACCTTCCAAATTTCTGCATGCTACCTGAAATATGAACCTGAAGGAATGATTTAAATAAGTTGGCCACAAACAAAAGAGATTGACTCCTAGGACTTTTTCTTCAGCTCTTGACTACTCAGAGGCTGTCAGATTATGTTAGAAGTTTCTACTACTTTCTCCATATATTGTGTAAATGTTTCAATGAACTACTCTGTACTCTTCAACATTTTGGAATGATACAAAAGTTACTGTACATCCCACTATCTGCATTTTTTTTTTTTTTTTTTTTTTTCCCCCACATCAAAATTGACCTTGCTGCTCTTCTTTTTGAACTTTAATTTCCTGTTAGGTAAAAATGAAAACCAAAACAAAACAAATAACAACAACAAAAAACTAATCATTGCTTCCCAGATCTTTTTTTTTTTTTTTTTGTGTGTGTGTGTAAACATGGCAGTGTTGTACATATCAACAAACAATATATTTTAGCACATAATTTTCATCAAAGAGAAGTACTTTCTCCAACTAATTGATGCTGAATGTATATTCAGAGAAGTCACATGATGTACCCTAGAAATCACTGATAGATTAATAGGAATGGCTAGCTCCTATTTCTGTGTTTTACTGGTGTCAATTTTCATAATAGTTTGAGATGGATATTCTCTGAACATTGAAGTGTAATGTATGGAATGAGAAAGCAAGAAGAATGAGTGTATATACAGATGGCTGAGAGACAGTGACCTACACTGAAGTTTGTTATAATAAGATTTAAGATACTATCCAATGAGATCATAGTTCAAGGGAAAAGTTAGAGTAATATGTTTTGTATGCTGTGATATGGCATATTATGGTATAGTTCTAAGCTGTATAACTGGATGAGATACCAAAATAGCTCTCTACTGATAGACTAGAAATACCCCTTTAGAAATGTAAATGGTTAAGTTAATTTACAGAAACAGTAAATGCAGAATGGTAAAAAAAAAAAAAAAAAAAAAAAAAGACTGTAGATTCTGTAGACCTGTAGGACTGTAGACCAACATAAAGTTTAGTTTTAAGAGAAAAACACAAAGTGTAACATTTACCTCTGGCTGACAGAGAAGACAGTATAGTGACAGATCATATAAATCAAAGTTCAGAAGAACTTTCTTCATTAAGAATACTCTACTCTGAAAAAAAATCAGATACATCAAAAATGTTCCTATAAAGCATGCATCTTGGAGTTGGCAGCTAATATAGCATACATAGTTCACAGACAAAGCTAGACCTTTTCTTCTGTTTGCGGTTTCTTGACTAGGCAGTGTTTAGTCCTTCAGCTTCAACTGTTTCCAGTTTAGGGAATGTTGCTTGGCAGCCCCAGGGCTGCTGCTCTCAGAAGAATGGTGAACGGGATAGACTCATTAAGTTATTGTCATAGCTGGTGGTAGAAGGGTTGCAAAAGGCCTTCAGACTTAGAGCATGATAGTGTGGGACTTTTCGAGTTATGCAAAGATGGTGGTAACATCCCAGATGACAGATGGAAATGGAAACTACAAACTAGGTGTCAGGCTCTCAGGCTTATCTGGTGCCTCCTCTGTGAGTCAAGAGCAATGGCAACCTCAGCTCTGGCTCAGGAGCTGAGCTACTAGGTGAACGAGGAGGTGAGTAGGCCAGGTATCATCGTCATGAAGGAAGAAAGCAACGTGATCTTAGATACACTTCAGAGGCCAGAAGTCTCTCTTCCTGTTATTACATAAAAGGACCCTATTGAAGAGCATATTTAAGTCAGAGAAAAAAAAAAAAAAAAAGGAACTAAATACGGGATGAAGTTTTCTTGGATAGAATGTTACAATTAAGTATACATATATATTTTTATATGTATGTATCTATATTTTTCCCCTGATAATCCGCTTCTAGGTGAAATTAATGCTGTACCTGGACTTCTGTAAAGGATGTATTTTGGTGTTACATAAAGAGAAAGGTAAAATGAAGAAAAGTACAATTGAAGAAAATATCTGCGGGGAAAAGATAATTGGTACCAAAAAGGCTAAAGACATTCACCCAAAGATTGTTCTTGGGATTAATTTTACTAATATTTTAATTTCATTAATGACCTTGGAACAAGTAATAAAAATGTGCTGATGACAAATGATTACTGAGGTATTGTCAGCATGTCAGAGTATCAACGTATGCAATGCACTGGATAGTGCTGAGACTGAAAATTAGAATTGGAATGAAATATAATAATACAAAGTAGGTCATGAACTTAAGAATTAATTACAATAATATTGTGTATAAACTAGACTAAATTGAAAAGCTATAAGAAAACCAAGACCTTAATTTATTATTTCATCACATGATAGTTGTGAATAATATTTGTGATACTATGAAAAGCAGACCAAAGAGTGTATCAAGAAACATATTTTTGTGACATCTGACTTATGTTCTCATTCCTAAACTACAGATTCTAGCACAGCAGAATGTAGTTTTTCTTATGGTCTGCACGTATTTATTTACTTATGTTAGAAAGGGTGAAATTCTAATATATATGACTATTATGGTGCTCTTTTCAACTTTTCAGTCATTTCACTCCTTGAGGATTTTACTTGTTTTAACTGCACTGTGAATTTTGCAATACAGTAAACAGGATTGTTGGCTTGAGCATTGAAACCGGAAGCAGGATTTCTAGAAAATGTCTCCACTTTTCTAAAAACACTTGCTTATTGTTGCTCAGAGAGACATAGTTGCTTATCTATCAGATTGTTTGACTCAGGTAGGAAAATGCATGACTAAGAATCATGACTGTATACACCCTGCTGTTTAAACAAAAGAACAATGAACAATTAACTACAGCTTTCACATTCTGAGGTGATTTTAAAATTTACATATATTACAACCATTCCCACATGAACCACAGTATATTTCAAAGATACTTAATAGTAACTTAAGGAGGTATTTTACTGGATAGGATAGGGTAGGATAGGATAGGATAGGATAGGGTAGGATAGGGAAGGGAAGGGAAGGGAAGGGAAGGGAAAGGAAGGTTTTTTTTTCCTTTGATTAAATTATCCTTAACGCAACCTGTGTGTTCTTTCCTTTTCTTCTCTCAATGTTTTTGGATCCAGTCTTCCTCCTTCTGCTCAAACAAAACTTACCTAATTAGTCACTTGGATGACTCTCCATGTTTGCAGGTACTATAGACTTCTATAAATGCAATGGCTTTGATTTTGGTTTGTGATTTTTTGGTTTGTTTGCTTAAGAAAAGCTCATTTGCATTTTCTCTTGCAGTGCATTTTCTTCTTCAGTAGATTAGAGGAGCATATAAAAAATACTAGTGTAATAAAGGTAAAAAATATTTCTATTTCAATGAGAAATGACATGTGCCAGCTATAAACATAGCTAGACCAATTTATGGATAGAAATAAAATGTACTCTCCCACCCCTAGGGTTTTCTCTTTTTCCATATATTTGATTTAACTGCATTTAAAATTCTGTATACAGATGAATCAATCATTGTTTAAATTATTTTGTTACTGCAGAATGCAGTCCTTATTGCTTTAGCATTTGCATTTTAAAACCTTTTGTTTGTTTGTTTGGTTGGTTGGTTTGGTTATGGTTTTTGTTTTCAGAGTACTGGTGTAACAAAAATGTCAATGATACCTGATATTTTCCCGTTTTGATAACACCATCCCCAAATATACACAGTATATTAAAAGATACCATTATAGTTCAAGAAACATAAAAAATAAGGACACGTATTCCTAATACATATTAGGTAAAATAAATAGTAGAAAATAAGTTTATTTTTTAATTTTAAATAAAATCGTATCTTCACTCTCCTTAGAAATAGATCAGCTTATATACATGCATATGGAGTTATAATCCTTAATTCAGATATTTTGTTCTCTTACATTAAATGAATTCAGGTTAGTAGCATAAATGCCCAAACTTGTTTTTCTTTTGAAAGTGGAAGTTTAACTCACTGTTTTCTTTCTACTTAAACAACATACAGCTTCACAGTAGAAAAACACAATGAAGACTGAGAGGGGAGAAACGAAGACTGTGAGGGGATCTTATCAATATTTATAAATACCTAAGTGTGGGAGACAGAGGGATTTGGCCAACCCCTTTTCAGTGGGGACAGGATAAGGGGCAATTACCACAAAATAGTTCACAGTAAGTTCTGCACCAATATGCAAAAGGGCTTCTTGACAGTGAGGGTGACGGAGCACTGGAACAGGCTGCCTAGGGAGGTTTTGGAGTCTGCTCTGGAGATATTCAAGATCCATCTGGATGCCTACCTGGGAAACCTTCTCAAGGGAACTTGTTTTGGCAGGGGGGTGTTGGACCTGATGATCTCCTGAGGTCCCTTCCAACCCTGACAATTCTGTGATTCTGCGATGCTAGGTATTGTCATGTTTAATAGATCTATTTCTGTAATGGAAACCCTTACAGAAGAGCTTTTTTTTGTTTGTTTTGAAGGCAAGGCAATGTGAAAGTGAAGGTGAAGGAGGAAAAGGAGAAGGCAAAAGTGAAGGAGAAGAGAAAGGGGAAAAGGAGGGGGAAGGGTGTATTGGGTTTACATGGCAAGTTTTTTTTTTTGGGGGGGGGGGGGGGCTCCAGGGGTGGCCTCTGGAAGAAGATTCCAGAAGCTCCCCCATGAAGCATTCCAGAAGGTGTCCCCAAGAGCCAATTTCAGCCAGCTCCAACAGGGACCAGCTTCTGCCCTGAGCCGAGCTTGTAAGAGATACTGGTTGTGCCTCTGTGAGTACATATTAAAAAAAAAAGGAAAAAAAAAACTGCTGCCCAAGAGCAGCTGGGAGAGTGAGGAGTGAGAGCCAGCCCTGTAGACCCCAAAGTCAGCACAGAAGGAGGGCAGGAGGTGCACCCGTCATGGAGCAGCAGTTCCCTGCAGCCTGTGGAGAGGCCCCTGGTGGAGCAGGCTGTCCCCCTGCAGCCCATGGGTCCCACATGGGGCAGATCTCCACGCTGCAGCCCGTTGAGGAGCACCTGGCAGAGCAGGTGGGTGTGGCCTGGAGGAGGCTGCGGCACATGGAAAGCCCCCGCAGGAGCAGGCCCCGGGCTGGAGCTTCAGCCTGTGGAGAGGAGTCCACGCAGGAGCAGGGGGTCTAAAGGAAGCAGTTGCCCATGGGGGACTTGTCCTGGAGCAGTTTGCTCCTGACAGATGGACTTTGGGATACAGACCCATGTGGGAGCAGTTCTTGAAGAGCTGCTGCCTGTGGGAAGGCTCCCAAGGATCAGTTTGGGAAGGACGGCATCCCATGGGAGGGACTCTGTGGAGCAGGGGCAGAGAGTGACCATGAAGGAGAAGGACCATGATGAAGCATTAGGGACTGACTGCAGCCCCCATTCCCTGTTCCCCTGCACTGCTCAGGGGGAGGACATGGAAGAGGGTGGATGGAAGGAAAGTTTTTAGTTTGTTTTGGTTTAGTTTCACTTCTCTAGCTTGTTAGCAATAAGTAATAAGTTACATAAATCTCCCTGTGCTTAATCTGTTTTGGCCGTGATCATAATTGTTGAGTGATCTCCCTGTCCTTATCTCAGCCCTTGAGCCCTCTTCCTCATATTGTCTCCCCCATTCCCTTTGAGAATGGCAAGTGAGAGAGTGGTTGTGGTAGAGCTCAGCTGCCCGGCTGAGTAAAACCACTACAAAGGGGAAGGTAAAGTGAAAGGGGAAGGGGAAGGAGAAAGTTCCCAAATATTCCCATTATTTCTAATTTTGACTATACTGTATACACAATCATTTCAACAAGGCGCATTTGAAGATTACTGGAGACTTCTCTCTAAACATGCTGATTTACAACAGAGTGAACTGGAGAACATTGTGAAGCATTGTGAGGAAGTGAAGAGAGGCTTGACTGTATTTGTAAAGATTTTTTTTTTTTTTTTGAATGTCATGAGATACTCTCATTTTAATTGCAAGTCCAGACCTAAACAATGCTGAAAATCTGAATATATGGGATTTCTATCTTTTGATATTAAGCAGTCATCCAGATAGTACCAGATCCTGTTCATGGCATATAGATAAAGCTTATGTTTCTGTCTGAAAGTGTTAAAAAATACGTAGAAATGTTGTCTTACAGTGTTACTGAAAGCGAAGAAAAATAATATAGGAATGCAGTCTGCAGTTTGGATTGGCATAATTATGTGCAAAAAGATGATCGAAGAGTTAAAGCTCTGTAAATTGCTCAGCACATAATTCATAATAGTGTGGTATTTGCCTGGCTTAATATTTAAACACATACTTAGGATCATATTAAAATGAAATCATTGAATTGTCTGCCTTTTGGCTAAATGTAAGCCAAAAATCTCCAAGTAGCATGATATCCATGTTTGACGTGGAACTGTATAAAGCCTTGACTCTCTAAGTCTGGTGGGCTCCAAATGTCAGCATCTGATAAGAAGAAATATCCTCTTATAACAAAACAAACAAACAAACAAACAAACAAAACAAAACAAAACAAAACAAAACAAAACAAAAACAAACAAACAAACAAAAAAAACAAACAAAAAAAAAGAAAAACCGTGAGGATCATGAGGATCTCTGCAAAGCAAACTGCAGCACGGTACATAGTTTTCTCTAATATAGAGAGATAGCATAGTCTGGACTGTAATAGCTCTTTGGAAATAAAAAATAATGCACTAATAGTGGTAGAAAGATCAGAATCAGGCAATGTGTGAATGCAGGGGTAGGTGGAAAGATTTAGGTAACAAGATTTAGTTCTGGTGCTGACAAGAGCAATTCTAGACTAGGATTATAGAAAAGAGGTTGATAATATCGAAACTGAATTGCAAATCCAATCAGGATTTATCAGTGGCTTTAAGTCAAAGATTTTCCACAGGGAAGTAGAATAAAACAATCAGGGAGTTAAAATACCCAATGCAAACTGAGCTTTACAGTTCATTATGTAGAAAGAAAAGCATACATGGTGACAGAATCTAAATATTTGATGATTCTCCAGTTTGAGAGGCAGGAGGATATCGTGATAAACAAACATAAATCAAGAGGTGGCAGACCAGAATTCATGTGTTTTTTTATGAGATCATTTAAACTGAGAAGTTTAAAAAATTTTAAAAAATAAAGAAAAACTCAATAATGACAAAGAATATATATATATATTTTCATTTGATCAATACTTAGGCTGTGGATTGCATGGCTGCTGACTGAGAGAACAGAAACTTGGCTGGATTTGAAACAGAACTATTGTGTAAAAAGGTTATATACAGTAATATTTTGGGAACATCATGCATTTGAGCGCAAGTCCAAATAACTATGAGATAAAAGAGATGACATTGGAAGGCACTGGAAACAAACTCCCACACATGTTAAGTGGTTAGGAGTTAAGTGCTTTTCTCTGATGAAATGATTTTAAGTGGCAAGATTTTGTACCTTTGTAATACAGTAAATTTTTGGTTCCATCCTTGCTGATTTTTATGTTTGACATGATTGGATTTGAACTTTCTTCTCCTTAAATGTGAAATATATATATATGTTATAATATATGTATATATTCAAGAATATTGTGGGGAAACACACTGAAAAGTCCAGACACTAATTATGTGTAAGTATCTATACTTTTGAAAGTGTAGATATAGTATAGCTTTTGGAAGCTGGATATGGTCTTCTTGGCACAGTCTTGACAAAGATATATAACATATAAATTACAATACAGACTGATGGTACAGACCTTGAAAAACAAACAAACAAAATTATTTTTCTAGACCTAGAAAAATAAAAATTTTTGGCCTGCACCAAGAGAAACAAATGACAGTGGTATATGCCAAATCAGACATAACTTCCTGGGAATGTTGTTCAGTTCTTGCAGTAATAGTCAATATTATTCAACAATAATCTTTTCTTCAATTTCCTTCCAAAGTAGGTTTCCAGGTAACAGTATAAATGAACTCTGTTATCAGGAACCAAATTGGAAATAGGAGAGGTATAACAGCTTTAGATACCTTAAAAATAGAGACAATGAATATTCAATTTCGTAGAGCAAATTCTATCGGAAAATGTTTATTTGTCCATTCCTAAGGTTCATTTGATGTCTTCCCTTGATACTACTGTGTGAACAAATATTTTCTCTGTTAATGTAGTAATTTACAATATTTTCATAATTTATTACTACAATAAATGTAGTAATTACAATATAAAAATAATTATTGTTTGCTGTTTTAAAGTTAAAAAAAGACATACATAAGTTGGTTTCTGGACAGGTATTTTACAAGCTGTATAGAATCACCTACAGTTACAACTGCAAATTATAGTGAAGCAAAATATTAACAAACTTAAACAGTCAATAAATCAAAGAAGCAAATCATCACTCCTCAAACTGACCCAAATACCTTGCTAAGTATTTTTTTTTTCACACCCAGGAATTCAAGGTGCTTACAATGAATGAGTATGACATGAACTGTTTTTATACCTACTAGATTAATCTATATGGTAAAGTATTTTATGTTAAGGAGGAAGAAATAGGTCTCATGATTTGGTTTAGGAGAATATCTAGCCCTAATTATACATTGCTTTTTATAGACATACTGATTTACGTGACACTCTAAAATTGATGAGAATTTGACTTGCAGTATTTAAGAAAAATATTAGAATCAAATCCAGAAACAATAATATTACCCATTTGTTGGCTTTTTTAAGCTGAAATTATACAAAATTGTATATCTGCTCTATTTTATATTTTAAAGTAGTTTAAAGCTTTGTCTCCCAATGTGACAGAATCATCATGCTAGACATTTGTACATGACATGGCACAACAAGGAAATGACAACTCATCACACATGCTTTCTTTACTTAAGGTAACATTCCTATGCAAATCAAATGTTCTTTAAAATCATTGCAATATTCAGAGTACTTCATTGTTCATTTAGCTTGGTTTGTCAAGAGATTTGACTTTGGGGTAGAAGTCTCACAAATTAAACACAAGTTTTTGGGAAACGAACAGATAAAGACAAGTGGAACAAAGTTGCTGTGCTTGTTCATCTTTTATAGGATATTCACGTAGGAAAGGCATGTAAGAAATTCCAAAACTAAGGGGAACTTTTGGGTGGTGCTTTCATCATATTAAACAGTGGTACATTGATTGCAAGACAGGAAACATAAGAAATCAGGTTTATCTTGATTTTACATTTTTAAAGGAGCCTGATTACTAAGCTTGCACTCGTACTCATAGGAGCCAGAAATAAGCCTTGAGTGTGTGTGCATCACACCATAAGCAAGCATGTTATGATGAATAAATGCACATCATATATTACCTGGTATTTTTATTCCTCATGTCCCATAGCTCTATTAACCACAGACTTCTGTGGCTACTCTCACAGTTTATCATTTCTTTTTTTGCCAAGACCTTGCTAGTCATTCATATTAAAAGCTCTTAGATCTTGCTCAGTGTAATCTTTCCATCTTTCCTAGTTGTCCACAAAGCTGAACCTCATAAAAAAGCCTTCCAAAAGACTTCTTCTGTGGTCTGTCTTCCATCACCTAACCACATATCTTACCCATTGAAATCATTCAGTTTTTCTGATATTTATGATACTATGTTAGCTTTGTATTTGGCTGAATGCCAGACTGAAAGTACTTGATCCAGTGTGCATTTTTTTTTCCTTTTCCTATCTGTTCCATTTGAAGAGTAAACTGATATAATAGTTGGAATTTTATAGGCCATAATGAGGAAAGATATGCCACAATTATGCTTATGTTCCATATTGTCACTCTTTTTAAAGATTGGCTGTAATATTGCCTCCTTGTATATCTTTGGATTTGGTTCAAACCTCTTAACCAACGGGATAATTTGGTAACATCTTTGTCTTAGTGCATCCCCATCTGTTTTTAATAGTTAAGAGGGAACACTGCCAGCTCCTTCTGCTTTGTTTTTCCTGAATGTTCTTATTGCTTCCTGACTTTCTTTTTGTAAATTTAGTTCTTACACAAGTCAGTAAGCTGCCTGAGGAGGTGACTGTTGGTCACTTCTAGCATGATCCCATTTAAAGAAATATGTTAGGTATCAATATTCCCAAGTGTCAGTTTTCAGGTTTCTCAGGTAGGGTACAAATATAAAACTGAGCAGATTTAAGGAGTTGAAGCAATGAATCCTAGAATTAGGCTGTTTTGGCAGGGAAAAAATAGCACTTTCCTAGAGATTCACAGATTTCCATCACCTCTGGAAATTAGGTTGTAATGTATACTTCCTGAGCAGGCAATCTACTTTTTGTTACTAACTTCTGCGTGTGTCATGTAGCCTACAAGATGCCTATTACCTTCAGCTCCTTCTTCTCTGATCCCTAGAAAATCTGAAAATACCATTTCCCGTGTAGCTTGAAAAGTTTAAAATAACACAGTTTTTTGAATTGAAAAAAACGGCTTCCTTTCCTTCTTGTCATTCTCTTGTCATGAGGGAAAACAGACAAACAAACAAACAATAGCTTCCTCTTCATATATGTCACCTTTACTCTCCCATTTAAAAAAAAAAAAAAATCTTCAAAAGGTGGTATTAGTAACACTGCAATGCAATTAGTAACATTGCTGAAGTAGCTGATGGAAGCAAGCAAGGGGGGAAGAAAATCTTGCTATTAGTTGTGGTTTCAAAAATGGGAATGTAGTACCTATTGATTTATCTCTGATATGAAAATAGAGATTTATACACAGACTGATCAGTGGTAAAGACAAAAAAAAAAAAAAGAAAAAAAAAAGAAAAAAAAAAAAGGATTTAAAAGACAATTATCTTTTCTTGTTTCCCAGGACCAGAATTCCAGTCTACTGCAGCAACGCACATCTGGCTAATTTCCTAGCAGAAAATTCCAAGTTACTTGATCTTTACTGCAATTCTTAGTTCAAGGACATAGTTCAAAGGAGCATTCTGAGAACATTTCTTCATCACAGTGAGCATTCTGAGAACATTTGTCCATTGTAGTTTGGTGTATGTGTGCCCTGGTTAGATTCTGACTGCATATAGGGGTGAGACTTGGGTCCTTGATCCTCCCATCTGTCTTCCTGTACCTTGTTTTCTATTGGGATGCAACTCAGGTGTGCAGAAAAACCAAGTACCACTGATGTCCCACCATCTCCCAGGTTGGGGTAAATTTTTGAGAGATCATGGTTTATAGTTGCCACAGAATTTTGAAATAAAATCTCTTACTATGGTTAGTATCTTCCATATGCATGATAGTGTTTTCTGTAGTCCATTTTTTAAAATAGGAAAATTAACTTTAGTAGCAATAATGTAAACAAATAACTTGTATTTTGGGGAACATATTTCAGAGGTACAAGCTGAGACCTTTTGAAAGAAACCAATGAAGTTAGAAACTCCCTGAAATGAAATAAAATACGAACACCCTATTTGCCTCTAGAAATTTTGAAGACCCATTAGTAAATTTTTTTTTTTCCTGATGTGAAGTAAGAAAAATTACATTATTTCCTGTTTATGTAAAAGATCAGTGAGGTTGCATATAAAGTCTTTTGAATATTCTACTTCCTGCCATACCAAGATTGTTAATAGAAATTATTATGTAGGGTTTTATTTCTTTGTTCATTTTTTAATGTGTGCAACTCTTAGGATGTGCAAATATAGTTGCTGTCTACCAGATGGCATTTTTAGGCTAACAAAACCCTTAGATGTACCTTCAGAGCTTGTGTTTGCATTTCAGGTATTTATGATTAAAAGGCTGAGTACAGTTATGGTATGAAAAGGCATTTAGAGCACTGGGTCTTTAGGGCATGGAAAAGAACTAGAAATGTTTTTCAAAAATAATACAGAGACAGATAACAATTTAAGTGTATATGATTCAGTAGACATTGAAAGGTGTTCTTATTTAAAATGTTAAATTAATGTAACTTGGATATTTATTGTCAAAAATCTATAGTTTATAGATCCAGCACATTTCGATTTTAACTGTAAATGGTTATTCACTGGCAAATTTATTAATGCCTTGAGGAATTTTAACTGAATAAAGGGTCACAAAAAATAAAGAATAAAAAATCTCAGTCACAGACTCAAACATGATTCAATATGCATTTTTATTTGTACACATTAGATGACATTGCATAAGCTTTAAGAATTGATTTTCTGAGGAAAAGAAAAAAAAGTCCCATGATCTTTTTTAAGAGAAAAAGAGATAATGAACATAGTATTAAATTTAAGATGATTCTGATAAATCATTATTAATAAAGTTCTGAAATAAATTAAATCGACAAGAAGGAGCTTGCATGAATTAGTTTTCTTTTAAATTCAACTGACTGATTTAAGTACTGTCACAGCAAAATCATTATTCCATCACATAAAATGATATTTTGTCTCTTTGGATTCCATCTGTGAGGAAGCGAACAACTGTAGGAGCTATATCAGTTGTCTATACTGATTGAGTACACTAATTGTATAGACATTAAATCAGCTGTTTTAACCATATTATGTGGTTGTAATTATTTATGTAGGTTTTAATCTTCCTCTGCCGCAATTCAAAAATATGTTCATGTAAGAGATGTTCATGTTCATGTAAATGGCAGAACTCCCCATTGTTAAACAATCAGTTTTTCTTACTCCTCACCTTCAGAATGTCACAAAATAAAATCAAAAAAAGAAAAAAAGAAAAAAAAGGCTGAGGCATAAATGAAGGCTTCAGCTTACTTGTACTGCTTGAGTGATTTATAAACTCATTTAGCAAATATGATTTAGTTGTATCTGCTGAAAGTTCCCCACCCTAGCCCAAAGACATTACTGTCAGCTTAAAACTCTGGTAATATATAAACTACATGGATATAGTCACAGCTTGTTGTCCCAGACCTTATTAATCCTCAAGCTATTTGAATTTAAAAGCTGCTTTTGACATGGAATCCACTGTAAATCTGTACTCTCTGAATTTCTACTGAAACTTCAGGGTGACATTTTGATTTTTCATTTTAAGGAAGTCTCTGTGTTCTTGTTTAATCTCATTGCCTGTTATGCAGGCATTATTTTGTCTCATACCAAATAGGTAGCTTACTACAAATTATTGTGTCATTGTTCTGCCAAAGCTATCAACCATAAGGGATTTTCCTTGTGAACCAATATCGAAATATAGACAAGATTACCATAATTTTAAAGCAGGCATCTCGAAAGCCTCAGGGGTCTTTTGTATTAAGCCTGTTTGTTTTGCAAAGCTACCAGCATGAAGTTATGAATGTCATTAACAATTTGTATCCCTTGCAAAATAATAAAAAAATCACTTTATTGTTTTCAGAGTAAACTTGTTGCATTGCATCATATACTGGGGTCTTTGTTTTTTATGGTGCATTTGCTTTTGAATTTTCTTACATTATATTCCAGCAGAAAAAGAAGTTAATTCAAAACCACTCAGAAAATAAAATGGATTTTATCTCAAACAACAGAAAATATCATGCTTCAGAAACAGCTATTTAAGCACCTCCCCTCCCCCCAGCAATGTATATATGATACATATAACTTTAAACACATAAGTAATACCAATTTATTCAACTGGACTATTTTTGTGTTTAATATTGTTTTAAAGAGTTTTGCTGGATTAGAGCCACAGAATTTCCTTCATACAGTATTTCCTTCAATGAAAACAGATACTTGCCTTTGCAACTGAAATGTATTTGGGACCAAAAATGTTGTATTTACCTGAGATGCATAAAGCTTCTGTCATGATTAAACTGATGTAAAAGACTGAGATGAGTCTCAACATTTTTTTTTCTTATGCTTGAGCAAAGAAGATAAATAGTCAGATGAGGAGTAGGAATTTGCATTCTGTCACGTGAGAAAAACATTGAGTGAGGTCTAGCCTCACTGTGATACAAAGGATAAAAAATATTTGATATTTTTTGATTTGTAATTGACAAAGGAATTTGACATGCAACGTTATAGATGATGAAAACCAGGTGCTTATTTAAATAATAATGAAAAAGTTGTAGCAACATTTCTTCCGTGAGGCAAAAAGACACTAAAAAAAACTATCCCTGATCAAAGCTATTTAGACAGAAAGTTAAAAAAGAAAAGTAAAAAAGTTTAAAATGGAACAGCAAAAATGTCATAAACCAGTTACAGATGATACTGATAAATTTTCTTTCTGATGCATGAAATAATATGTTAACTTGGGCTGCCAACCTGCAGAAGCCAGGTTAAAAGTTCAAGTGTATTTTTGAGATTAGAACTATGTCATGAAACTCAGACAAGAATTTGATAGGCATGGAGGTTGTTAAAAGATCCATTCTACATTTCCAGAATTCCTCTTCAAGTTTCTGCTATGTAAGGTGTTGGTTTCAGTCATATGAAGACTTAAATTCCAGCTCAGATGATGAGGCCTCTCTACCACAGAAAATGACAGCATATGTAAACAGGGTTGTGAAATGATGCCAAGTCAATTCCTTCTCAGACAATACCCAGTCCTCTATCTCTATTATATTTGTTTTATTCCAACTATCACTCAGGACTGGTAAATGACATTACATCTGCTCTTGCAATAGAGACAAATGGATTACCACAGAGGAATGTGTGCAGCTATCAAATAGAGACAATGTGATTACTGGTGATATAATGATTCACGTGATATTCTTCAGCAGCTGTCTCGAGGAAAACAAAATCAAAATATACCATGGCTGTTCATAACTGAAGCAGAGACAATAAAGAGGTAAATTTTTCAGCATTACATTTTATAAGAATTCACTAAATTGCAAGACTAAATTACTTATGGTTCTTAACTTATTCAGATGATGTGCAAGTGACAGCAAAGTAAGAAGAAAATGAAATATTAATTTTATAGCCAATAACCATTGCAGCTCTTTCCTAAAGAAGGAAGAAACCAAATAACTATAGATTGCCTTTGTTTGCCAGAAGAAAAAATCACTCTTACAGCAGCTACACAAATACTTTGCAGCAACAGAGGCAGCAAAAGCATCCTCTCAGCATTTCAAATGTTTCCTTTTCACCTACAAAGAAGTTCTGAGTGTTGCACAGGCTGCAGTACCCACTAGATTGAAAACTGTGAATCCAAAATCCATCCGTGTCTTCTGTGTCCTGTGCAGAAGTGCATGTGCAAGTGATTAATAGGCTCAGTATTCCAGGGATAAAGACATTTTGAATTCAGATACACAGGCACTGGATTTGGTTGTCATGGTATTCTCAGCCACTGACCAAAATCCTCCTTTGTCTAATTCTTCCAAAAGTAAATGTAATATCATAATAGTTTTCCTCAATAATGATAATATATTAAAAAAAAAAAAGTATTTACTAAATATTTATGAGTTTAAATATAATTTTCATGCAATTCACATAATAAGTGGATGATGAAGTTCTTAAAAGCTTATCTTATGTTTATATTTGATCACTATGTATATTAAATATGCTTGTGTTTTTTCTCCAAGAAAGTTTTGAATTATGTGCTATGGATCTGAAAATTTATATATCTATCTTAGATGACAAGTCTAGCTAGCTTTTCTGTCACATATCAAAAGCAGCTCATTATTACAATTTCAAACTTCTGTGTACCTAATCCTTCTTCACAAGTGGCTTGAGATTAACAAATAAATAAGCCTGATTTAAAATTATCTGAAAGTACGTCATGAAACTTGGTGAGAGCCAGCTTTAAAAAATACAATATTTTAGTAAGTATAAGGTTTTATAATTTGTTTCCTTTTTTCGTTAGCAAAAATAAAATAAAATAATAAAATAAATAAAATACAGTAAATAAAATAAAATAAAATAATTAACAGAATTACTTGGCAGCAATGTTGTAAATTAAAATTCCAAGAAAGTTTGTCATGGTTTAATCCTGGTAGACAGCTCAGCACCAGATGGCCATGCACTCACTCTCCCCAGGTGAGATGAGGGAAAGAATGAAAGGATAGGAGAACTCATGGATTGAGATAAAGACAATTTACTAGGTAAAGCAGAAGCTGCATGCACAAGCAAAGCAATACAAAGAATTAATTCACATCAGCAAGCAGGTGTTCTTTCACTTCCAGGAAACTGGGAAAGAGGAGTTCATCATACATAATGGCTTCTTGGGAATACAAACACTATCACTCAGAACACATCCCCCTTTTTCTCTTCCTTTCCCCCAGCTGTTATTTTTAAGCATAACACCATACATTACGGGATATCCCTTTGGCAAGTTTGGTTCACCTGTCCTGGTTCTATTCCCTCCCAGCTTCTTGTGCACCCCTAGACTCCTCACGGGCAGGGCAGCACAAGAAGTAGAAAAGTCCTTGAACCTGTGTAAACACTTTTCATCAATAGCTAAAACATTAGTGTATTATCAGCACTTTTGTCATCAAAAATCCAAAAGAGCACCATCCAGAGGACAAAACTGAGACAAGATTTATTTCTAAGCTTTAAAAAAATTATATTTCTATTTCATTTTACCTGGTAGTTTTTAATTTTATGTTCTGTAGAAAATTATTTTTTTCAGTTTTCCTCCAAATTATTTTTGTTGTAACTGCTTGATTGTTTTTTGTTTGTTTGTTTTGAGTATTTCTGCTTTAAGAAATTCGGAATTGAGGAAAAGAACTAGGCAGATCACTTCATGTTCTGACTAATTCTGGGTCCATTATATTCTGTATTGTCCAAGATGATTGTCCACTCTTCATGTGATTTTTTAAAAATTGTATTTGTAGTATTTCAAACAGAATTATCATTTTTAAATTATTTTTATTTTTTAACTTTAGGCTTCTGTCACTATTTTTCATTTACTATTAAATTTATTTACTATTATATTTACATATAAAACATTCAATGTGAAAAAAACCTGTAAAATTAAGTGGCTTTGTTTCCTTGATCAACAGTTGAAAAACTGGTTATGAAATGTTGGCATGTGTTTTATATATATATTTATATATATCTATATACATGTATTTATTTAAAGACCAGTTTCCTTTTCTGTTTCACTTGGATATATATATTTCAATCCAAAACTGCAGATCTTCCAAGAGTTGAGCTTCAGATGTTTCTATTCTACCAAGCTCAGGTCTAAGCCATAAATATAAGTTCAAATCATAATTTAATTCTTAAATGCATTTTGCTACCTGAGATGCATAAAGCTTCTGTCATGATTAAACTGATGTAAAAGACTGAGATGAGTCTCAACTTAACATTTTTTTTTCTTATGCTTGAGCAAAGAAGATAAATAGTCAGATGAGGAGTAGGAATTTGCATTCTGTCACGTGAGAAAAACATTGAGTGAGGTCTAGCCTCACTGTGATACAAAGGATAAAAACACCAGTAAAATATGAAGTGCTAATTTCTATTAGAAGCTGAAGACAAACACAATTTGATTATAAAATGTTTGTATTTAGGGACAGTATTCTGTTAGCCAAACTATGGTTCACAAAATAGTGTCTCTATTAAGTAATTTATTTATTTATTTATTTATTATATATATATATATATATATATTTTCCCAGGGAACTTATTTGTAATCACTTTCTTCAAAGATTAAACTTATTTCAGAAATGAAAGTTGCTTTACTCTCTTTGTGCAGATTAGCAGGAGATCCTGACTTCTAGTATGAAAGGTCACTGTCTCCAGAATATCTTTCACCTGGCAGTATGAAATTATATTACCTTGATAATGCAGCACTGATATTACTGCTGTCTGTGAAGACATTAACAAGTGACCAAGACTCTACAGTAAAAGATTTTTCCTTTCAATATTTGAAGAGATAGGCAATTTTCTAAAGTAATATTTTAATATTTATTTTTACTATTAGGAAATATATTAATATTTTGGTAGGCGATTTTGTTGCTATGCTGTGCATAGAAACAAGTATTGTTGTGGTGTATCCAATAACTGGAATTTGTGACAGCACCAATTTGTTCATGTTTTTTTTTTTACTGCTTCTGCTTCTGTTTATTCTTATATATATATAAGAATATATATATATATATAATATATATATATATATATAAGAATAAGAATACTGTTATATATATATATAACAGTAACAAATAGCCAAATAGCCTACCATTTTGGGACTTTTCCTACAGTTAGATAAACGTGGATGAAGCATGACATCTAATGAAACCAGCAAATGTACTTGAGCTTATTTTGGTATTTTAGTAAGGGTTTGAGCAGAATTGGAGCTTCAGAAGCTATCTGCATACCCACTGTGTATTCACCTCAGCATCATCCAGACACAGCTATTATCATTTGTAGGAAAACATGTCAACTTAATCTTTGCAAAAATATCAAATTTCAGTACAGACCGTTCAAACACACACACACTATATATATATATTTAAATTGAAGACAAAGTCTCCAAATACTCATTCTATGAGCTTACTAGAAAGAGTGATGACATTCTTCCTCTGGTTCTAAAAGTGTTCTTACCCATCTTTTCTTTACATCTGTGAGTCTTAATACATCCATGAGTCTTATATTAGTGTGAATCTAGGCAAAAGGAAAGTAGGCAGCTGTCCTTAAAGATGGTAATGGGAGGAAACTGCAAAATCACCTCAGACCTAATACTTTGCCTGCTCTTGAGCCCTGGAAAACTAACACTGTAGAAATGGTGACTTTTTTTTTTTTTTTTTTTTTTTTTTTTTTTTTTTTTTACCTCAGTAGGAAGTGGCATGATGTGGTAAACCTACTTCTACTATAAGGGCAAGGGTGACGGAGGTAGCTGATGTATCTTTACAGTGGGTGCCGTACCATACCTACTGGAAAGTACCGTGCTTTCTGAAGTTGACTGAAACAACTTGATTCTCAATGGCTTTGTCTCTGCTTTACGGCTCTGTCTCCTCCACCTCACTACCTTCATATCTTAAATCTTCCCTTTTTAAAAGAACAAATGAACAAACAAACAAACAAAATAATAATAATAATAATAATAGTAATAAACAACACAAATCAAAACAAAACTAACCAACAAAACAAAAAAGCCCCATGAAGAAGTATAAGGCATATTGTAAGGAGATACTGACCGTCAGTTATAATATGTTTGATGAATATTAGTGTCTTATATACCTTACTCTCTTACCATGGCAAAGTACTGTAAAGAGTAAAACCAAGCAGCTACAAGAAGTAAGCAGTGAAAAATGACACATATGAGAAACCATAAGTCCTGAGCAGAAACCAGCTTTCTCTGAGAAGATCTGACTTCATCTCAGTGCATCTGATCTCTCCATTAGTGAGGCCCTGTGCAGAAACTCTGTGGCTCAAAAGCAGGGAAGCACATGGACAGGGAGGGGAACTGCACAGACACGTGTTCCCATACATACAGGTGTAGTGAAAACCACCTATTAAATAATCATTTCACTGTTTTTTCCTGCCAAGAATTTTGGACTTGCTAGTAAAATTACTATTGTCATTCATACTGTTTCAGTGTTTCAGTGAAAGACATTTAGATTATTCTATTTCACATTTTATTGTGAATAATTCCTTTACTCATTTTGATAACACTCTGGGAAAAATGAATAATTTTAAAATTGTTTTTAGCTTTCTTTTGTCTAAAGAAATAAGTAGAGGAAACTAGCCACATTAGCCCAATTGAAAGGAACAGTGGTTTAGAATTCAGAAGGATTCAGATGTTGAACTGTTCTCTTCATTTGCAGTGAAAAGTTTAGCCTGCTGTTTAATAAGTTTGTATACGTGTAAAAATTGTCATGAGTGGTATCATTTCAAAATATGCATTCATTAAAACTTTCCTGAATGGGGATTAAGGGATTGTAATTTGTCAGTGAACCAGAAATCAGTGCAAGGGTTGTGGTTCAGGCTGATAAGGCCTTGAAGGAAATTCCCTCCTACTGTTAGAAAAACTGGAAAGCGGAAACCTGAAGCATGAGTGCTTTAGCTGATAACAGAAAAATAAAATTATCTTCAACTAAGGAGATTTTTTTTACAAACTTTTTATTAGACTTATCAAGAGGAAAATATTGATACAATTTATCTTTAAGGTCAAATTTAAGTATATGCAAAACTTTTTTTTTTTTTTTTTTTTTTTGGTTGTGCCAGCTGTATTAATTGACTTCTTAGATTATAGAGTATGATGTGACTAAAATAATAAGTGATGTAAGCTGAGGTAACATAAGTAAGTTTTCAGTTTGCTTGTCATTCCTTGTAAGCATTCCGTATGTACTTAAAATGATATGACCCTTCATCTGAAATAGAATTATTAAACACTTTGGATATATCAGATGTGCTGTAGTTTGCACAGTTTGGAAGATGTGAATGAATTTTAATCAAAATGAGTAGCAGCATTCCCCTCAACTTCTGCCTAATTATCCAACTTTTACTTATTTCATACCTATGCAATGCCTTCTCAAGGACTGAGGTAAAGGTTATTTGCAAATGTAGAATTTACACTACAACATTTTTATGTTTATATAAACTATGTGAAGAAGAGTAGAAGCTGAGTCTCCAGTTTGCTGCCTTTATACTCACCTGTGTGATAGTATTATAAACATTTAAAAACAAAACAAAACAAACAAACAAAAAAAAAACAGATTCTGGTTGATGCTTTAAAATTTCCCCTTGAAACGTTGCTGCATCTTGAAGTACCTATCTATATATGTAACCATTGCAAGCTGGGAGACTGGGACAGCACTAATAATTTGTACTTTTTCATTCATCTAATGAATTCTCTTGGGTTTGCTCAGCTCTGGAGTTGAAATTTCTTCCTTTTCTCTGAAATAAGAATGGAGAGGGAGACTGAAGTGGTGGTTTTACTCAGGTGGGCAGCCGAGCTCTATCACAATTGCTCTTTCACTTCCCATCCTCAGACAGGAGTAGGGAGAAAATATGACGGAAAGGGGTCAAGAGCTGAGATAAGGATGGGGAGATGCACAGTAATTATTGTGATGGGCAAAACAGACTCAGCATAGGGAGACAGTAAGATTTACTGCTTATTACTAACAAGCTAGAGAAGTGAGAAACAAAGTAAAGAAACCAAAAGCACCTTCCCCCCCATCCACCCTCTTCCACCTCCTTTCCCCAAGCGGCATAGGGGAATGGGGGCTATGGTCAGTCTATAGCGCTTCTTCTCCACTCCTTCTCGGTCATTCTTGTCCCCTGAGTTGTGGGGTCCCTCCCACGGGATGCAGTCCTTGCCAAACTGATCCGGTGTGGGCTGTCCACAGGCAGCAGCTCTTCAAGAACTGCTCCAGATATGGGTCCATACCATAGGGTCCATCCCTCAGGAGCAAACTGCTCTAACCCGGGTCCCCCATGAGCAGCAGCTCCTGCCAGGTCACCTGTTCCTGCGTGGTCTCCTCTCCATGGCCTACAGATCCGGCCTGGAATCTACTCCAGCAGGGGTCTTCCACAGGCCACAGTCTCCGTCGGTGCAGGTCCACCTGCTCCACTGTGGTCTCCTCCACGGGCTGCAGCGTGGAACCCTTCTCCACTGTGGTACTCTGTGGGTTGCAGGGGGACATCCTGCTTCACCATGGTCCTTACCACAGGTGACTTCTGCTCTGGGGCCTGGAGCACCTCTCCTCCTCCTTCTTCACTCAAAGTGGCACCTGTAAGGCTGTTTCTCACTCCTCTCACTCTCCCAGCTGCTGTATGGTGCAAGGATTTTTTTTTTTTTTTTTTCTCCCCATCTTGAATATGCTCTCACAGAGGTGCAAAACAACATCACTTATTGGCTTGGCTCTTGTCAGCAGTGGGGCCCTTACCTAACATGGGGCAGCTTCTAGATCCTTCTCACAGGAGCCACCCCTGCTACCAAAACCCTGCCACGCAAACACACTACATCTAGTTATTAATTCTTACCAATACCTATACTCAAAAGTTAAGTTGTATCATTGTATTTAGCAATGAGATCATATCTATATATGGTTTAAAGTAGGTCTCAAATGCAATCCAGATATGATACATACCCCAATACTGAAAATCTATATATTTTAGGAAAAAAATAATAATAATTTCACAAAATTATGAGAACATATAAGTGGAAAATCTCACAGGACACTACTCAAGTTTCTACTATGACAGGTACTGTGTCATATAATTCCCCTTGTAAAAACTGTCATACTTGAAATTAGAAAGGTTGTGAAAAGTGTGAAATGGGAGTCTCCAACTGCAAGTATACAAACTAATAAACATCTCTTCATAATGCAACAAATTTTAGACACTCAGTGGTTAGAGATTCCACAGTTAATTTTTTCAGTATGGTTCTTGATCTTCAGTTCTTGACTTTGATATTTTGCTTCGAGATATAGCTACCCTGAAAAGATTCTATGATTCTATATCTCTAGTCAAAATACACTCTACTTCAATATCTTCTCAGCAACCAAAAAACAAAACCAAAACCAAAAATGTAACACCAACAAACCAAAAGCAAGCAAATAAACAATCAAACAAACAACAACAAAACACACACAAAAAAATCAACAAACCAAACAAAACTCTACTACCACCACACTCCAAAAATCCTACTTATAACAACCTCTAGGAAAGAGAAACTAATACAATGAGAGTGCTATTTAACAGGAAGTAAACGAAGCATTTAAAGGGAAAGATGAATTCATGCAGGCTGTGGAGGTTTTCTTTAAATGTCAGTAGTATATATTTAAAATAAAGAAGTGCTTATAATCAAAGGAATTCTGAAAGCAGGAGAAAGTCATGGTGGCTACAAGTCAACTTAAACAGCTGAATAAGGGATATTGCTGTAATTAGGAAAAATAAATAAAAAATCTTCAAGTGGAAGATATATACAAATTGAAAAAATAAATAAATTATTATATAAACCATGAAAAGTTACATATAAGTTGAGATTACAATAAGACCGAGGGAAACAAACGAAAAAACAAATAAATAAATAAATAAAGTAACAACCTTCTAAACCCATAGAAGCTAATTTGTTAACATTTGTAAACCATCAAGAACAGAAACTTCATTCAGAAAGGAGTCATCTGAGAATCAATAAGTATTTTAATAAAGTGATCAGGTACACTTTGTTTATCCAAAACCTTTTTACAAAGTGACACACAAGCTCTTTGAATGTTCAGAAGGCTTTTAAAGAAAAGGATAGAAATCAAACAGTAGGACAATATGAGCTATATCCAACGTGGACAGAGGTGAATCTTTCCCTGGGTTCTGTTCAATTCATGATATTCATATATGTTTTGAAAACATGCAGTGATTAACAGACATGTTAGAAAATTTCCAGATGACAGCAGTTGTTCAAGAAAACCAACCCTGAAGATGTCTGCAAGATGTTGTAGAAAGTTTTGAAAACTTATTTTCCTCTTCTCTAAAGACCCTATAATACCAACTAGAAAAGAGAGAGATTGTCACAGAGATAAGGGTATATGACATTGAGTTTCCATTCAACAAATGGTATATACAGGAGCTAAAAGGTTCAACACAGACACCTAAACTTAAAAATTGGATTTGAACGAAGTCTAAGTCACTCCCAAGATGTCTAGGTTTTACAGTTTAATGTCAAGTAGGCACTTTTTTTTTTTTTTTTTTTTTTAATAGTACTGTAGTTATTTTCTGTAGACTGAAATTGCTACTCTTCTAAGATGAAGCAGTAACGACCATACATATTATTCTGCTGCACAGTGACATCAAATCTCAAACATAATAGATATTATTTATTATTATTATTATCATTACTATTATTATTATTAGCCAAAACACAAAGTGCTTTTTAAAATAATTTGTCAAAATATGGCATTAACTTCAGCCTAAACCTGCATAGTAAAACTAATCAATGTTAGTGGAGTTTAAAGAGACTATTTAAACATTTACCTCAGTAAAAAAATGTCAGTGAGGTTGGCAAAATTGATTTTTTGTCCTACAATGAGTTCTGAGTGCTCTTACAGAATTCTGATGAAATCAGATTTTAAAGAAAAATATCAGCTGTTTCAGTGGTGGTGTGTGGAAATGATTTCTGTCTATGTAAATTAGAATCTTCAGTGTTCTCTCATTAATGAGAATTAAAAGTTTTTTTTTTTTTTTTTTTTTAATAACAATTCTCAGTATTCTCTGCTAGAAACACAATAGTCTTGTTAAAAATAAATAAATAAAATCACTTTTTGAAGAACTGTCTCTTAATAATAGGTAAGCTAGGACAGAATTAATTCAGTAACAGTGAAGTGAGGAATTAGCTGTTCATTCAGTCTACCAGAAACTAGGTGCCAATAATCACAAGCATGTTGAGGAGCCGAAGAAACTGCATATGGCTCCAAAACAATAGCAGCATTTGCTGTCTTTATTTCAAATTGTAACCAAAACAGCAATAGTCAGTGATACAAGAAAATCTGAGAGCATGATGATGTTAGAAGCAACAGGGAACAACACCTGAGGGAACAGAAGGCTTGGGAATGAACTCATGATATTGCAAGGGAGATGTCTTTCAGACCAGGGACAAGCTGGATACACTGCAGGATCTTGGAAAAAATAAGGACATTGTTGGTAAGGGGAGAGTAGATGTTTTAAATAGAAATTATTAGTGTTTGGGAAGGAAAGCTAGAGGTCAGAAAACAAATTCATGTAAAACCACTGTTGACAGGAAAATTTGTTTGAAATATCTTGATCTGAGTACTCTTTACCAATAAAGTTAGCAAAATAAAGACAGAATTTACTGTAAAGAAAACAGATAATCACAAACAGAAATATCACTCAAAATAAAATAACATTTTATATATTTCTCTAAAAATGCAATAGAAAACATAAAATAATGGCCTGAAAAATATGACTAGTTGTTTAAAAGTACATGTTTACATTGCACAGTTCAGTGAGTTGAATCAAGCCCTGGTTTAAATAATTGCACACACTGTTAGGAAGAAAACGAGAAAACGTTACTTTTTTTTTTTTTTTTTTTTTTTTTTTTTTGACAGCACACAAATCCTGCTTTCAGAAGTAAATATTTGTTTTCAAAGCACTGATGTGTTTCTGAAATGCCTCATGAAATTTGGAATGCATAAACCAATGTAGTGTAAGTGTAAGCTATAACAATTCAGTGAGGTCATCTTCCAAAATTATATTACTATTGGAAGTATAAATCAGTGTGCCAAGGCAAAGTTGTGGATAATAAAGATACTAGAAGATATATATAAATCTTTTTCAAAAAACAGGAATTATATTGTTCTTGAAAGTCTTCACTAGGAAAGTTGATATGATATTCAGTACGATATATCATATTCATATGATATTCAGTATTTAAATTAATGATATTGGATAGCCCAAAGAAATTATATGTTTGTTTTATTTCTAATTTGAAGTTTGTTTTATTTCTAATTTGCCACAGGCTTATATTCTTTTATTAGTAATACCATTAGTCCTTATAAATCATGGTCAACTTAACATAATGGTTCATGTCTTTTCTTTAAAACACGTGGTTTTGACTTGTGCTGGTACTAGGGTGAGTGAAAATGAATCACTTGTAAGGAAGGAAAATGAGAATTCCAAATATAACATGGAAGATTCTTGGTAGCTTTAAAAAAATATATTTTTGAAAGGATCTAACTGAAGATCCTTATCAAAAAAGTGAAAAGAAATTACACATTTCACTGAAAGCCAAGGGGCTTGCTTTTGCCACAGTATCACATTTTTACTTGCAAACCTTCCATTGCTTTTTTTTTTTTTTTTCTCAGTGTTAAGTAATAGGTGAACAAATATTTAAACACTTGGGATCAAACCAACAGCTATTGTAAATATATTAACAGGAACTTAGCCCACCATAAATACATTTTTAAGAGGAATATGCATACAAGAACTCTTATGCATAGTAAGCTACTTATAACAATGTTAAAGAATTTTTCGAAGGAATTTTGTTGATTGTTTAACTGTCCAAAAACGGTTGGTTTTAAATATTTCTGCTTGCTTATTTTTCTGCCTTTAAAATAGGTGTTCCATTCAATGTGACACAACCATTAAAGTCCAAATTAAATATTTTGTTCCAGATTTATCCCACAAGCTTTAGCGATATAATATGAAGAGTGAAGGGCTTTTACAGCTGGTTATTTCAGTCAAACTAAGGTCTTAATTGCTCTCAAGAGGCAGCTTACTTTCCATTAACTTAACGATAAGCCTCCAACAAGGATCTTAACATTGGAGCCTCATTTAAGTGCTTCCCACTTAGCTGGGAAGAATCCATAAATTTACCATTTTAACCATCTCTACTTGAGGAAGGGAAGGGAAGGGAAGGGAAAGGAAGGGAAGGGAAGGTGATAATTTAAACAGAAAAGAAGAAATGTCATATCCACCTTCAGTTGCCCCCTGTAGTTGGGGTACATAACATACATGTAGTTAGTTGGCCTTGTACATAATTTCCATAGGCATATGTGAAAGATGTGAATCCTACTCTGCCATCTCCTACCTAAGTTTAATCTAGAATTGCAGTGAATCATTCTGGCATTTAAGTGATACCTCTTATTTCTCAATGCTCCTTAGAGTTGCTGAATAATTCTTCCAGGCAACACAATGGAAAAATAACTCTCTGAGTTGCAGTAACAACTGTAACTATAGCAAACGGATTTGGATGCTTTTCTCGATATTTGAAATTCTTCTACTTTTTCAATGTGCTGGCTGTTAACTAAATTATATGGTATCTGGGATACAGCTCTACCAGTCATTTCTCCTAATGTTCATTTTTTCCCTTATATAATTAAACATCTGCTAAAGCACTAGCAGAAGCCCAGTTATCCCATTTCAGAATATCTTGCCATATAGCTAGAAGAACATTCTGCCAAGAAGTGGATAATTGTTTCACATCCAATGTATTCCTGATGCATCTAAATCAACAGATGTCATCTCCTTGGTGCATGTTCTTATTTTTGTTGTTGTTGTTGTTGTTTGTTTGTTTGCACTAACTTTAGAGAGCTAATCAATACGTAAACTAGCAGGACAACCTTAGGATCAAAGAAAAGTATAGCATCCTAAAATGTTTGGGGGAAAAAAAAAGAAAGACAGGGAAATGATGAGCATCTACTGTTTTAAAAATAAATATTTATAGAGAAGTAAAGGCTATGTTCTAATTAAAACTTTCAAAAATCTATAGGAATTTGAACTATTCAGTTTTAAAATTTGCTACATGTACCAAACCATAGTATAGCATGTTAAGATTACTGTGCAAGACATTCAGAAGTCCAAAAGCTAATAAAATTGCTCTGAGAAGTAGACTGTCAGATAGATCAAAATTCTTCCATGTTTTGGAATTGCAACCCCATCACAAATACTTACACACACATTCATTAATTAAAATTTAATGCACTAGATTTGTAAACAAATTAGAATACTATGGTTTAGTTCCTTATTAGTTTTAGGAAATCAACTCTCACTTAGCCAGTGTGATTAACAGTGTACAACCAGAAAGGAAGTCTGACAGGATGCTTCAATCTTACGGTTTGTTGTTGTTTGTTTGTTTTTGTTTGTTTAAAAGAAACAAATAATAATAATAATAAACTAAAATCTTGAACTATAAATATTCCTGAGAACTATGAGATAAAATTGTTTCACCATAGAGACAGGTCGACATAAGAAATTTAATGTCTATGACATGATCAGTTTACACATCTGCATGATTTCATGATGGGGACCAGCAAAACACAAAGAAAATAAATGGAATCGATCCTTTCTGGTGCTATTGAGTTTTAAGTCTTACTGAACCTTCATGAAAATTCTAACAAATAACACCAAATCTTATTTTTTATTTTTTTTTTTTTTTTTTGGAGTGTCTCTCCTCATAACAAACACCAAAATATTAAATAACTGTATATAATCCATATTGTATGTAGTTGCATGCATGTGCAAAGATGCTATGTTTGAAGTGAATACCACAGTGTTATTAATGATTTAATGGATCTCCATTGCAATCTATTAGAAAATAAATAATGGCAAAGATTGCTATGCAGCTTCCTTCACCAAAATTTCATCTCAGTCGAGTCACAGCAAATGCAATTGATATATAAAACTTTGTGATTTATAATATTTATTTCATTCTAATCATGTACTCTTTCTTCTTGATTTTACATCTGCAATTAAACTATTTAAAAAAATACCTTGGTGATATATCTGAAGATTCTAAACAAGGATATAAGTGCAAGTACAAGAAAACTTATAAATGAAATAAATAAACAAACACTTTACAAGGAGTTTTGCAGTAATTTTAAAATAAGCTCCATTCTCTGTAGCTACAATATAGAGATTAAAATTACTTCTCCATTTTTAAAGTAAATAATTATTAGGAATTATAATTAGGTGATAAAATACAGCTTATGCAAGTTCATAAAGAAAAGAGTATTTATTAAAGGGTGGTTTGGGTGTTGTTCTAGTTTTCTTTTCTTTTCTTTTTTCTTTTCTTTTCTTTTCTTTTCTTTTCTTTTCTTTTCTTTTCTTTTCTTTTCTTTTCTTTTCTTTTCTTTTCTTTTCTTTTCTTTTCTTT
>CM021765.1:146910617-146934971 GCA_011076525.1 Nettapus auritus
CCTCTCCTCTCCTCTCCTCTCCTCTCCTCTCCTCTCCTCTCCTCTCCCTCTTAGTGACGTGGGCTGTATTCATGAAAGTTGGTAGCAAAACTTCGATTGGCATCAAATTTTCTGGACATGTATTACCTGTCTTGAAACATGGGTTACATGCCCCAGATACATGGCATCAGTTTATTTTGTAGACAATGAGGATGAATATTTAACAATTTCAGTGAAACTATTGTACTGAAAGTTAAAGAAATGCTAGTGACAGATGAAATTTTTTCTACTATTTACTAGGGAATATTCAAGTTCATAGAACACTGTCGGTTACAAACTATACTTTTAAACTGACATCTTAGAAGAACCCCTTCCATTAACTCAAATGTTCCATTTGAAATATTGAGTTGCTCATATACACAGCAGGAAATAAAGAAAACAGACACTCGAAACCAAATATTAAAACAAAATTCCTGTAGACTTACAGCAAATAACAAACAAACAACAATAGCAAAAAATAATGACCTTTTGTATAATTTACTAAACTACGACACAACTGGTAACACTAAAGAAAAAACCCATAAGCAAACCTTTCAGTAAATATAAATTCTACTTATCAGGGAAAGAAAAGAGAATGCGCAGAAAACCCACTAGAAACACAGTATGAAATAATACAAAAAATTAATAAACATTATAATACAGTAGTCTGAAATCAGCTTGTTCTATAACAAATTAATAGAGATTACAGCAGCTGAACTTCTTTTCTAAATGGGAAATTAAATTCCATATCTGAAATTCTTAGTGTACATAGATGTTTTGGTCTCAAGTTAGAAATCTCGTTATCAAAATCCATGTCTGAGAACATTTTTCTTTTTTTTTTTTTTTTTTTTTTTCTGTAACTGCAATTTATTTTATTTCATTTTTAAATTTCTTATTTCTCAGTGAATTTCATCAGACATGACATAATTGGAAAGGTTGTTGGACAGTATGTTCAAATCATGATAAAAATATTTAATAAATTTGTAGTTTGTTCTGGGATAAGTTTGGAGGAGGGGACAGAATGGTAGGGAATTAAATCAAAAGGTGATTTTGAAATAAGAAATCTTAAGGCACCTACTTCTATTTCTAATAATTCTAAGGTTAACTTTGGACTTCTTTCTTAAATGCTTCCTCTGTAATTCTAAATCTTGCAATATGTGTACTTGCAATATGTCCTGAAGAGAATATAAGAACAGCAATCCAATTCTGTATTTTCTATGTCTCAGTGGATTCATAATGTTACAGGAGTCTTTGAAATTAAATTGTTTCTGCAGCTCACCACATCTTTGTGACACTGTAGAGTTTAGCACAGAACTAGCCTAATTAGTTTAGATATTGGAAGCAGTATATAAAATTTGGGGTTGATGTGACGTACTTCATTGTGAAGGAGGTTATCTCTGCAGTTCCCTGTACTGTGTCCTTTGGCCTTTGGTCATTGCTTTTAGGGCACAGTACTTAATCCGGAATGGGAGTTCAGCATACAGAAGGAAGGAAATGCAGTCTAAGAAATACTTTCCAGAATTTGAAATTAAGATAACTGTTCCAGATTTATTGCCAACATTTTCTGAGCAAAACTATGTTTCCATGTAATGTGAGCACAGCAAATTCAGTGCCAGGACAGACCAGACTAGCTGCTCTGCATATTTTGTAGTTGGTATGTGCATTTACAGTAACTATTAGTCCAGTATATTTGGACATTCAGAAGCTTGCTCCTACTAACCTGAATACATATGCAGAAATTCTGCAGAAATACCTGAAAATAATCTATCTACTGGGCTTTAGCATATCGACAATGTCAGCTGAGCTGGTAGTAGGCAATACCTTATACAGGAAAATCCTAAAATGGCAAGATTAAACTAATGAAATCTACCAAAAGTAATAGTATAAAGCAGGCAGTAGGATAAAGGAATGAATTTTCTCCCTATGTACCCAGCAACCTTGAGATCTGTGATGTTAAAACAAGGAATACTTGCCAAAAAAACTCTCACAAGCGAGAATGTTTCATTGTCAAATTAGAGATTAATTCAAAGGCACAACTGGGGGAAACAGAGGAGGACTGTAAATGCCATACAAAAGGCATAGACAACTAAAAATTATAAACTGTAGCATCTAACTTTTGTACACTCACAGAGGAGTCCAGAAGTAAGGCTTCCTATTTCAGGACGTATGAAATGTTAGAATGCCAGGCTTTCAAAAAGAAGCTTGAATCTACTAGTGCCAGCTAGTCATAAGTTTTTGTCATAACATAAATCCCAGCCCACTGGCATTTATGCTAGTGATGACTATTTGTGAGTAACTTTCTTCTACACAGTAGCTGTGTTTTTTTATATCAAGATTGGGAAAAGAGTTCATTCTTCAAAAACACAATTGCAGACCAATTAATAATAAAATATGAAATAAAAACAATCTTGGACATAGGATTAAATGCATAGCACACATGCATGCAGAAAAAAATGCATCTTAAGGGGGAAAAATGAAATCCACTGGAGAAAAAAAAAAAAAAAAAGACATTTAATAGATAATTTCTTATGTAACTTCAAAATAAAACTTCAAAGTAAATGTACCTCCAAAGTTGAGAAACAGAAGAAACAGAAGAGAAAGTTGAGAAAGCAGAGAAACAGAAGACTTCAGGATGTACATAGGGATGCTTGACAGATTATGAAGACCTGAAGACTTTCACTATAAAGAAACACTGAAGACAGGAATCTTTGCTTTCTGGGTGGTATAGAATTTGTGCAATGAGCTCACCTTCTCCTGTTTCAGCAATACAATAACGTCAAAGAAAACAGCAAACTCTCTTCAGCTCTTGCTGTAGCAGCTGAAGGTACCAATGCTTCACAGAAAATTCTAGCTACTAGATCATGGCTAAGGGTGGAAAGGCCTTGCAGAGAGATCTGGACAGATTGGAGAGCTGGGCAAACACCAGCCGCATGAACTTTAATAAAAGCAAGTTCCAGGTTCTGCACGTGGGATGGAGCAACCCTGGCTATATGTACAGACTGGGCAATGAGACGCTGGAGAGCAGCCCCACAGAGAGGGATCTGGGGGTCGTGGTCGACAGCAAGTTGAATATGAGTCAGCAGTGTGCCCTGGCAGCCAGGAGGGCCAACCATATCCTGAGCTGCATCAAGCATGGCATCACTAGTCAGTCGAGGGAAGAGGTTGTCCCGCTCTATTCTGTGGTGGTGAGGCCTCACTTCGAGTACTGTGTGCAGTTCTGGGCACCACAGTACAAAAAGGACATTCAACTGTTGGAGAGTGTCCCGAGGAGGGCGACAAAGATGGTGAAGGACCTAGATGTATGAGGAGTGGCTGAGGTCACTAGGCCTGTTCAGGCTGGAGAAGAGGAGGCTGAGGGGAGACCTCATTGTGGTCTACAACTTCCTCATGAGGGGGAATGGAGGGGAAGGCGCTGACCTATTCTCCTTAATCACCAGTGACAGGACCCACAGCAATGGAGTCAAGCTGAGGCAGGGGAGGTTTAGGCTAGACATCAGGAAGAGGTTCTTCACCAAGAGGGTGGTTGCACATGGGAACAGGCTCCCCAGTGAAGTAGTCACTGCACCAAGCCTGTCTGAATGTAAGAAGAGATTGGACTGTGCACGTAGTCACATGGTCTAAACTTTTGGTTAGACCTGTGTGGTGCGAGTAGTTGGACTTGATGATCCTTATGGGTCCCTTCCAACTCGGGATATTCTATGATTCTATGGCCAGATATATTTGTCTACAAGCTTGGATTTGGGCTGCAGTTCTCCCAACAACTATTATACAAACTGCAGACTACCTCTAAACTTACTTGCCCTAAATTTAGCTATTCCCTCTGTATTGGTAGCGGAAGAATGGCTCTGCTCTGGTCACTAATTTAGTTCTCATGTAAAATCTCACCATCAGGATGGGATTTTAGCAAACTACTGTACTTACCAGCTTAATTTCTTATCAGGTACTTATCAGCATATTCAGTTCATAGGTTCTCCACATTGTCTTTCTTAGCCACCTGCTAATCAGGGTTTTAAATATGTAACTAATAAACTAAATATGTAACAAACTGTCAACTGTACATACCATGCAGAGGATTCCACAGCTTTATGTGCACTGCAGTTTAAGCATAATCTATAATGCAAAAACAGTAAAGTCTTTTAGAGCTTCTTTTTCTTTCTAGTACGCATTAGGATTACCAAATACATTTTCAAATGTTCCACATGCTTTGAATGATGCTTTCAAAAGTATATGTATGTGCCTGTTTATCTGTGTTTATTTGCATCTCTAATTTTGCATAAAGATATGTATGCAAATGTGTGTGCATACATGTACACACTGATACATACAAAGAAAAAATGAGAGAAGATTCCTATATTTCGATATATTTTGATTTGTGGATATTTTGATTTCTACTTTGTGCCTGATAGGGAGAGACTACAAGTATAAATTGGAATAGCTGATCCATAATCAGAAGGAACAATGGGTTTACAACAGCTGAAGAGCTGACCTTGCATTCAGATTTTCAAGTCATGTTAGTTCTGTTCAGTAAAATAAATGTTTGTTATATTAACTTGCTATGGTTAAAAACTATGACAGTAACTATGGTCACTCAACATACTGCAGGTGTTACTCCAGTGGTGGTAAAGGGGAATTAAGACTGCAGATGAGCCTTGACCTCTTTTTAGAGGGTTTCAGTAGAAAGTTTGTTGCTCACTGGTATGGTGCTGTAATCAGACAGACAGACAAATCTTATCAATATATTACTGAAGACTTTCTCTCAAGCTTATGGTTTGCAGTGTATTCTGCTCCTGTCTATAATCTTTCAATTAGCTTATGTTCCAAGCATGTTTGAATGACTCTTGGCTATATTACGAAAGATAAATTAAGAATACTTGATTCATATCAGTGAATAATTATAAATGGACAATTTTTTTTCCATATACTGTGAACAATGTGGATAGGATAAAATTAATTGAATTTATTTGAAAGCCAGGATTGGGCAACAATTTAGTGAATATTTGACCAAAATGCTTTTTGTAAATATACTATTATAAAATGAACTAATTCCACAATAGAATCCAAACATATTTCATTTTCTGTGCAACTCATCTGCTTCATCTTCTATCAATATGTCAAATTATTTCCATTAGTTCTGCAAAAGACTTCATTGTTTATTTCATATAAATTTATTGTTTTTCCACTATAATTGATTCTTCCTCTTAATATTAATTCCATTATTTTATTATAATAAATACCTTCTTCCTATCTTCCTTTCTTGTTCTTAAAAAATAAACAAACAACACAATAAGGAAGTGCTCTTTAGAAGTACTCACAACATTTTGGTGGGTATTTAAAAAGATCTTTAATAGAGAAAATATTTTTGCCTCTCATAATTAATAATATACACAAAGACTTGTTTTATCATAAGCAAAGATTATAGTTCTCAATAAGAAATAAAATTTGATAGATATTTAGAAAATGGATAAGTGCTAAAAATATTAGTAACCAGAGATGGGGATGCATCTGAATTCTGAAATTTTCTTTTTTTTTTTTTTTTTTTTTTTTTTTTTGATATAACAACAGCTTTTTATTTAGAAGGCTTTTATTTTTATTAATTTCAATTTATATATTTTTATTAATTTTATGTCATTTTCTGTTCTATCAGAGGTTTTTGAACTGGGGGTCTGGTAAGAGGAACATAGAGACTGCGATTTTTCTGATTTTCCTTTTTCTTTTTCCTTTTTCCTTTTGTAATTTTAATTCATGTCATATTCCTAGCATTTATTTCTTGTTGTTTATTTGCTTTTTAACCCACTAGAGAAATTCAATCCTGAAAAGTTATCTTATTGTTACAGTGAAAAGAAATGACTGAAAAATCTCATACTCAACATTTTTCCCATTCCACTTTAAGTCATTACATTCTTCAATTCCACTGAAATTGCTGTCATGAAATAAAGTCCTTCTACAGTAGTTCTTGAAGCTATTCCTTCATATCCTGACTTACAAAAGCTGAAGATTTCTTACCAACAATTTATTGTGATCACAGTTCTTCATGTACTTGGATTAGTTAAACATATAGTAACTATATCATATCATATCATATATAAAATAGGTTACGTAACTTTATGTTTTTACATATACAATTTTATATACACTTGTACTGGTTCTGGCTGGGATGTTAACTTTCCCGGCAGCAGCCCATACAGTGCCACGCTCTGCATTTGTTGCTAGAACAGCAGTGTTATCACACTAGTGTTGTGTCTGCTGCTGAGAAGTGCTGGCACAGTATCAGGACTTTCTCTAATCCTCCTGGGGGGCGGGCAAAAAAGTGAGAAAGAAACATCACCAGGGCAGCTGACCTAAACCAACCAAAGAGATATTCCATACCACATGATGTCACACTCAGCAATAAAAGGTGGAAAAAGGAAGGAGAGGGGAGGGGTGGGCTTTCATTGCGAAAACGTCTGTCCTCCTTGTGAACACCGGCTACGTGTGTTGAGGCCCTGCTTCAAGGACGTGGTCAGGCATCGCTCATTTGTGGGAAGTAGAGAATAACTTCTTTCCCCTGCACTTCCATATAGCCTTTACTTGTTTTGTTTTGCTGTTCCTTTTCCCCCTCCCTTTCCCCTTTCCCTTTTTCCCTTTAGTTGAATTATTAATTAATAATATTTCCTTAATATATATATATATTTCCCTTGAATTAAATTATCCCTATCTCAACCCGTGAGTTGTTCTTTCCTTTACTTCTTCCCCTCCTCATCTGAGGAGGGGGAGTGAGAGAGCGATTGTGGTGTTCAGCTGCCCAGTACAGTAAAATCACCACAGTCCTTTCTGGCACCCAACGTGGGGCTCGAAGGGCTGAGATAACAATAAAATTGATTAAACCTCTTACAACTAACACACTTACTTGCTAGTCACCATGTTCAGTGTCCTGTTAATATTGGTTGGTTTGATAGCATGTCATGCAATCCGTGTCATATTCTCTTTTCTCCTCTGTATTCGATCCGAGAATGTGCTACAATCTGTGTTCATTTTTTTTTTTAAACTCGCTGTGCTGCCAAGTACTAGCCTTGAGTTTAATCTGGCATTCAGGCTCTGCCCTGTTGTTTTATGGAAATGTTATGCTAATGTTGTTTTATGGAAATTCCTGCAAGTTCCAGAGCTAAACAGTGTTCAAAAAGGCAGAACACAGAATACCTGATACTTTTAGTGGGATCTAGCAGGAATCAGATAGTATTTGCATGAGTGAAAATACTTACAATCATAGAATCATTAAGACCTATGTTGAGCAGTATGGGAATAAGACATACCCAATGAGAGAGGTCACTGAACAGGCATGATGTATGTTAAATGGAACAACTTAAGATGGAAATTTTCAGGCAGCAATCACTATGTGATCATCTGAGCAAAAATTGCTATCCAAGATTGCAGTTTTCCAGAAATTAAAATGTTCATTTAAGAACTATTCTCATTTATGTGAAGAGCTGGGTAATTTTGGACACTTATATTTGTGCCTGAGCCTGTATCCTATGCCTTTCTGCTCAGACTTCTGCAGCTCACACTGATATTTCACCTTGTTTTGGAGAGCTGAGAAAGGGATTTCTGGCAGATTTGCACACAAATATTTGTCAAAACACAAGAATATTTTTATTTTTACAAATCAAATTCAGAGAACTTGGGGAAAAATATCCATTTGTCTTTTATTTTCTCCTTGTTTTTTTACAGTTCTGTTCTACTTTAAGTCTTCAGTAAATTCAGAGTGACCGAAAAAATTTTACTTTTAAGAAGTAATAAGTCTTGTGTTAACATCTCAAAGAAAAGACTAAGGAGAGGATTTAATCTAGATCTTCAACTACCTAATCAGTGGTTAGAGAGAGGTTAATGCCAGATTCTTCTCAGAAGTGCACAATGAAAGGACAATGAACACAAGTTGCATCAAAGGAAATTTGTTTTAATTATTAAGAAAAAAAAAAGATCCATACAGTCTGACAGTAGAATAACTTGCAAAACTCTTGCTTAGAGAGGCTGCCTCTTTTAACAGATTAAAAACTTGACTGCGCAAGGCTCTTAGTAACATCATTTAACTCCAAAGTCTTGCTTTCAGTCACCATTACACCACTTGGTGTCCAGAAGTCCCTACCAACCTAAATTATTCCCTAAATCACAAAATAACAAATCATCTCTATTGATTAAAATTGTTGAATTCTTCAGCAAGAATATGTGGTAGAAAAAAATATTCCTAATATTTCCTACTATAAAGTTGTATAAGGAGATATAAGGGATGTATTGAGTATGAAACATGAAAAATGCAGAACATGAAAAATGCAGAACAATGTATATTATCCTGGAAGTGAAAACAATCTACAGTGTTTCAAGTTGGAATTTCTAGTTTTACTTTCTTTGTTCTTTGTCTCCTCAAATATTCATATTCTTTGAAGTATTTTTGTTTACCAGCTTATCTCTCTCTGCTTTTTTCTTCTATTAGACTGCATCTTTTAAACCTTTATTAAAATTGCTATTAAAAACAAAAAAAACAAAAAACAAACAAACAAACAAACAAACAAAAAAAAAACAAAAAAAAACTTTGGAGTCTAATTTTTGTAGTATTCTGTACATATAAACTGCATGCATTGTCAAATGAACTTCCTATGTCTATATATTTTTCCCAAATCAGTATCATATTAAAGGATATGATATCCTCACAATCCAGAATGGTGTTGCTCTGGCAAATGGGGATTACATTGCACTAGTATCAGATGTTTTCTGCAGACTCCTGCCTCTATCAGACATGTGTTTTAAATAAAAGGTAGGTTTTTATTTTTTATTTTTATTTTTTATTTTTTAATAAAATTTAGGTACCCCGCTATATCTATTTTCTTTTCCTTAATTCTGTTGTAATAGTTATTTTATCCAAATTTAATCTCCAAGCAATAAATGTAAAACTTAATTTAAGTTATACCAATTAGATCTGGGTTTGCGATTTTATCTCCTAGTTATACATTTAGTACTTGATTTAAGCTACACAAATTGGTTTAGATCCTTGAGAAGGAGGGGGTGTGATCCTAATAAATCATCCAGGGTTTCACCTGAAGTGCAAATGTGCTTGGTTAAGAATTGCTGTTATTCAGCTCCCCTTTGGTTTTCTTTATGCTAGTAATTGAGCAAATTACAAGTCCAGTCCTATAGACCCCCAGCACATGGAACTTCTGTTTCCAATAGAAGCTCTGGTTTCAAGGGTCTTGCTCCTAATCCTGCAACTAGCCAAAACCAAGGGATTGGGAATGGGGAAAATAGGCAGTACATGGCAACTCTGCCCTGAGAATTGACTAAAGAAGATGGTCACTCTTTCACAGCTTCTCTCTTGCCCTTTTCTACTGATATTTTAGAGGGAGCAGAGGGAAGTGAATTATTTTACTCCTCCTTCCTCTCTTCACTGTGCTCTTTGCCTTGCTCCTCCAGCTAATATATTGGTGACCTTGACTTGATCTAGCTTCTGCACCAGAGGACTAATAGAATTCTCAATCAGGACTGCAGTCACAACACAAGTACGGAAATCCCAGAGGTCTAAAGAAAAACGTCTCTTTGGATGACTGATTGCTGTGCATCTGCAACAGCTCAGAAGAAAAACACTTTGAAACAAAATTTAGGTGTCTAGCCAATACTACAGTACCTCAGGATCCTTGTATGCTCCACTCTATTCATACTACCTTATTGCTGAAAAAAAGAAAAAAAATCTGCAAAATGAAGGAACATTTCAGCTCAAGTCATAGAGTCATGAAATCATAGAATCATTTAGGTTGGAAAAGATCGTCAAGTCCAGATGTTAAGCACTACATCTACATGTCTTTTGAATACCTTCAGGGATGGTTACTCAATTGCTTCCCTGAGCATCCTGTTCCAATGCTTCACAACCCTTTCAGAGAAGATTTTTATTTTTTTTTTCCTAATATCCAACTTAAACCTCCCCTGATGCAACTTGAGACCATTTCCTCTTGTCTTCTATTGCTTATTGCTTGGGAAAAGAGATGGCCACCCCACCCTGCTACAACCTCCTTTGAGGTAGTTGTAGAGAACAATAAGTTGTCCCCTGAGCCTCTTTCTCTTTAGCCAGTCTCAGCTAACTATCTTATCTAATATGGGATTCTTGCAGTAGTCCTATGAATTAAATTTTAACTGAAATTAAAATGCATGCTATAGCTTATCCCAATACAGCTGTGCAGTCCAGTAACAAAAGAGGATTAAACAGTTTTAAGTCTTTGGTCATTTTAGCTGGTCGTCTCTTAGGTAGCTCCATAGTGTAGACCTAGAAGAAGAGCTTGCACTCTGATAACATAGCAACTTTCAGACTCTATTCATCTTCTAAGAAAGATTTTGCAGAAAAAAAAAAAAAAAAAAAAAGATTCTGGAAGGATGGAGGACTTATTTAAGGAATTAACTAGAAAAGACCCTGAAGAACTAGATGACAAACATAGTCCATATAAAATTAAATCCTGTTCTGAAAGTAAGAGTCATAAAAATAAAACACCAAGATACAGTTATTTATCTAATTCAGTAAAATAATTTATAAGAGAGGAAAAAAAATAGCAGTTTATCTCTGCTCAGTCCTCATATCAAACTGAAACCCACACTACTTTAAAAAAGAAACAAATCCCAACATCAAATGAAATCAAGGAAGCTGCAAGCTATGTTCTTTCTCATAAACTTTAGCCAGCATACTTACTCATGGGTACAAATGACATCTTTTTTATTTTTATATTTTTCCCTTGAAGTTTCACCAGTTTAGAAGTGCTCACATCCTCTCACGAAGCTCACTATAAATATTGGGCATAGTCCTTCCACATGCACACACTGACCCTCAATTTTAGGGCTACCGTGTAAGGTGCAGGTGGCCATTCTCATACACTAAAGATGCCTACAGTGTTGGGAATCAACATCTTATAGTTAAATTATAGCTAATTGCCTTCATCACCCTAGTGAAACTCACTTATCTCACTGAACCTCTCTAAAGTCTACAAGTAAGAAAACATTTTCCTTTAACATTAAATTACATTAAAGTGAGGTCTGTTTTTGCAAACCTATTGTAGTTTAACCTGGCAGGAAGCTAAACATCACACAGCCATTTGCTCACAGTGGGATGAGGAAGAGAATCAGAAAAAAAGGTAAAACTTGTGGCCATGATAATTCATTGTTAGCTTCCACTCTCCATCTGACTTTCATACTGGCTGTACGGGTGAGTGAATCTTGCTGATAACTCTGTGGCTCTCCAGTCAATGAAAACAGCTTTTGGGTGGCAGTCAGGGAGTGTTGGCTGGCATGATACTGCAGCCAGTGCACTGTTGTGGTAGCAATTAACATGTGCTGTTCTTTGACCCTCAGCAACCCCACAATAGAAGGGTCTTTTGAGAGACCAGAGAAGGTAGACAGCTCTTTATTTTCCTCTGTTTCCAAGGCAGGTATACCAAAAGCCCACCAGTATTCTTTTGGATCCTTGAAATACCTTCTCCTGATGTAGTCTATGCCAAGGATGTACAGGGCCTCTGGGCCAGTTAAAATAGGGTGCTTTTGCTGCTTATTCACAGCTAGGCTTTATTTGGCCTCTACTAGATTTAACTGTTGAGATCCCCTTGTCACCCCAGAAATACAAATGGGGTGTGCCCCTTTATAGCTTGATGACATTAGGGTACACTGTGCCCTAGACCGTGTCCACTAGACCTCTTCTGTGGGTCTGATGTGCCAGGCCATCTAATCCCCATAGTCCAATAAACTTGGTTGTCCCTCCCTTCTTCCTGGCTGGAGGCAGGATCCCTCTAATCTTGGTTATTGCATTTGTTACTCATTTCTTGTAAATGCAAATCAGAAGTCCCTGTGTTAATTTCAGAAGTAAGTTCAGTCCTTCTGCTCTGTCTGGAGAATTGTCCACTGGAAACTGGAGCATCAATTTTCCTGGAAGAATGGCCTTTTGTGATTGTTTTTCCATACCTCCATATTTGAGGTAGATTTTCCATACCACTTCCTCATATCCTCTCAATGGTCACACAGGTAAAAACACAGGGTGGCACATGGTGCATACCCACTGTATCCTATCTCTTGAGAGAATATACTGTTACTTATAGTTGAGATACTGGTCCGTACAGGTGGATTCTATGATTCCATCAAGAAAGATGTAAGAGCAAGTCCAGAGGAGGTCCACAAAGATAATAAGAGAGTTGGAGCACCTCGCCTATTTAAAAAATAAAAATAATAAAAATAAAAATAAAAATGTTGAGAGACATGGGCATGTTCAACCCAGAGAAGACAAAGCTCTGGGGATAACTCTAAGCTCTGGGGATAACTTGCAGCCTTTCAGTACTTAAAAGAGTCTTACAAAAAGGATGGACCTTCTCTTCTCTTCTCTTCTCTTCTCTTCTCTTCTCTTCTCTTCTCTTCTCTTCTCTTCTCTTCTCTTCTCTTCTCTTCTCTTCTCTTCTCTTCTCTTCTCTTCTCTTCTCTTCTCTTCTCTTCTCTTCTCTTCCCTTCCCTCTTCTCTTCCCTTCCCTCTTCTCTTCCCTTCCCTCTTCTCTTCCCTTCCCTCTTCTCTTCCCTTCCCTCCACTCAGGGATAGGGATTGAGTGGTTACTGCCACACTTCTGAGATCTGCATATTCCTCCTCCTGTTCTCATGATGGTTCCTTGTTCACTTCTTCTTTCCTCTTGTTAGTAGAAGATTCTTCCCTTACTAAGTGAGTTGACTTTTGCTTCCACTGTGTTTTATTGTGTATAAGGGTGACTGATATTAGAATGGGTTGGTTCTCAGGTTCAGCCAGTTCAGAATCATCTCTGGTTCAGCATCATAAGCCAGTATTAGACTGTACAGCAAAATAATAACCTTAAACAAGCCCCCAGAGATGATAAATATCACAGCAAGGAGCATAAACAAGTAAAATGTTCCATAACTCCACTCTGGGAACAACTACAATAACTCTGAAAGAAAATAAAAATCAAAATTTTGACCAGAAAATATTAAACTAATATATGTATATATATATATATAATATAAGAAGTTTGTTTTAACACACTCTAGTCAGATCTCTCATTATCTCAACATATTGTGCCCCATTTTAAGTGCCAGAAAGACCTGGCAGGCAGCTAAGCACCACACATTCCTCACATATTGGGATGGGGGACAGAACTGGAATAAAAGGTAAAATTTGTGCAATGAGATGTATAAAACAGTGTACTGATGCTGTACTGGGTCTGCCTGGGATGTTAACTTTCCCTGCAGCAGCCCATACGGTGCTGTGCTCTGCACTTGTAGCTAGAACAACACTGGTATGACACCAGTGTTTTGTCTGCTGCTGAGAAGTGCTGGCCCAGCACCAGGACTCTCTCTAACCTTCCCAATGTCAGCAGGCTGGGGGTGGGCAAAAAGTGAGAAAGGAACATCACCGGAGCAGCTGATCTAAACCAACCAAAGGGATATGCCATACCATATGATGTCACACTCAGCAATAAAAGGTGGAAAAAAGAAGAAGAGGGGAAGGGTGGGCTCTCGTTGTGAAAATGTCTGTCCTCCCGAACAATGGCTATTTGTGTTGAGGCCCTGTTTTAAGGATGTGGTCAAGCATTGCTCATTTGTGGGAAGTAAACAGTAATTTATTTCTTCCGCACTTCCACACAGCCTTAAAATTTTGTTGTTGTTGTTGTTTTGTTTTTGTTTCCCATTTCCCCTCCATTTTCCCATTTTCCTTTTTTCCCTTTAGTTAAATTATTTAATTAATAATAATATTTCCTTAATAATTATTTTCCTTTTAATTAAATTATCCTTAACATGTGAGTTGTTCTTTCCTTTACTTCTTCCCCTCCTCTGAGGAGGAGGGGGAGTGAGAGGTGGTTGTGGTGGAGTTCAGCTGCCTAGCAAGGTAAAACCACTACAGATGCCCATTCCGTATAGGAGCAGCTTCAGCCCTCCCAGCCAATTCACCCCAATTTATTGTTCAGCATGATGTCATATGGTATGGAATATCCCTTTGTCCAGTTTAGGTCAACTGTCCTGGTTCTGTTCCCTCCCAGCTTCTGGTGCACCTCCAGCCTCTTCACTAACATGATGGTATGAGAAGCTGAAAAGTCCTTGACTCTGTGTAAGCACTGCTCTACAACAACCGAAACATCAATCTGTTATCAGCATTATTCTCATCTTAAGTCCAAAACACATCACCACAGCAGCTGCTATGAAGAAAATTCATTCTATCTCAGCCCAAACCAGAACAATCCTTTAAATCAATAGAATATTCCTATTGTTATTAACAAGAACAAAATGCAGCCAAAGTAAATATTCAACTGGATATTTACAGATCTGAACCTGGTAGGCTCATGTGGTGTACAAAATAGCACCTTATCCTTCATCTGGAATGGTGTCTATGTTTGATAATAGACTTACTGAAATAGGTACAAACTGAGAAAAAATATATTTAAGAAAGATGATATCCCATATTCTGTCCAGACTATTAAAGGCTTAAAAACTCAGCACATGGCAGATTCTTATTTTGATTGATGTTCTATAAATAAAAATAGAAAATGAAAACTCAATTCACTAGTTTAGTTGGGTATTTTTTATGTATGATGCTGAATGGACTGTTGAAGGGACAGTCCCTGAAGGAGATTAGATACATGACCAATGAATCTCACAGAGGCAACTGAGGGAACTAAGCAAATAAGGCAGAGAGAGATGAGAATGATCTTTCATACAGTCAGTTGCAGAGCTTGAGGGATAATCAGAGAATGTAGGAAAGTCCAGACCTCCGGTTTATTGTGAATTCAAGTGTATGAAAGGTCGAGTTTGTGTCTGAAAATATTCTCATAAGGCAGCTATATTCAGCATTAGTTACATGATTCTGTTGTGCCACAATCTGAAATAAAATATATGTAATACACTACTACCTTGTTACAATGTATGTGCTACTCACACTACCTTTTTACACAAACTGAATCAAGGTAAACCTCTGACAATTTTTATGGACAGTGACCATTACTGAATATTTTAGGAAATCAGAGAAATATTGTGTGTGTCAGTTGTGGGAGGTGAGTAGGAAAAAAGTATGAATATATTGCAAATTTACAAATTAGGGTGAGGTTCATCTTTTACGTTTTTAAAGACTTCACTTTGTAAAGAAACATGTATAACACCCTTTAGCACAATCAATATTAGAAATAACTTTAGAAAGAACAAATCATCCTAGACAAATGAATACTTTTTTTTGATAAAGTGACAAAACCAGTTGACAAGAACAATTAGGTAGATGTAATATATCCAGTTTTTATTAAAACATTTGATATAGTGTCAAATGAAATTCTACTCACAAAATTATTTCAGATTGGAATGGATATGAACACTGTCACAGAAAATGAAAACTCGCTGAAGGACCACAGACCGTACACTGACAAATGACAATAAATTCAGCTGAATTTACTGCATATAAATGAAATTCCAAGATAATACTAAATTCATTTGGGAGGTGTTAGGAAACCTACAAGGAAAGAGAAATAATACACAAGGAGATAGAGAATTAGTATTATACACATAAAATACCAAAATGTTTCACAGTTCCATAAATTTTAAGACCAGCAGGAACTATAATAATCATGTAGTCTGACCTACTGCACAGTACAAGCCATAGAATTTTAAGAAGTGATTCCTTCATCAAACCCATAACTTCAGGATGTGCACGGACCTCTATTTGAAATATAAATCAAATCTCAATTTAAAACCTTCACATTTTAGAGAATTTATCACAACCCTAGATATATTGTTTCAGTGGGTAATTATCCTTACCATTACTAAAAAACTAGCATTTATATAAGATTTAGATCAAAGAAGATGTAACTGAATACATTTGAGAATATGCAACCTATAACAAGGGTACTAAATAAAAATGAAACCTTGCAAAACAGTAAAATGAAAAAGCCCACAGGATAGGGAATAGCAATCTCAGTTTGGCCTTTCCTCTGGCCATAGTGAATTGTGACAAGGGCACTTTGAGCAGCAGAGATAGTAAGTCATAAAGTAAATGTACTATCTAATTTGTGATATGTATTTCTGTTTCAGTCACGATTTGAATTCAAATTTAGGTGCTTTGAAATGGGCTGTATCTACATCACTGTCTTAGATTAGATAGCAGTGTACTTTGAAAAGGATATCTCAGTCATTCTCACTTAATGCTCTCTTTTTTTTTTTTTTTTTTTGTACAGTAGACATTAGAACACACAACTGTGTTGGTTACTTTTACCAAACTCTGGATAGGAAGATGGATGGATTTAAATTCATGGGTTTCAAGTCTGCATGACCAGAGTCATTCTGAAGTTTTGTTTTACAGCAAATATAATTTTAATATTTATAATTTTTGTTGAACATTCTAATTCCTATGGTGTTATTTCAATAGCTCATGCAGACATGGCTGCAGAAAGGGTTCTAAGAAAAAATAAGTTCAAGGATTAAGTAGCAGTTCATTTGCTTGAGCATTACACACATAATTAGATTTTCAGCTAAAAGAGGAGATATTGTCATCTAAAGCCTTTGGAGGGTACATACACCAATAGAGCAGGAATTACTTAAGATGGTATCAGTGGTATAAGACGGTAGGAATTAAAGTTCATGAGGGATAGTTCATTTGAATGTCTGTATAAACTTTCTGACACTGAGGTGTGATTATGTTGTCAAAATGCCTACTAAGAAAAGTATGGAGGCCAAAGCATGTAGGGCACTTAGAATTTGTCTGGACAAAGACACTGCAGGAAACGATATTTCAGTGTCAAGGAAACAGTGAATGACTCGTTGGGAGGTTTCTATCTTTATCTATACTTCCCCTGAGTACATAGGTTTATAATTAAATATTCATCTGCTTCAATATTGGATGATAAGAAACTGATAAAGGAAAAAGGAATGGAGATAAATGTAAGTTATAATAATTAAAGGTACAGAGCTCTAAAACACCCAGTATTGTCATTTAGTGATGCATATTCCTAACCCCTTCCATACTCTGCCTTTACCCTGCTCCTCCACTTCAAAAAGCTTCTATCCAGAAACTTTTCAGAGCAGCTGTAATAATATACATTAGCTTAAAATTATTTCCTGTATTATAGAAGTATGTTGTGTAGTACTGTCATGCAGGATGTCAAAAGATTTTCTCAGAGCAGCAGACGAATCCATCAGAAAATTTGTAGTGGTCAGCTATGTTGACATATTAGCAGTAGGAGCCTGACGAGTATCTACTCATCTGTGGTGATCTACTTTCCAGGATCACATAAAATTCTATCTTATTTATCATCATTAGCTATTCTATCCCCAGGGCCTGGAAATATGGGCTACTTGTTTGGTTGAGTATTCCTAGGCCAAATCATATGTCATTCAAAAAAAGAAGATGCTAGTAGGATAAACAACGAGCTAATAATGTTGTCCAGGTTCTCCACAGACATCTGGATACATAAAACAGTAACTCCATCTATTCCCAGATACTACCTCACATTGTGATAAGTGCACTAATAGCAACTAATAGCTAAATAATCAATATGGACATTGAATCTTGGCATAAACTCCGGATACGCTGATAATATCAGGTTTAGAATTATATTTTCAAACTAGGTCAAGATCACCATTCAAATAAGAACTGATATATTGCTAAAGTTGTCAAATCTAAAAGGAAACAATATTGTTTAGAACTATCACATAGATAGATCAACTGTCACATAGAATCATAGAATATTCTGAGTTAGAAGGAATCCACAAGCTGGGTCCAGCTCCACACAAGAGCACCGAAAAGTCAGACCATGCATATGATAACATTGTCCAAACACTTCTTGAACTCGATAAGTTTTGCTGTCATGACAACTTTGCTGGTCCCAATGGCCATCCACCACCTCAGTGAAGAAATTTTTCCTAATATCCAGCCTGAACCTCCTGTTGCAACTTCGTTCCATTCCCCTGGGTCCTGTTGCTGTCACCAGGCAGAAGAGATCAACACCTACCCCTCTGATCTCCATCACGAGGAAACTGTAGACCTCTATGAGGCCTCCCCTCAATGTCTTCTCTAGGCTGTACAATCCAACTGACTTCAGATGTTTCTCATACGTCTTCCCCTCTAGATTTCAGAAACTTAGTAGCCTTCCTCTGGACACTCTTTTATAGTTTTCTGTCATATTTATATTGCAGTGCTCAAAACTGCACACAATATTCAAGGAGAGGCCACACCAGTGCAGAGTGGAATGAGACAATCACTTTCCTTGATTGGCTAGCAATGCCATGCTTGATGCAACCCAGGATGCAGTTGGCCATCCTGGCTTCCAGGGCATGCTGCTGGCTCAAGGAGATCATGTGAACATTTTTATATTTGTACTGTGCTACTGAGGAACACAGTTTGAGTACCTATCTGAGTTACGGAGCACAAAAATAGGTGTAGACATAACTTATGCTTTGTCGTTCAATTTTTTAGACTATATTCAATAAAGGAAGTAAGAACTTAAACTTTGGAAGAACTAAATAGCTTAAATATATTTCGTACTTCAGTCTTCTTACTGCTCTTCAGCTGTTAGTAAAACACAGTAAATGTACCAAGCTGTATATTTCTTGAACTAACCCCTGTAGGAAATGCCCGTTTTCAAGCACACCTACATCTGTCCATTAGAGGTTCATCAGAAGATAACAGAATATCAAATGTGGCAAATACCTGCAGGCTTCTTGATCTTCCTTGGAATAAATGATTTCCTGATCAATTCTTTCCCTTTTCACTTGGGTTAACTAAAAGTCATCTGTCAAATATCAGTAACAAGGAGAATAAAATTAAGGAGTAGCTGGTATGAAATAGTACATGCAGTAGTGATAGTGAAAGCAGAGAAGATGGAACTGTTTTGAGCATTAAAAATCCTTTCCAAATGCTACGAAAATATTCTAGCATTACACAATTTGATATTTTTCACCAGTTGATAGAACCCTTTCAAATAATAGAAAGTCTGCGTGGGATTCATTTAACCTCATTTTTGACAACAGACCATCTTTGGTTCTTGTTCTAAACAGATGAAAGAAATGTACATTTCCAAAGCACACTTCATTTAATGTTAAACTAGAAGTCCAAAACCTGAAGTAAACCACTCGTTAAAAGTGACTATTTCTTTCATTTTTCTTGTAAGAAGAAGCAGGCTTACATGGAAAGTTTTGTAGTTTGCTGAATGAACTTCCTCTTTCACAAAAACTGGATAAATACAAAAATTTGACAAAGTAGACACAATTTTTTATCATTATTATTATTATCATAGGCAATAAGTAAATAACTGAAAAGTTGGGAGAATAAAATTTGCATTTTATTATTTCTTTTTTTTTTTTTTTTTTTTTTTTTGGTTCAGTTTTTGCAACAGCTGTAGGAATTCTTACAACTTCAAGCTAAGAAACAAAGATGAAAAATAGGAAACCAGGTGATGCTGTCTTTAGATAATACTGTTTATGTTTCCATTTGATCTAATAAGAATTTGTATTCCTACTGAAATAAGCTATTTTGCTTTAAGGTTTTATAAGACATACAAACATACAAGAACAATTAAGGAAAAATTGCACATGTTATAAAATTTTATTTTGCTACCTGCAATAGCACTTTTCACTTTCTATTATGATCAGAGATATTAGCGTTAATATGAAAGCTTTAACTATATGTCTGTATTTTCTTAATATTTGAATTACTCATAATTTCCAGAATGCTTCAATATCAGCTGGTAAAGTCTCTTACATGCTAGTCCTGATTACGAGGTGCCTTACAGAATTATCTTATCCAAGAAACAAAATCTTCATTAAGGTAGTTTCATTGATGTTTATTTAATTAAAATAATTTCATGTTTTATACCACTTGTTTCTGCGTTTTAAACGAGACATCTTTCAGGTTATCATGCAATAATTTGACTTTATTTCTTATTTTTGAAATTCACAGTCAGAACTTGTGTGCATCTTAACTGACATTCATGTGAACTGCTATCAGTCTGTTGGTAGAGCATGCTGAAGGTGGTGTGCTTCCTCTTAAAATAGTAAGCAAAAGCAGTTGTGAGCTATCCTTTCACTTGCCTTTAAAGACAGTCACAGTACATTTTTTTCTATTGTATCCTTTAAGAAAAGTAAATATATCTTGGAGTTACCATGTCAACATCCTTAATCCATATTCTGTGTACAAAAGGATCTTAAAATAAATAAATAAATAAATAAATAATGCTTTTATGTGATAATATCTATGCTGCAGGGCTTCTCTCTCTCTTTTTTTAAAATTTTTTTTATTTTTTATTTTTTTATTTTGGAGGGTTGGGGGAGGGGAAGGGCAAGCACAGGGAGGTAGAAGGGGGCTATTGTTTGCTGGTTTGCTTTACTTAATGGGGAAACATTCTGAAGAATGTAACATACTTATTACCTTCATGTCTTTGAACCAATAAAGATTGGAAAATGGAACGGCAACAGGCAAAATTTAAAATAATTTGCTAAAATTAAAATATCTTAGGGAAGCACTGAATACTTTATTAATTGAGAAGTAAGGCATAAATATCTTATTTAAATTATTATATTTTACAGATATCTATACATGTACTTTAAAGAGTTTTGATGAACCTGCAGATTTCTGTAGACTGAACAGAATGCAGACTGACAGTCTGGTGCCTCACTACTAAATAGATGAATGACTTCTTTTCAGTAATGGTAAAGAAATAGAAAATTCAGTAGCAATAAATAAGGCAGTAAAGAAGAGTATGCAGTTTTGCATTAGTGCCTTAAATTTGTTGCTCAGATTTGGTCTCTTTCATGTATGAATTTTGGTACAGACAATTCTGCCAAGAACATCCCATAGGACAACCCAAATGTCCATTTATGCATTAATATAACTCTTTCTTCCTCTGCCTTCTATAATGGTGTCAATCATTACGCACTTAAGTACTGCTGATGTTAAAAGTCAGTCAATGACTTACATATTATGAAGTTAATGATCTTTAACAAGAACTTTAATGGGATTTCTTTTGGGGTGAAATGTGAGTCTATTAGGTTTGTTTACACATTTGGATTCTCATATAATAAGTTGTTCAGCAGTATTGCATTTTTCTCTCAGTTAAGTGCCCCCCATTACAATCTAGTCTCTACTGCTGTCATATTTTCCTTTACTGTGGTCTATGTTTGACCTGACTTCCTTTCCAGAAGGCCTGGCCTCAAAGGGAAGGGTCTCCTAAGAGAAAAATTGCATTAACTGTTAACTGATGTGTTGAAAATTAGATGAAAATTTATAAGAAATATTTAAGACTCACCAGATTGCCTTCTATGCACTTGATATCTTTAAAGCAAATCAAAGCATTTCTCAGGCATTCTCTACTTCCTTATCTCCTGGAATTCCTCTCTCGTGTCTCCTTGAAAAGCTGTGCTTAGTTTCTACAAATGCAATTCAACTCACAGCAGCTGTTTCATTTGAAACAATCAGGGACATAAAACCTTTCAGTGAAGTAAACTAAAGAGTTATAGAAGTTCACACAACCCTGCTTCTCTTTCTGCTAGTTCTACTTCATGCTTTTACATTATTGAATCCTTCCTTTTTATTCAACAAAATCTATTAGTGCAGCCAAGCTAGGTGGGGAGAAGATCCAATGAGGCTGAAGTGGTAGATTATAGTCAACTATATTGAAGAGAACAGATTAACAAACAAAGAATGAATAATAGTTAGTGGGGCTGGGATGAACAGGATTCAGAAGTGATTAGAAAGTATAAAGTACAAATGTACGGGGTAAGTCTTGTGAATCCAGCGCACAGCAATTAAACCTCTTAGGCAAGTCAATCTAATTTATAAGGTTAATATTTTATATTTTTTCACAACATTTTAAAAGTATTATATAGCTTCCTCCTTATGTTAGAGCATGACATCAGGCAATCACGTTACTATAGTTTAACAGACATAATAAACATATCTGTGCAGAATCAAAAAATGCTGCAAATGTAAAAGGATTCAACATTACCCAGACAAAAATAAAGGTTAATTAATTTAAATTAAAATGTTGATACCAGCGCACAACATAATCAAATCTCAGCTAATATGCAGCTGTTCAACTGTAGTAACTTGATCATGGCTCTGATCATGGCCTTGACTTTTTGACCTATTGTAGTCAATAAAATGTCATGATTTTCTTGACAATATGAAGTACATAGTATGGTATTTTCAACACTTTACTAAAAATGTATTACAAAAAGTATAGAATAGACATTTAATTCTGGTCTGTTCCTTACTCATGTAACTCATACATATACAAAATAAATAATATTTCATGTTCAGATCTTTAATGAAAATCTGTTTAGGTTTCTTTTATTTTTGTTTTTGTTACTTTTAATATATATATATAAAGTTAAGACTGATATGCAGTTAATGGAGTAAAAATAGTCCTTTATAAATATTTGTCCACCAGTTAACAATATTTTTTGCACAATATAAATTATTAATATCCAAATTAAATTGGATATATATAACATTCATATTTATTCCATGTTGCAAATATCTAGAGAAAGGATAACACAATTGTTTAGACCTTAAACCACATTACTTCTGTCCTGCCAAAGCCATCTTTTGATCATTTGTTTAATTCATTTAGTCCAGTACAAGACGGGTGACTTTGTGCTTAACTTGGAATTCAAAGTTCTGAAATACACCTGTCATTCAGAAGAGCAAGATGAATATGCTTGAGGGATGCATAAGCTTAACAAAAGCGCAAAATGTAAAGGCATGTTTGAAATCCCTGCTTTTTCCTATGATCAAATGAAGATTTCTATCTTAAGTGTGATGGCCCTGCGAGACTAGGATCACAGCCATAAAAAATAATCACTCTGGGCATAGAAATTTAACCTATTTTTGCCTTACAAAATGAGCGTTTCCAGGTATTTAAAAAAAATATATCATTTCAGGTTGAGTCGGTTCAAATTGACATTGTCACATTAATATCAGAGTGCAATTAATTAAGAAAAGCTGCAATGATGTATTAGGTATGACCATTGTACAAGTGTGGAGGTAGAAGTAATTTCATGGATGTGGGTAGAAGTAAATTCATGGATGAAGGCGAGGGAGCAGTCATACATGTGGTTCCATAACTTAGTGGCATGGACTCCCAGACCCCTAAAGTCTGTGTTGAACTACCACGGACTAAAATACAGAAACTTAGTAGTAAATAAGAATTGAAAAGTAAAACTTCCATTACTCACATTAACTTCTTCATGATCTGATTTGGAATCAGGCCCAACGACATATGTGATGATGGATGTTAAACAGAAGTAAATGATATCAATCTTTTGTGTCTACTGATTTCAATGTGAGCTAAGAATGTTTTGGTATTGTATTGTCAAGTTTGGGGGACTAAATTACTAGGTTGTATAAAAGATAAATTCTTCTTGCTCTTTTGCAAGGGCATGTTACAGAGAAATTCAGTCTTACGTCTCATCTTGTACCACAGATATAATTGAATTTGTCATCTGCTCTTACCAACATGAAAGTCATTTTGAAGAAAGAAAGAAAAAAGATCCACGGGTTTTCAGTGACAGACTTCTACCAATAATACCACATTCTTAAAATAATGTGAGGATGCTAGATCAAATCAATTCAAATCAATTAAAATGAAAAAAGAATGCAATTTATTTTTATATAATTTCCTTTAAATGATATATTAAACAATACTTCATAAAAAAATATTCAAAGATAATGATTGCCAATCTTTGTAGATTTATTTATTTATTTATTTATTTTATCTTAACTCAAATTAACTGCATTAACTGTCAATAAATTAACTTCATAGTAATTAATCATTATAATGAAAAAGTTACATTAGTTTATTTGTCTCTTAATTCTGAAGCTACCACTAACACAACAGTCTAAAGAGAATAAATTTAGCTATGTGAATGAATAACCTGAAAGGGAACTATTTATCTACATGAACCACACATTTAGCTTAAACTCCTACTGGGACAGGCTTTAAACTTACATTGTCTTTGCCTCATTCTTTAGAGACACATACACAAATCAAATATTTTCACACAATAAAGAAAAAGAAAGAGAGAAAGAAAGAGAGAGAAAGAGAGAAAGAAAGAGAGAACGAGAAAGGAAGGAAGGAAGGAAGAAAGGAAGAAAGGAAGAAAGAAAGAAAGGAAGGAAAAAGAAAGGAAGAAAGAAAGAAAGAAAGAAAGAAAGAAAGACAATGAATTACATGATAATGAAAACAAGACAGTTCCTTGGAGAGTTGGTTAGTGAATGTTGTCATAGATTAAGAATATTTAACTCCTAGTTACATGGAGAAGTATTTCATAATCTAGAAGTGTCACATACTGAGAACAAGTGCAATCAAAACATTT
>CM021765.1:146935071-146980155 GCA_011076525.1 Nettapus auritus
CTTCCTGTATTGTTTTCCTCTGAAACTTAGTAAAGCCTAACTCCTAACTTAACTTCATCAAGACATGATGAAAATGCAAGTAAAGGGAGGAAAAAAAAAAAAAAAAAAAAGCTGTTTATTTTGTGCCTTGTAATTTATACAGAATCACACACAGAATCACAGAATAGTCTAGGTTGGAAGAGACCTCCAAGATCAACTAGTCCAACCTCTGACCTAACTCCAACAAGTCCTCCACTAAACCATATCCCTAAGCTCTACATCTAAACATCTTTTAAAGACTTCTAAGGATGGTGACTCAACCACTTCCCTGGGCAGCCTATTCCAGTGACTAACAACCCGTTCAGTAAAGAAGTTCTTCTTAACATCCAACCTAAACCTCCCCTGGTGCAACTTTAGCTCATTCCCCCTCATCCTGTCACCAGGCACGTGGGACAACAGACCAACCGCCGCCTCGCTACAGCCTCCTTTCAGGTACCTGTAGAGTGTGATAAGGTCACCCCTGAGCCTCCTTTTCTCCAGGCTGAACAGCCCCAGCTCCCTCAGCCGCTCCTCATAAGACTTGTTCTCCAGACCCTTCACCAGCTTTGTAGCCCTTCTCTGGACTCGCTCAAGCACCTCCATGTCCTTCTTGTAGTGAGGGTCCCAAAACTGAACACAGTACTCGAGGTGCAGCCTCACCAGAGCCGAGTACAGGGGAACAATCACTTCCCTGGACCTGCTGGCCACGCTGTTTCTTATGCAAGCCAGGATGTTGTTGGCCTTCTTGGCCGCCTGAGCACACTGCTGGCTCATATTCAGCCAACTGTCAACCAAAACTCCCAGGTCCTTCTCTGACAGGCAGCTTTCCAACCACTCATCCCCCAGCCTGTAGTTCTGTTTGGGGTTGTTGTGCCCCAGGTGGAGGACCCGGCACTTGGCCTTGTTTAACTTTATACAGTTGTCCTCGGCCCATCGGTCCAGTCTATCCAGATCTTCCCGCAGAGCCTTCCTACCTTCGAGCAGATCAACACACGCAGCTAATTTGGTGTTGTCTGCATATTTATTTGCTCTGTCACCTCCTATTGAAACTCAGGGACCGATTGTGAATTTCTTCTATTTAGAGATGGAGTTACCTAAAGAAATTTAAAATACTCTACTTTAAAATCAAAAATGTGCATATGTTTAGCATTCTATTATTTGCCATAAAATGAAAAACAAGTTTGTATTTTTTTTCCTAAGTAAATATGACATCAGACATAGAATTAAGCACTGCTGATTCCAATTTTATTTGATACAACTACTGTATTCTATTTATATATAAAATACCATTTGAACAAACTTCATCCACTTTGTATAACCTATCGGTAAGCTCATGCCTAATAAAGCACATTTGACTATATAAAAAATACTATGAATTTGTACAGGCTAAAAGTATACAGAGTAAGGCAAAGTCAAACTTTCAAAAGACTTAGATGTAGAATTTTATTACATTAATACAAGGCTGTATTATTACTATTCCTCACTGAGAGACACTGCTTTCCATATGAACCACACATTGTTTGATCTTGTTTTTGAAAACATGCATGTTTTCCTGGAAGATATCTTAAAAAACAGGAAAATACATATTACCTGAAGCAACGTTTGTTGCTTCACCTGAAGGTGAACGTTTAGACAATATCAAGATAACTTATAATTTATGAATATTCTCTACCTTTAATGATATCTATATTGTGAGGATGGCATATACCTTCAGTAGAGAATGAATAGGTGAACAGCAACCTTTACACAAAATGTTTGATGCTAGACATATAATCATTTAAATGAGAATAGTGTGTAAATAAATAAATAAATAAACAATGAAGTGATTAATATTCAGTGAGGCCCCTGGCATTCCATAAATTGCTATATACTTAATTCACACTTGCTTAACACTATAGTTTGATGTCATTGTTGAATATCCTAAATTTAGAAGCCCATAATTACCAATAGCTCTTCTCCTATTCTATATACTACAAATGCATAGCCTGTAATAGACTTCTAGGTTATCACAATAGTTTTAGGTTTCAAACAAATTTTGCTAATAACTTGTCTTTTTTTTTTAATGTGGGCATACATTATTTTCATTTTCATCTGCACCACGGTTACATCAGAGAGTAAGAAGAGCTACAAATGCATCCCACCCACAGTCATCTTAGCAAAGCTTTGTAAACCTGTGGTGGTAGAAATACATTCTAAAATCTACAGATGTCAGTCAAATAAAAGATCTAACTAGCCTTGATTACAGCTTGTGCTAAATCAATTTCTTTATCTTCCTGAATAGTCCCTGTATTTATACACACTTATTCATATCTCATTTAGTGAGATAGCATCTAAAAATAATAAACCCCAGAAATTCTGTTGGTTTTGTTATTATTTGTGAGCATTTATATTCGTATACTTGCTTCTGAAGTCATGATCCTGGAAACAAAATTCTCATGATCTAAAGGAAGCAAATTTATCAGTAACATTCTTCTGATCATATTTTTATAGGTGTTAAACCACTACTATAAATTTCTATTTAACAAACAGTGTTCCAGTCTCATTTGTATACAAACACTTACAAGAGGATATTACGAGACTTACATTCCCTCAGAGTTAGCACCCCAAAAATAATGTTGAAAGATTAAAAAAAAAAACTGACTATAATAGTGACCCAGGTCAGAGATCTGTTCAGAAACAAGAAATAGCTTTCTTGGTTTCCTAGTCTAGGAAAATGTGGGGCCTCATATATATCAAAGAATCATAGAATCATTAACATCAAAAAAGACCTCCAAGACTATCTGGTCTGACTATCACCCTACTACCAATATAACCTACTAAACCATATCTGTAAACACCATGTCCAACTTTTCCTTAAACATCCTCAAGGAGGGTGACTCCACCACCTTCCTGGGCAACCTGTTTGAATGCCTGATTACTCCTTCTGAGAAGATATGTCTCCTAATTTCCAAACTAAACCTCCCCTGGAGCAACTTGAGGCCATTGTTGTGACAATGGACCTGGTAGTTAGTCATGCTTAACCTCATCCCATTGGCCTCTTCCTATTGATACAACCTGTCCAGGTCCCTCTGCAGGGTCTTCTTACCCTTCAACAGATGGACACTTCCCCCCTGCTTGAGCCAACTTGGTCCCAACAAGTCTGTGTAGACTACATCAATACCCTTTGTCTCCTCCATCAGGTGGATCCTCTGGTCATAGAAGGAGATGAGGCAGGACTTGCCTTTCATGAACCCATGCTGACTGGGCCTGATGCCCTGATAGTCCTGCATATGCTGCATGATTGCATTCAAGATGACCTGTTCTATCACCTTTCCTGGCACCGATGTAAGGTTGGCAGGCCTGTAGTTCCCCGGGTCCTACTTATGGCCCTTCTTATAGATGGGCATCACATTAGCAAGTCTACAGTCATCCTGGACCTATTTGGATTACCATGACCAGTGATAGATGATGGAAAGTAGCCCAGCAATCACATCCACCAACTCCCTCATAACCCTTGTGTTGTTCCAATCCAACCCATGGAATTGTGACAGTCCATGTGGCGCAGCACATTTGTTTGCACCTGAACTGTGAAGTGTTTCTTCTGCTCCCCAAATATCCTTAAAATTAATAAATCTGGCAGATAAGTAGAGAAATTTTGAAGTGGTAATAGACAGATTTAGGCAGAGGCTGGTGAATGAACTTAAAAGAAGTCTAGTTGTACACAAGAAGGGAGGGGACAGGTAACATTTTATTTTAACTTGAGGCTAAGAATCTTTTTGCTATAGAAACTGTTGGAAGAATGTGATGAACTAAAAAGAGATGAAAACAAAATGTAATTTATACAAACAACTAGAAGATGATCCAATTACACACTAACAGAAGTTCAGTGGTAGGCCCTATGCCATCCAGTGGAAACATTCCCTAGAGACCTTAATGTATTTAATGTTAGGCTGTGATAGAATCATAGAATCATAGAATATTCCAAGTTGGAAAGGACCCATAAGGATCATCAAGTCCAACTCCTCGCACCACACAGGTCTAACCAAAAGTTTAGACCATGTGACTAAGTGCACAGTCCAAGCGTTTCTTAAATTCATATAGGGTTGGTGCAGTGACTACTTCACTGGGGAGCCTGTTCCCGTGTGCAACCACCCTCTTGGTGAAGAATCTCCTCCTGATGTCTAGTCTAAACTTCCCCTGCCTCAGCTTCACCCCGTTCCCGCGGGTCCTATCACTGGTGTTTATGGAGAATAGGTCACCCGCCTCTCTACTCCCCCTCACAATGAAGTTGTAGACCGCGATGAGGTCTCCCCTCAGCCTCCTCTTCTTCTCCAGGCTGAACAGGCCCAGTGACCTCAGCCGCTCCTTGTATGTTTTCCTCCCCAGACCCTGCACCATCTTTGTCGCCCTCCTCTGGACACTCTCCAACATGAATATCCTTTTTGTACTGTGGTAGCCAGAAATGTACACAGTACTCAAGCTGAGGCCGCACCAGCGCAGAGTAGAGCGGGACGATCGCTTCCCTTGACTGACTAGCAATGCCGTGCTTGATGCACCCCAGGATACGGTTGGCCCTCCTGGCTGCCAGGGCACACTGCTGGCTCATTCAACTTGCTGTCAACCATGACCCCCAGATCCCTCTCTGCAGGGCTGCTCTCCAGCATCTCGTCACCCAGTCTGTATGTACAGCCAGGGTTGTCTCATTCCAGGTGCAGGACTCAGCACTTGCTTTTGTTAAGCTTCATGTGGTTGGTGATTGCCCAGTTCTCCAACCTGTCCAGATCTCTCTGCAAGGCCTTTCCACCCTCATCCGAGTCTACAACTCCTCCAAGTTTGGTGTTGTCGGCAAATTTGCTCAAAACACCTTCTAGTCCTACATCCAAATCATTTATAAAGACATTGAAGAGGACTGGCCCTAAGATAGAGCCTCGAGGTACCCCACTAGTGACCTTTCACCAGCCTGATATGGCCCCATTTACTACAACCCTTTGAGCCCTGTCCGTCAGCCAATTGCTCACCCATCGTATGATGTTTTTGTTAAGCTGTATGCTGGACATTTTGTCCAGTAGGAGCCTATGGGAAACCGTGTCGAAAGCCTTGCTGAAGTCCAAAAAGATCACATCAGTTGGTTTTCCTTGGTCGACTAGACGGGTGACCTTATCTGCATTGTGCAGTGACTGCATTGTCCCCCAGGTGCACTTCAATAGCTTCAAGGATTATCTTCTCCATAATTTTACCAGGCACTGACGTGAGGCTGATAGGCCTGTAATTGGTAGGGTCTTCTTTCTTACCCTTCTTGAAAATTGGCACAATATTTGCCAGCTTCCAGTCTACAGGGACCTCTCCAGATTTCCAAGATCGTTAAAAAATAATTGAGAGAGGATCCGCGATGACGTCAGCCAGCTCTTTAGAAAGTGATACAAAGTGCTTAGAGAAAATAAAACGTATTCAAAACTGTATTTCAAATGACACGAGAAAATATTGGTGCTGTTAAACAAGATATCCATACTACCTCTTCTGGAAGACTGTGTGCAAATGTTCATACATATTAAGACAAGACTTACTGCTGCAGCTTTGACAGAAAGGTGGGTTAAAAGCATGGTCAGAAGTGTGATCACAGCAACTATAATGGACTACTACCAAATAGCATGAATTTTAAGTAGATGAATAATGACAAGAAATCACCGGGTGTTGTGGTTTAACCCGGCCGGCAGCTAAACACCACACAGCCGTTCGCTCACCCTCCCCCCTCCCTCTCTGGGATGGGGGAGAGAAACGGAAAAGTGAAAAGAGAGTTGAGATAGAGACAGTTTATTAAGATAGGAAACAATAATAATAATAATAATAACAATAATAACAATAATAATAATAATAGTGTATATGAAACAAGTGATGCACAATGCAATTGCTCACCACCCGCTGACCGATGCCCAGTCTATCCCGAGCAGCCGGCCCCCCCAACCCGGCTAGCTACCCCTATATATTGTTTAGCATGACGTCAGATGGTATGGAATACTCCTTTGGCCAGTTTGGGTCAGCTGTCCTGGGTCTGTCCCCTCCCAGCTCTTGCTGTACTCCGAGCCTGCCTGCTGGCAGGACAGAGCGAGGAGCTGAAAAGTCCTTGGCTTGGTACAAGCACTGCTTTGCAACAACCAAAACATCGGCATGTTATCAGCATTCTTCCCATCCTAATCCTAAACACAGCATTCCACCAGCTACTAGGAGGAAACTGTCCTAACTGAAACCAGGACACCGGGAAATCATATGCCTGTTTTCTGGATATTGGAGAGTTAAGAAGAAATAGCAACTGTTTGGGTCAGTAGTGGTGGTCACAATAAAAAATAAAAATAAAAATCTATGCTTTCACATGTATAACAACAAAAATAAAAAATAATAATAATAAAAAAAAACTTTCATGAATACTCCATGTATTAATTCCATGCATGTGTTTCAAGGATGATCAAATTAAGCTTAATGAAATAATGAAATTAAGGTTAAGCTAAATGGAAAGCTGCCTGACACTAATTTCAAGTTCCTATTCAGCTAAACCATCTTTGACCATTCCTTTTATTTATCTGCATATTAAATATGCTTTAGCAGACATGTATGCTTTTTTCTTCTTCTTTTTACCTACTGTTTTAAAGTGATTCTTCTTTGGACTCCAGCCATATTGAGCTCTTACTATTTTTCTCTAGCCTTTTTACTTTTGTGAATAGAATTGATAGATTCTCTCTGTCCTCTGTTTTCAATTTGGACTTTCAGATCATTTTTATTTATTTATTTTTTCTATATTTTTGTCTCCACTTTATCTGTGTTTTGCCTACATTTCCTTACTCACCATTCTTGTTATATTCATTAAAGTATTCATTAATTTTTTTTTTCTTTCTCTGTTTTGTTAAGATCAATCTTCTATATTTTTTTCTTCCTGTACTTCAGATTTCATGAATGCTAAACTGTATTTTTATTGCTAGCATTGCCATATTTTTCCACGTATTCCACAGCAGACATATGCCCAAAATTGTGCTTGCAGAGATGCTTGCACTTAAAAATAAGCAAATTAATGTCTTCCATTAGTTATATGACAGCTCAGTTAACAGGCAATTATTCAGATTGTTCTTTATTTTTATTCTTAGTAAGAATCACCACCACAATTAAATTAGATATCACACTTCAGGTAAACATAGACTGTTTGCCAAATCTGCCTTACATGAAGATAATGCCTAGAACTCCATCTATCATTTTTCAGCTTCCAATGCAATTTCCAATGGTTTTAGCATTTGTCTTAATAACAGAAAGTGTATTTTGTGATAGTTCAGTTTCAATTTTGCTTCCTGTGTCCAGGAACAATCTTATGCCATAGGAAATTTACAACTCTCAGTGCTTTTTGGTTTATTTTGATGATCTTTCCTTTAAGGTTTTTTACACAGGAGAGAAAATCCACATTGACTGGATGAGTTCTCAAGTATTTCCATTAAATAGATTTAGAAACCAACCAACAAACTTTACAAAAGCAGTTCTACAAGGAAATTAGGATGGTAAACAGAAAGATGGATCTTAACTGTAATTACCTTTTGGACACAGATTCACATTTACCTACTGCCATACAGAGGTCCAGTAACTGGGAAAAGAAAAATATTCAGAAACAATCATAGAATTATAGAATGGTCTAGTTTCAACACCACTGCTCTGGCAGTGGGCCCAGAGCCCTCTGAGCAGGCTTCCCAGAGCCACATCCAGCCCGGCCTTGAATGCCTCCAGGGATGGATCATTCACATCCTCTCTGAGCAACCCATTCCAGTGCCTCACCACCCTCTGAGTGAAAAACTTTCTCCTAATATCTAACCTAAATCTCTCCTGCCTTAGTTTAAAACCATTCCCCCTTCTCCTATCACTATCAACACATGTAAACTGGCAGCCCCCCTCCTGTTTATACTCTCCTTTCAAGTACTGGGAGGCCGCAGTGAGGTCTCCCTGGAGCCTTCTCTTCTCCAAGCTAAAAAAGCCCTGTTCCCTCAACCTTTCTTCAGAGGAGAGGTGCTCCAGCCCTCTGATCATCTTAATGGCCCTCTTCTGGACCCATTGTAAGAGCTCCACATCCTTCTTGTGCTCGGGGCTCCAGGCCTCCATGCAGTATTCCAGGTGGAATCTCACAAGAACAGAGTAGAGAAAGACAATCACCTCCCTATCCCTATTGGCCACCCCTTTTTTAATGTAGTCCAGGACATAGTTGGCCTTCCAGGCTGCAAGAACACACTGTTGGCTCATGTCCAGCTTCTCATCCATCAGGACCATCAAGTCCTTCTCTGCAGGGCTGCTCTCAAGTTCTTCTTCTCTCAGTCTGTATAAATACCTGGGATTGCCCCAGCCCAAGTGCAACACCTTGCACTTGGCCTTGTTGAACCTCATTAGGTTCTCATAGGCCCACTTCTCCAGCCTGTTCAGATCCCTCTGGATGGCATCCCTTCCATCTATCATATCAACTGCATAACTGCACCACACAGCTTGGTGTCATCTGCAAACTTGTTGAGGCTGCACTTGATTCCGTTTTCTATGTCATTGATAAAGATGTTGAAGAGCACCGGTCCCAAGACCGACCCCTGAGGGACACCACTTGTGACTGGCTTCCACCCAGACATAGAACCATTGACCACAGTTTAGAGGCTGCTTCTAAATGATAGAGTGTGGGAAAGGAATTTGCAGATGGCTTTGCGCTGTTTCACACATCCCTGAATTAGAGATAATGAGGTAGGAAAAAAAAAACAAAAAAAACACTTGAGCAAGGTTGAGATAAAGTAAATTGGCTACAGTGTTAAAGATGAGCTTTGGGCAGTGGCCCATTTCTGGCTGGCTCAAGACATGTGTCTGAGGGTCTCTAACCAATTGTATGACAGAATCGGGCACGTGACAGCGCGTGGGGCTATGGGAAAGTATATGTAGTAGTGAAAAAGGGCAATAAACGTCTCCTGTTCAAGAGCCATCTGGAGTCCATGTCTTGCATCCCTTCAATAGAGCAAGTAGGAGAGGACTTATTTTGCAAGTGGTAAAGAAAAATTCTAATGTACATGCAGCTGCACTCTCTGAACCCTTTCCTAGTTTGGAAAAATCTGATGCTATTTCTTGTTTGCAGGTATAAATAGGCTCTATTACATTCCAATGAAAACTTGAAATACATTTGGTGGAAATATAATCATTAAAGTAAATTTGGTCACAAATACAAATACCAGTCACCTTCTGTTCTGCATACTAGTGCAGTCCTCTCCTCACTGGGCTACTCTGTGATCTCAGGCTTACCATTGTTACAAGTGCAGTGAGCTTGAATACTTAGGCACTCCATAACTGTACCTGAAGGTCCTGCTACACACAGAATCACACAATTATACAGAATCATCTAGGTTGGAAGAGACCTCCAAGATCAACTAGTCCAACCTCTGACCTAACTCCAACAAGTCCTCCACTAAACCAGATCGCTAAGCTCTACATCTAAATGTCTTTTAAAGACCTCCAGGGATGGTGACTCACCCACTTCCCTGGGCAGCTCATTCCAATGCCTAACAACCCGTTCAGTAAAGAAGTTCTTCCTAACATCCAACCTAAACTCCCCTGGTGCAACTTTAGCCCATTCCCCCTCATCCTGTCCCCAGGTACATGGGAGAATAGACCAACCCCCACCTCGCTACGGCCTCCTTTAAGGTACACGTGGAGTGCAATAAGATCACCACTGCGCCTTCTCTTTTCCGGATACCAAATCTGAAAGATACTGGAATCGTACTGTTGTTGGGCAACACGAGATTTACTCAACCTGAATTGTGCCCGGAATGGAAAAATATTGAATAAAGCCAGTCGTCTCATGGTTCTGTAAACACTGATCCTAAGCGAAGAGCCCTTTGAGATCTCCAGGACCACAGTGAGCTGTGACCTAGGATCTCACACTGAGGTTGGATGTCTCTCAGGGAAAGACTTGAGATTTAGTGATCTCTTGCTGAATATGCTGTCTCAGAGAATGGTGAGTTATTCACCAAAAGAAGAAAGGTTCTTGAGCATGCAACTAAGTTCAGAAAACCCCAATCCTTGCTGAATAGAAATCCTCAATTCCATAAGTCTTCTGTGAACCTTGCCATTTTCAAATCTTTAACTTAATCACTGTTTTGATTGTAGCAAACACTATTGAATTGTGTTAAATAGGCTAATGATTAACTGATGATTAAGAACTGACAAGGAAAAAATCATACAATCTAATTTGTGATTTACCATAAAGGCATTAATAAATCTTAAATTTCTGGTAAATCAAAATGATGTATAAATGTCATCTGTGAAAACCTGCAGTAACAGAGTAAGTGAATTATTCAACAAAATGCCTTCCTGCTTCTAGTATTGTGACAGTTTTTGTAACTTCCCAACACAAAATGTACTCTTTAGTCCACAACTTCATGCATCCAGACTTTCTCACAGACTTTCAGTTATTAAGAAAATGATTTATAAGAGATTATATACTAAATCATATAATCTTATATGATTTATAAGATATATTATATTTTTGTTTTTATTTTTATTAGTGGGCATTGTAAGATCATGGCAACTTTCACCTCAGCTGATATACTGCAGGCACTTTCTTGAAAATTTTAATGCCTATTCATTTAATTTTTTAATGACTGTATTTTTACAACAACAACACTTATTTCAGAGAATTGCATTATTTATTTGGTCTTGCACTTTTCATGCTCTGTCACTGGAGTACTTCTTTGGAGTACTTAATGTATCCTGGATACACGTCAAATGGAGCATGTAGATAATTTGGTGTGTAAGAGCTGTGAGTACATGTGACAAATGTCATGATTACATAATTCTTCTGTCCTAAAATGCAAAGATTTTTGAAGCTATCAGCAGTTTTGTATGTAAACTTGGGACAATCTGAAAGAGCTTGATTCTTAGAAGCTGTGCAGTGAGCATATATGAGGGGAGCACCTGTATAGTATCACATTTAAAACTATGAATCTCCTTAAAATATCATGTTCTTTTAGTCTGAAAAAAATATTTTGAAGTTATTTATTCTATTATGCAATTGGAAAGATATAAGAAATTCCAGATAAAGCTTTGCAGATGGTGAGGAAATCATCAAATCATCTTCTGAGAAGTTGTTACTTTATCTACTATTCAGAATGAAGAATTGTTCCCTCCGCGGGGCCCCCCCCCCCAGTCCCAACAAAAGCAGTTCAGTAGCCTCTGGTTGGCATTGAGATTTCTTAATTCCCTCCATGTTTCTGAGCTACTCTGGACTACTGTGAGGAAGCTTTTTCTAACACACTATTGCTTTCTTATATCCAGCCTAGTTCTGCACTGTGTCAGTATATTCTTAGGCAGCTCAGGGACTTAATATAATGTACACATCTATATGATGACACACTAAGAAATTTAATCTCAGAAATCTTTTGCATAGACTTAAAAACAAATAGAGTATAACAGTGGAATCTTCTGAGATGTTCGTTAAAATATAGATCAGTAGCTCTTTCACAGTATTTTGTAATTCAAGCTGTGGTGAAGGTTAATTTTGCAGCTCCAAAAGGTACAAACTGCATAGAAAAATGTCAAAGGAGGAATTACCTTTTACATAGTATTTCAGTATATTTTGTTCTTGCCATATTATAACCATCAGTTTGATTCCAGTCTACTTCAAATTAGATGACATTTCAGATATACTCATAAACTTTGATATCTAAATGGTCTTTTGGGTGGTTTCCTGGGAGGTTTTAGACCCACTGGTTTGAAGCTAGTCAAATACAATATGCAGCAAGAGTCTTGAAAAAGACAGAAGTGTAAGAAATGAAAAGTTGATTGTCAGGGTGAGGCAGCAATGGGAACAGAAAAAAATATAAAAGAAGAAAAAGCCTTCTTGGAAAGGAGAACATAAGATCCAGGTACAAATCTTCAAAAAGCAAAAGGCTACATATACCATATGAACAGAAAATCACAGAGTAAGTAGATGGTGAAAATGTGAGAATTAGGGAAGTAAAAGGAAAGGTAGTAACGCTACAAATTTTCCAATGTTTTCCTATCAAAATACATATTGCAATTTAAATAATAATTTTGGGTGAAGAAAAAAATCAGATATATAGCTCATCAGAGAGAAAGACATTTTGTCCATAACACAATGGAGTACTGTTAATGGGAGCAAAACGGAGAAAAAAATGACTGAGTGGCTCTATCACCATATATTCTGATGTCTAAATGATAGTCTCTGAGAGCTTTGTCTGTAGACTTTTTAGGAGTGAATTTTGTTCAGTTAATGGTTTCCAAAAGAGGATGAAGACTGCCGTTTTGACAGGATTTTGTGAATCCTTAACAACAGCTGTCAATATAATGTTCAGGCACTGCAAAGTTCCTAAATTAAAAATAAATAAATAAATAAATAAATAATAATAATAATAATAATAATAATAAAATAATAAAAAAACATGTCCTGAGACCACTTTGTAAGAGCTGAACTCATTAGTTACAAGAAAATGAGTAAGTATCACATTTCTGAAAGCATTTCATCTTAATCCATTTACAACTGAAGGTAAAGTCTCCCTACCACTGGTTGGAAACTATAGAGATAAGCATTATTTGTTAAACGTCAGTCTAGTGTATTATTAAACCCCTTGTCTTTAGTAGGGTCCAGTTAAAATCATGGAAGTGTCACAATGCTTGTCTACACTTTGAGTAACTTGAATGCCAACAAGAGAATGATAACTTTAAATCCGTTACTAGCAGATATTCTTTCTCTTAGTGCAAAGGAAAATGGTTTCACAGCCAGTGAGAAAACAAGCAAGAAAAATCCTGAACTTCTTATCTGAGGGGGCTGAGCACTGAGATAGACAATAGTAATCTGACTCTGTTTCATTGAGTAATGTAAAATGCATGTCAACTGATTATTCTCCAGCCTAGTGATTAAGGAATTATCTAAAGCTGCTGTAGATGTGAGTTTGAATCTCCTCAGGTTCAACAGAAAACTGAAAATGGGCCTTCCAGTTTTTGGTAATTACCATGCCATTATAAAAGTACACTTCCCAAACAGCCTCCTCCTTCAAAATTTTCTCAGTTCCTCATTGGGTGTCTAGCTTTACCGAGGTTCTCAAGCTTAAGAACCTGACCTGGTGTTTAAACATCTTCAAATCTTTTGAGAAAGGAGGCTTTAGGATAATCTTGTTATTAGGATTTTCTAAATGTCTCTCCCTCAGTGCTATGTTCCTTGAACAATTCTTTGCCATCATCTCCTTCTCAAAATACAGTGTGTTGCTGGATGTAGTCAATCTAGCTAACTCTGAATGTCACTTTCAGAGGTGTGCCTGCTTGCGCCCATGAGGTGGGTTCTCATGCAAAGAACCATAGAATGGCTTGGATTTGAAAGGACTTTAAAGATCATCTAACACGAACCCACCTGGTGTAGGTAGGAATGCCACCCACCAGATGAGGTTGGCCAAGGCCACATCCAGCCTGGCTTTGAACATCTCCAGGGATGGAACGTCCACAACTATTCTTGGCAACAAGTTCCAGTGCCTCTCTACTCTTACAGTGAAAAACTTCCACCTAATGTCTAGTCTAAATCTATTCTCTTTTAGTTTAAGACCATTCCCCTTGTCTTATCATTATCTACTTGAGTAAAGAGTCCCTCTCCATCTTTTATAAGACCTCTTCAAATATTGAAAGGCTGCAATGAGGTCTTCCTGGAGCCTTCTCTTCTCCAGGCTGAACATACCCAGCTCTTTCAGCCTTTCATCATAGGAGAGGTGCTCCAACCCTCTGATCATATTTGCAGCCCTTTGTAGCCCAGATCAGCATCCTTCTTGTGCTGGGAGCCCCAAACTTGGATGTAGTACTCTGGGTGGGACCTCATGAGGGCAGAGTAGATGGGGACAATCACCTCCTTCAAGCTGCTAGTCACTCCTCTTTTGATGCAGCCCAGGATGCAGCTGACCTTCTGGGCTGCAAGTGCAAATTGCTGGCTCATATCAAGCATTTTGTCCACCAAAATCCCAAAGTCCTTCTCTGCAGGGCTGTTCTCAATGAGTTCTTCTCCAAGTCTGTACTCGTCTGGCATTGCACTGGCCCAGGTGCAGCACCTGGCACTGGGACTTCTTGAACCTCATGCAGTTCCCATGGGCTCATTTCTCCAGCCTGTCCAGGTCCCTTTGAATGGCATTTCTTCCTTCTTTGGCATCAACTGCACCACTCAGTTTGGTTTCACTGACCAGGTTGCTGAGGGTGCACTCAATCCTATTGTCTTTGTCATTGATGAAGATATTGAAAAGCACTGGTCCCAAGACAGACCCCTGAGGGACGCCACTTCTCATTGGTCTCCACCTGGACATAGAACCATTGGCCATTACCCTCTGGGTGCAGCCATCAAACCAATTCCTTATTCACTTGATTGTCCACCCTTCAAATAAATATTTTCCAATTTAGAGATGAGTATGTCATGTGCGACTGTGTCAAAGGCCTTACAGAAGTCCTGGTAGGTGACATTGATTGGTCTTCCTTAGTCCTCTGATACAGTTATTCCATCATAGAAGGCCACCATATTGGTCAGGCACTATTTACTCTTGGTGAAGCCATGCTGCATGTGCCTTAAGATGGACTCCAGGAGGATTTATTGTATGATCTTCCCAGGCACAGAGGTGAGGTTCTCTGGTCTGTAGTTGCCTGGGTCTTCCTTTCTACCCTTTTTGAAATTGGGAGCGATGATTCCCTTTTTCCAGTCACCAGGGACTTTGCCTGACTGCCATGATTTTTCAGATATGATGGAGAGTGTCTTTGTGGCTTGGTGACTACATCAGCCAATTCCCTCAGGACCCTGAGGACCATGTCATCAGGATCCAAAGACTTGTAGTTGTTAAGTTGCATCAGGAGGTCTTGAAGTTGCTCTTTACTTACTGTGGGAGGGACTCTGCTCCCCCAGCTTCCGCCTAGATGTTTGGAGACATTAAGTCAGGTGGGAAGCCTGACCACCAGTGAAGACCAAGGAAAACAACTTCCTCTGCCTTCTCCTCATCCATCATTACTGGTTCTCCATCTTCATCTGTTGGAGGTGCTACACTATCAGTAATCTTTCTTTTGTGGAAAATGTACCTGTAGAACCCCTTCTCCCTAAGGATAATGTCCCATGGGATCTCATCCACTAATTATTTGAACAGCTGGAAGTTGACTCTTCTGAAAAGCAGAAATGGAAGATCCTGATTTTGCTGATTTAGTCAGGCCCGGGGAGGGGGGGAAGGAGGGGGGGAGAGGTGGTCACTGCAACCTAGGCTTCATCCAATCTTAACTTCTTTAATGAGCTTTTCTGTATTGGTGAGCACCAGGTCCAGTAACACTTCTCCTCATGTTGGTTTGTCTAATACTTGGACGAGGAAGTTGTGCTCAGTGCACTCTAGGAGTCTCCTGGATTGCTTCTTGTCACATGGCTTTTCCAACAAACATTTGTGGTTGAAATTCCCCAGGAAAATGAAAGCCTGTGAGCATGATGCTTCCTGAAATGTAGTAAGAATGTCTCATTAACAGAATCCTCTTGATTGGGCAGCCTGTAGTAGACCCCAACCACAAGATGTCCTTTTTTGGCCCGGTCCTTAATTTTTACCCACAGGCTCTCAGCCTGCTCTTGGCTGTTTCTTAGAGGGAACTCTTCAAAATCTATCCAGTTCTTAACACAGAGGGCAACACCCCCACCCTTCTTTTCCTACCTGTCTCTCATGTAGAGCTTGTAGCCCTCTGTTCCAGCTGTGTGATTTGTCCCACCACATTTCCATGACAGCAATTATATCATAGTTTTCTAATTTCACTGTGGCTTCCAACTCCTTCTGCCTGTTTCCCATGCTCTATGTGTTAGTATACAAACATTTTAAGGAGTTGAAATGCTTATTTATCTTACTGCGTGTGTATGTATAGGAACACTTCAGATGTCTTTCATTCAGTTCAGCCCCTTGTGGGGCAGACTGAAGGGCCTCACCAGCATGCAGTTCCTCAAAAACTGGCCTACAGTCCCAGAGCTTGTCACTGGTGGGCCTGGTTTCATCCCTTTCCCCCTTCAAATCTTGTTTGAAGACCTATCAATCAGCCCTGCTAACTCCTGGGCAAAAATCCTTTTCCCTCTCATAGGAAGGTGCTCCCCATCAGGAGTCAGTACGCCCAGTGTCATGTAGATCTTCCCATGATCAACAACCCTGAAACTGTGTTGGTGGCATCAGCCTCGGAGCCACATATTAATCAGCTGGGTTCACCTGTTTCTTTCAACATTGATCCCCGCTACTGGAATGATGGAGGAAAATATTACCTGTGCACCTGATCTTTCAAGCAATTGCCCCAAAGCCCTAAAGTCCCTTTTGATTGCTCTTGGGCTTCTCTTTGCTACCTCATCACTGCCAACATCAAAAAACAATAAAGGATAATAATCAGAGGGACATACCAGGCAAGTGACTCTCCTAACTCCTTCAGTGTGGATGGACCTTTATCCACATCATGATTTGTTTTACAATCAAGTTTCAAAGCCTCATACCTGTTATGTAGGGGCACCTAGGAAGGTGAGGTATGCAGCAGAGGGGTTCACCTGCTGCCTCAACCAGGAACCTGTTTCTACTCCCCTCTGTCTCTTAGATCCCTTCCCTCTGCCTGGCTACAAGGGGATAGGGGAACCTTTGTTTCTTGCACGATGGCTGTGGATGGCTGAGGAGCCTGCCTCAGGGATGGCAGAACTTTACCCCACTAGTCAATCTCATTCTCTGACTCCCTGATGCTCCTCAGCCTGTCCACCTCCTCCCAAGCTCTACCACCATATGAATCAGTTCTTCATCCTGAGCACACCTCCCACAGCTGCGCTCTCTACTGATGTACTGGTGTTGTGGTTTAACCTGGCTGGCAGCTAAACACCACACAGCTGTTCATTCACCCCCCCCCCCCCTCTGGGATGGGGGAGAGAAACAGAAAAAGTGAAGCCCGAGAGTTGAGATAAAGACAGTTTATTAAGATAGGAAACAACAATAACAATAATAATTACAATAATAATAATAATAGTGTGTATGAAACAAGCAATGCACAATGCAATTGCTCACCACCCGCTGACCAATGCCCAGCCTATCCCCGAGCAGATGCCCCTCCCATCCCGGCTAGCCACCCCTATCTTTTGTTTGGCATGATGTAAGATGGTATGGAATAGCCCTTTGGCCAGTTTGGGTCAGCTGGCCTGGGTCTCTCCCCTCCCAGCTCTTGCTGAACCCCCAGCCTGCCCGCTGGCAGGACAGAGCAAGGAGCTGAAAAGTCCTTGGCTTGGTGTAAGCACTGCTCTGCAACAATTAAAACATCAGCATGTTATCAGCACTCTTCTCATCCTAATCCAAAACGTAGCACTCTACCAGCTACTAGGAGGAAAATTAACCCTGTCCTAACTGAAACCAGGACAACTGACATAAGAGTAGGGGACACCTAACAGCCTGAGACTTGGGTGGCAGCATATTCCCTCCTGAGCTCTGTCAGGGTGCTGCATTGGCTGTGGTGGGTGCCAAGATCCAAGAGGCCACGGCCTTCTGCCAGGTGGTCACCATTGCTCCCGGGATGAGTTGTCCTGCTTTCAACGCCCTCCCTGGTTGCCCTGCCTGTGCAAGCTTTCACTTTGTTACTCCATTTCCTTTCATACCAGCTGTTCTGATTCCAGAGTCAAAAATCTGATTCTTGTCCATTTAATGAAAAGAAACTGCCCCAATAGAGTAAATTCCTCTACCAGAACCTGATCCCTGATGATTAGGTGGTGGAGCTGTATTTGCAAATGTAAAGTTCTTTTTGCAAAGCTGGGATTCATGGCTGAAAAGATGCAGGATCAAAAATAATGCTTCCTGCAAACAGGCAAACATACAATTAAAATATAATTGTATTCAGCAATTGTACTGGTAGATTTATGCAATTGTCTGTGTAATTGTTCAAAATCCAGGTTCATCTTGAGGCCCTAATCATGCCCAATGTACATCTTTCACTAAATTCTCTTTTGCCTTTTTTTTTTTTTTTTTTTTTTTTTTAAATCTAAAATCTGTCTCCAACATTCTCCAGCATTGAAAATTATCTTTCTTCACTACCTCATCAGTCTTTTCCATCCTCACACCCTCTTTGTTAGTGCATTTGTCCTTAGGTTCTTCTTTTACAATCTAGGCTGGAGAACACAAAGGGATGTGGGAGTGCTGGTCAACAGTAGGCTCAACATGAGTTAGCAGTGTGCACTGGCAGCCAAAAGAGCAAACTGTTTTTTTGAGGTGCATTAAATGTAGTGTAGCCAGGCAGTCAAAAGAGGCGATTGTCCCTTTATGTTTAGCTTGGTCCAAAGGTCCAACTGAAAACAGTTGAGGCTCCTGCTTAGAAGTGTTTTATGTTTTTATAGTCCACTAGTTTACTAGGAAAGTTCACTGAAATTATGTAAGACATTCCACAAATGTAAAACCTGTAATTTAACAGCTTTTATGCAACATTTTCCAGAGAACAGTATATCAAAGCAAACTAGTAAATCGATTATCCTTTCAAACATTTAATTTCAGGAAGGTAAGTATATACAAAACTGGCATCATCAGTAAAGAGAAGAAAAAAAACTCTCAATGTTGTTTATCTTTCCTTAAATCTTGTCTGATTCTCTGTATTCACTCGAGCTATCAACCGTGTGGTATTATACTGAACTTGTGGTTATCATACCAAAAATGAAACCATATAGGCAGCAATTACATCAAAGAACATGCTGGTATAATGGTAGGAGGAATAAGTTGTAGTTACAAGTAACTACAGACGGTTGCTGGCATAGCTCAGTGACAAGTCAATTGTCACTTTCCAGAGCAGAAAGAGAATGCCTTCGTCATTTCATGACTGATTCACTTAAGTCATAACAGATCATTCAAATTTGGATGAGGGCAAGCTGTTTCTGAATCACATGACTATGGGAATGCTCATCTCTTCTGCTACTCATATAATTAAAGTGAGTGTACTTGGACCCTTCCCAGATAGTCTAAAAACAATCCATTAGACTGTTATGGGAGCTTGTAGTTAGTCGAAGAAAGCTATAAAACTCCATCTGCTCCCCACACTCCCCTCCCTCCCCCCCACGCATAACGATGAAAGTAAGACCCTTTTTTAAAAAAATAAATATAAATTTGTTGTTTCTCTCTTTGATGCCCATAAAATAACATCATATTCTCTTATGATTTTTTGGAAAACCAATTTATTTATTTATTTGTTTGTTTGTTTGTTTATTTATTTATTTTCTCTCATCTGTTTCTCTTTCTCTTTTTAAAAAAAAAAAAAAAAGTAATTTTCTAGATTTTTGGCATAAAAAAATATTAAGCATTTCACTTCATTTCAAACCTCTCTACCATTACTTTCTTAAATTTCTATAAATTGATTTATATCAGCAATATAACAAATTCTATCTTTGTATAATAATTTCCACGTATAAAAAATGTTATAATCTGATAATATTTTGGATTTCACAACATCAGAACACATTAAGCAGAATCAAAATACATTAGTCGCCATTGCCATTGGACATAGATTCAAACAACATGAAATGATAAAAATTGATATTTGAACACCGAGTCGCGGTCTGGTACAAAATAATGTGTGTTGATTTATTATTATTATTATTATTATTATTATTATTTATTTTATTTATTTTAATTGAGTCAAACATTTCCTTAAGCTTTCATTCAAAAAAGCTATTTGAACTTACTGCTGGAAAGATGATTATCTGTTACTGACATCCTGTAGTAATAGCATTTCTCAGCAACCTTGGCCATAAACTCCTTGGACTGATATTAAACATCAGGGACTACAAATGAAGAGTAAAAACATTTAACTGTGATAGATAGAAAAGTGATGGATAGAAGGTAACTATCTTTATTTGAAAAAAGGGACCATGCTTAAGAACAAAAGGTTAGTCTGACATTTTAAACAAGATAAGCAATTAGGACAGCTGTATCTGTAGCTATCATGGTATCAGGTACACTGAGGCTTACACATTCTTCAGTGAGAAAACAACACTGTGAAAAGAAATGGAAGTGAATTTTGTACACCAAAAAGATCATCAACTTTCTGTGAAAGCAAAGCTTTTCTCAAAAAAAAACAAAAACAAAAACAAAAAAACACAAACCAAACCAACCAACAAACCAACCAACCAACCAAAAAAAACACACAAAAAAACACAAAAACAAAAACCACCTAGACCTCATGAATTCTTATTATAAATAAATGAGAATAAACCCATAAAAATGAAATAAGGAAACCTGAAAAAAATCACAGTCTGGATGAATATTTCTATGTATTTAGTTTCTTGGTTCACCAAGATGACTACTCAAAAGAGGAAAAAGATACTTACATGTATGCAGAAATGTGTAATTCTCTCTCTTTCTCTCTCTCTCTAAGGGCAGAGTTTTGTTATAAATACTAAAATGGTTTATGAGACAATAAAAAACAGAAGTTTATTTATATGTCTGGCCGTGTCTGAGGTGCATAAGATGTACTTGTACAGCACTTTTAGAAAGTATTGATAAATATAATCATGCAAAAAATACTGCTGATGAAAAAGTCACAAAGAAATAAATCAGTCCTTCCCATTCTAGTTTTGTTCAAATGAAACATATACTTGAGAGTCAGTATGTATTAGTACAAACTTTTTTTTTTTTTTTTTTTTTTTTTTCCCCTTTGGACTTTCTTCAGCCCACCTTCAACATGGTGTTTTCTGCTAGGATTAAATGGGTTCTTTATGGGAGGGGCTGAGTCCATTGTCCCAGAGCTTTCACAGAACTCTACCATCAGCCTGTATTCAGCCACATTGAACTAGAAAGTTGAGATTGGGAAAGTGATTCCAGTGAAGCACCCAAAGGCTATGCCAATTCCCTCAGTCTGTGCCTTCCCTCAATCTGGACGGAAGTTTTTGGAGCACCTTCAATACAACTCTAGAAAGGGACCAGAGCTGTGGATTTTCATTCAGTATAGAATACTTATGTGTTTGTAGAAGCCAGTGTTTTGCCTTCTTCCATTATATTGGTTTTTCTGCCTTCATCATATCTTTTCAGCAGAGTGTCAGGGTGATCAGAGAAGAGTGAAAAGAATGACAATAAAATAGGGGAAAATATATTGCAAGAGACAGAAAGAGCCAGTTCTTTTTGTTCTTAGTCTAGGTATATGGCACAATGATCTGCATCTGGGTTTACTGAGAATATACTACTAATAGCAAATGATACACATAAGACAGAACTGCCTGCTCTGTTTTCCTGCCTGTTAACCCTTTGGAAGTTTAATGAAAAATTCATAAAGATTTGTGAATTCAGAAATGTCAGGATGATAGAATCATAGAATCATTAGGGTTGGAAAAGACCTCCAAGATCATCTGGTCCAACCATCCACCTATCACCACTGTCACCCACTAAACCATGTCCCTAAGCGCCATGTCCAACCTTTCCTTGAACACTTCCAAGGATGGTGATGCCACCACTTCCCTGGGCAAACCATTCCAATGCCTGACTGCTCTTTCTGAGAATAAATGTCTCCTCATTTCCAACCTAAACTTCCCCTGGCACAACTTGAGAAGAGGCTAACCCCCAGCTCCTAAAAACATTCGTTCAGGTAGTTGTAGAGAGCAATAAATCTACTCTGAGACTCCTCTTCTGCAGACTAACCAACCCCAGTTCCCTCAGCTGTTCCTCCTAGGACTTGTGTTCCAGGCCCTTCACCAGCTTCGTAGCCCTTCTCTGGACATGTTCCACTGCAAAACATTCTGTCATATAGAATGGATCATAGAATCATAGAATGTTTTGTGTTGGAAGGGGCCTTAAAGATCATCTAATTTCTACCCCCCTGCCATGGTCAGGGACACTTCCCATGAGACTGGATTGCTCAAAGCTCCATCCAACCTGGCCTTGAACACCAGGCATCCACAACTTCTCTGGGCAACCCGGTCCAGTGCCTCACCACCCTCATAGTGAAGAAATTGTTTTTTCTACCTATGCTAAATCTATGCTCTTTTAGTTTAAAACCATTACTCCTTGTCCTATCACTACACTCCCTGACAAAGAGTCCCTTCCCAGTTTTCCTGTAGGCCCACTTTAAGTCCTGAAAGACTAATGAGGTCTCCGTGGAGCCTTCTCTTCTCCAGGCTGAACAACCCCAACTCATTCAGCCTGTCTTCATAGCAGAGGTGCTCCAGCCCTTTGATCATCTCACTGGCCCTCCTCTAGACTCATCCATATATATTGTATTTTTAAAATCAGGTAGTTTACTGAATTCAAAGACAATTAAGTGTTTGTAAGAATAGTAATGATATCAATGGTTATACTACCAAAAGCTTCCAAAAGGGAAACCTGGCATCACCTTTTATGGCATCGCTGTCATTTACTTAGGAAGAATTCTGTTTGGACCTATAAGGAAGGGAAAGTTACTGGGAAAAGTATCCATCTATACTGGAATTCTTGTACTGTCTTCTATGTTAGTACTGAAAAAGTCAATGTGTACAATAAAATTCACTGTGCATTTGATTCAGATTTGGAGATATATTCCACCAGCAGGAACATAAATGGCAGTAATATTCTTGCTCATGTTCTTTCTTAGAAGAAAACAGTCAAAGACAGGATCTTTCAAGTTGTTTGGTAAGAAAACGTGTCTTGATGGGAAGACATTTGTCTAACTGATAAATTGTATGCAATTTTCCAAAAAAAATGAAATTAAACTCATATAATTTCTCTCAGGGCAGGAGCTTTAAGAAGAACACTAATAAATTCTAAACATTGAATGATACTGGTGGAACATTTCATGTCATAATATGTATGTAAATAAATATCCTACATGTACATATTAATTGTTGAAGGATAATCTTTACACTCACCTTAAATTCAATTTTTTAATCAGTATTTGTTTTTTTCAGGGAAGTATCTAATCCACTTTGTGTTCTAGATTATTATTATTATTATTATTGCTATTATTATTACTACTACTATTATTATTATTATTATTATTATTAAATTTGTATTTCTATTAGTCTTCCAAGTTCTTGTGTTTTGTCTGCTAAAATAACAACAAAAAATGTCCACGCCAGTTAATTATTCATAGATAATAAAACTAGAGATGAAATATAAGAATACTTGCATTCTTTTCACATTATTTGTTTATTTGTTTATTCATGTTCAGTATCTAAGCTTCTCTGAGTTACTGGGTGTTTTTTTTCCCTTTGAAAATAGAAAGTAGAGATGCAACTTGAGTTGACTCCTAGACTGTACATTACAACCAGACTGCAGAAAAGAATCTCTGTGAACACCTCAATTTATTTTTGATAAGATTAAAGTAGATAGTGATGAAAATAAATTTTTCTTTCCTTCTTTCTTCCTTTTTTCCTTTTTTTTTTTTTTTTTTTTAACTTGAATGGATCACTTTTATTAAGAGTTCAGCTTTTAGAAGGCAGAAAACAATGTGTTTGCTTTGCAATGGCAGTATTTAATTTTTTAAAGAACAGGAATTAGGAGCATTTTAATTTTACTTTCCAATTTATATTTAAATTTCTCTATATTTCAATTATAAATTGTGTTGATATACATGTTATATTTAAAATGTATTGGCATTTTTTTAGAATTACAGCATGGGACTATTTAATCTTTTTGCTGTGCAGGACTTTTTTTTCACAACTTCTCACAAAAAAAAAAAGAAAATAAAAAGTAACAAATAGAGACACATGAAAAAGTATTTTATGAGATCCAGGTATCTAATTTTCCTCAAAGACTCGGTCAAACTATCTTTGTAGGTCATGAAAGAGGAGAGACAAAATAGAAAGTGATTCTAGGACCAGCAGGGAACATATTCCACAATCTGACTTCACACATTAACCTCTAAAATCCCTAGTTCTGTAACACAGGACAATTTTATCAGTGATAACAATTGTCAGTATTTTTAAACATATGGAAACATTTATTTGCTATGCATATTTAAACACAGGTGAATAATGTGAAAGATGGAAAAGACCTTTGGGGGAAGGAAAACTAAGTGACCTCCAACTGATATTATGGTAAATTGCCTTTTACTTCTCTTTCCCTGAAGGCAACAAGGAATTAAAGAGAAAAACAAGTAGGTGGGATTTCTGTTTGTGCTAAACAGGTAGGTTAAATTTTTGTTTGAATACAGTTATTTTAGTCTGTAATCATAAGGAATACTTGCACATCAATATATCCTACATCATCGGAAGTAGTCATAATACTGAATCATAAATCATCTCACTTTGTGGATGGCTTGGGGCATTCATTTTATCAAGCAGTTAACTAGATCTATTGTAAAGATTAAAATGACCTGTCAGTTCAGAAATAATCTGTAATGGTAGCTGAAAAGGTACAACAGACACAGCTCTCTGTAATTAATTAACTAGTATTATTTACTCTTAAAACTTAAAACTACTTTTAAAACTACAAACTATTTTTCAATAAACCAATCTTTAGGAGTACTCACTTAACACAAAAGCCTTAAAAATATATATTTTTTATTTTCAGACAGTATGGTACTGCAAGTCTAAATTGTTGCATCTTCTTTTGCATGTTTCATAGTCACATTATTAAACAAAAGTCAATAAACACACCAAACAACAGAATGTGTGTGCCTGGATGCTAATGATAATAATTAAACATTAAACTCCTTTCCTTGTGTATTTCTAAAGGGACAAGAAAACAAAGAAAAACTGATATTCTTTACCAGCGTTCTCTCTCTCAAATGAGACAGCACAACTCTGGCAAATTCCATTGCAAAACTGGATCTAGGTACAAGTAGCAGAAGTGACAATCTGGTTTGGTATCTTTGCCATAGGTATTCTGATGAACACCTGCAGTAGAACATTTCCATCTTATCTGCAGAAAATCAGTAAAATGCTCAGGACAACAGGCCTTAGGTTATTTTGGTTGTTAATAATAATAATAATAATAAAATTGCTCTCCACAGCATTAAAGTTTCATAGCCTCAGTCTAGTTGGTTGCTCCAAACTGTCATGGAATACAAGTCTTTTTGCCTTCATCTCCTGGAATACCTTTGTACCTTTACAAAACCCCACATTCTGAATGTTCAATGCCTCTCATATAGAAAATAATTATGCGATTTCCATTTTCCCAGGAATGCAATAAGCATCCATTGCTGTGTGTATATGGGGCATATCATATTCTTTATCCATTCCTCAGAAAGGTTGCTTTAAAAAAAAAAAAAAGCAAGAAAAGACATGAAGTTTTGAATTGTCTGCAATAGTGAAGTTTACTATTCTGAGACTGGCCATAGTTCATCATAACAACTAACCATGTGTTTTATACATATGACATAGCCATTCAAATCAAGACTATTTGCTCACAATAAATAAATAAATAATATATATATTATATTATATATATTATTTATATTATACATATATATATCAGCAGTTAAAAATAACCCTGTAAGTTTTAACTGTGATGTAGCTGTATTTTGTTGTTTGAATCTTAGCTAATTAATATACAAAAGATTTATACCCTATCAAATAAACTTTATGCTACATCACATTCTAAGGAGCTTATTGCTGATTAACATTCACAAGTTTCTCCATTGAATATTGCTAATAGAGCATGTCAGTGTCTGATAAGAAACACACCAACCAACAAACAAACCAATCAACCAACCAACCAACCAAAAAAAAAACCCCAACCAACCACCACCACCACAAACAAGCAATATAGGTTTTTCTTCTGTCCAGCTGTCTCTGTAGCATTCAAAAATATACTTGTGACAGAAGGCAAATGTTTTTCTATAGACTGTTTAAAATACTGTTTGCCGCTGTGGGATTCATAACATATGGACAGAAGTTTTAAGGTACAGTTAAAAAACTATACTGTTTAATTCTTAATTTAGAGGAACATGCAAAATTTGGAAGCTTGTTTGATGTAATACAGTCATTCCAAAAATTGTGTATCATACATAAACTAGTACATGAGACCAATTTCTAAGAAGTAGCATTCATAGGAATATGACAGCACAGTTGAACTAAGTGTTAACACTTATAGACGGGGGCACTTGTAAGAAATAACAAAGATGAATAATCAGGTAAATGCAATGCCAACTAATTTTTTTTTTTTTTTTTTTTTTTTTTTTTTATAATTGCCAATGAAACTACTTCTCTCTCTGCAGACAGAGATTTGGAAAAAAAAAAATCACAAAGAAATAAACATAAATGTAAAGTACCAATCCACAGATTTATTTATTTATTTTTGGTATTTTCCAATTCCTTTCTTAGATTTCAATCAGTTAATACTTTCTCAGATTTTAATCAGCTTGTCTTTACATAAATGTGGTGAACATTTTGATGTATTAAATCATGAAGGAGAAAAAATACTGTCCATGCCAACATACCCTTTATATAGTCACTTTTTGTCTTACTTCTCTCTCCATTGTTAGAATAACAAACAATTAAAGTATTTTAAACGAGAATAGCATACATACTGATAGAAAAAAAACAAAAAAACAAAAAAAACAAAAAAAAAACAAAAAACAAACAAAAAAAAAACCAACAAAAAACACATTTGTGTGGGCTGATGTATTAATATCCTTACTCATTGTGATATTTACAGGACTTGTTTTTCCTAGATAAATGTATTTTTTCTGGTCTTACTTCTCTCTCTCTCCCTCCCTCTCTTTATTTTTTTATTTTTCCCAGAAACATCCTTTATAACAAATATTTTCACTCTTTGGATTTCTTGAAATAGAGAATTATTTTCTTCAACCTTCTTATAATGAATTATTTTAACATAGTGAGAGATAGTACTAATATATTAAATAAAAGAGTCAGAGAACAAGCTCAAGCCTAAAATCTTTGTCTCACACCAATTAACAATTTCTTTACTCCCTGTCTTATTTGGTTTGCTCAAAAAAAAACTCTCTTCAAGACAATGGCTGAGCATGGTCTGGGGATGGCTCACTTCAGTTCTTTTTGAGATGAAATTTTAGCAATTACAGTTTTGTTTCCACTTCCAAGTCCTCCAAAATTTGTGCCAGCAGGGTGTTTATCTTCAAAAGACTCCTCGTATACTTATGCCAAAACCTTGATTCATGCAGTAAAACCAAGGAGTTATAATACAGCCCTCACACTATGTTGTATTCCTTGACCTGAAAGAAAACAAACAAAAAAATGATAAAACAAAAATAACAACAACATAAAAAAATGTTCATATCTCAGGGATACTACTCAGAGTCACATAAGTTGCAGGCCAAAATGGTTTACAGTTCGGATACAGCAAGTCTGATCTAAGAGAGGTTATTCTTAAGCAATACAAACATGAACCTCTCCATGCTGTCTAGCATGATTATTTAGAAATCCATTCACAGACAGATATCTCAAAGTCATGCACAATGAATATTATTCTTAAAGAATTGTCCAGTAAGAAACAAATCAATGACAGGTTTTTAAAAAGTCAGTTGCAATGATTAATGGAACACATGGAAAATCAATGTTCCAGAATGGCAGAATAGGAAAATCTCACAGTTGGCTTCAGATTCTTTGGACCACTTTCTGTGAAGCAAAGCCAGAAGACTCACTGTCACCAAAATTACCAGTATTTTCTAAAGTAATAATAGTAAAGTGATAATAGCTCTTATCGTAGAGATACAGGAATGACATTAGAGGATAGATTACTTTCCAGCATCTGCAACTCTTATTTATCACAATTTTATAGGAGAAGAGGTTTGAACTTCAATTAAAAGGATTATGTAAACCAAACCATAGAATATGGGCTTCTGAGATTTGTTTTCATTAATTATTTTAAATGTGTCTGCACATATAAGAGCTCCATGTTTGAAATGCATGTATTGAAATGCAGTAATCTCATCATTCCTGCCTTGGATAGGTTATCGTCTCTTTCCCTGTAAACTAGAGTTCTGTACTTGAGACAATAATTTGGTGTTTCCAGAGCATCTAGCTGAAGTAGAGTAATATGTACAGTATCTTCTAATATTGTTAGTTTAGGTAGCAGGCCATGGAAGACATGCTATCACAGCTTTTATCCTGCACTGCAGTAGCCCAACAAAACCCTGGATTTCATGACTTGGCCAATAATTCTGTGTCAAACCATTAATATTCAGTCCCTGTGTGTGGTGGTTTAACACCAATGTGCAGGTAAACTTCACCACACTGCTCTCCCAATCCCCCTCCTGAGAAGAAGAGAGGATGAAGATTTTATGAAAAAAAAAATCATATGTTGAGATAAGGACAGGGAAATCACACACCAATTACAGTGATACAGTCATGGGTAAAATAGACTCAGTGTAAGCGAGAGTAATATAATGTATTACCTATCACTAACAGAGTAGAGCAGTGAGAACTAAAAGAAAACTCAAAAAAACATTTCCTCCATCCACCCTCTTCAACATCCTCCCCCTGAGTGGCACAGGAAAACAGGGAATGGGAGTTGAAGTCAGTCTCTAACACTATCTCTGCCACTCCTTCATGGTAACTCTCTTCCCCTGCTCCAGCATGGGGTACCTTCCATGGGATGCCATTCTTCCCGAAATTATCCTGTGTGGGATTCCCACGGGCAGCAGCTCTTCAAGAACTGTTCTAATATGTGCCTGTACCATGGTGTCAGTCCTTCAGGAGGAAACTTCAGCATGGTTTCCCCATGGGTGGCAATTCCCAATAGACCTCCTGTTCCACCATGGGCTCCTCTCCATGGGCTGCAGTTCTGGCCTGGATTCTGTTCCTGTGAGGGCTCTCCATGGGTTGCAGCCTCCTTCAGGCCACATCCACCTGTTCCACTGTGGGCTCCTCTGTGGGCTGCAGCATGGAGATCTGCTCCACTGTGTTACCCCATGGGCTGCAGGGGGACAGCCTGCTCCAGGTGTCCCCCTGTTTCTTTGTGTTTATTTACTGTTTAGAGTACGTTAACAAATATTATTTATTTATTTATTTATTTATTGGTGGAATGGCTTATCAGGCAAGAGGAAGCTTGGCCATTTGTCTTTCCCTGGCTATTAATTTCATGTTTGATGGTACATTATGACATGCTCTCTCTTAGAACATGCTCTTTCTTAGAATGAACAGCAGCATACAGCAAGAACACAATCTTTAAGTGGACTGGAGACCTAATTCTTGAAAACCAGGAGTAGATAGGCAGCAAGAATTCCTAGATGAGAGAAATAAATAAACTTTCCTAGATGGAGATAGAATGACCCAGAATTTGTTACAACTCTGGAAACCATCAAAAATTCCAGTACTGATATGTTTTCAGACCTTGGTTTGAATCTTTCTTACATGACATATCTGAACAGTTTTCTACTTCCGTTTTTGCTATCTGTAAAATTAAAAGTAGTTTAATCTTCAGTAAAATGGGATAACAGCTACAAAAATGATTAAACATAGAACACGTTATCAAGACAACACAACTTTCAAGGCACACCTTGCAGCTACATATAAATTCCTTCTGTGTTGTAATTCTTGTTTGGTAATGTTAGAGAAATGACCCATTTTATCCTGTGTCACCCTGCATGCTCTTCGTTAGAGATCCACTGACTAAGGGCTCTGTCTTTGGCCTCTGTCTCCCAGTTTCACATTTCACTGTCTTCCAGATCATTAAGTAATCCCATAATTGAAATATGCTGTTACACTGTGATTCAGACACTACTGGCCTGATGAGTGGAGGACTCCCTGTAAAACTTGTTCCTTATTACTGCATTATACATCTAAAATCTGGACCAAGAGATTGCATAGTGCAAATGTAGTAAGGTGGGGATTTATTTATTTATTTATTAACCAGTTATCATAGAGGTTTTTGGTAATACATTACCTTTCTAGTTTATTTCACTAGTTTTCATACAGCAATTACTAGAATACATACTAGAATTACTACATACTACATACTACATACTACATACTAGAATTCATACAGCAAAGAAAACATTAACTGTATAATTATCACAGAATCACAGAATCACAGAATTTCTAGGTTGGAAGAGACCTCAAGATCATCGAGTCCAACCTCTGACCTAACACTAACAGTCCCCACTAAACCATATCCCTAAGCTCTACATCTAAACGTCTTTTAAAGACCTCCAGGGATGGTGACTCCACCACTTCCCTGGGCAACCCGTTGCAATGTCTAACAACCCTTTCGGTAAAGAAGTTCTTCCTAAGATCCAACCTAAAATTCCCCTGGCGCAACTTAAGCCCATTCCCCCTCGTCCTGTCACCAGGCACGTGGGAGAACAGACCAACCCCCACCTCGCTACAGCCTCCTTTGAGGTACCTGTAGAGAGCGATAAGGTCACCCCTGAGCCTCCTTTTCTCCAGGCTGAACAGTCCCAGCTCCCTCAGCCACTCCTCATAAGACTTGTTCTCCAGGCCCCTCACCAGCTTCGTCGCTCTTCTCTGGACTCGCTCAAGCACCTCCATGTCCTTCTTGTAGCGAGGGGCCCAAAACTGAACACAGTACTCGAGGTGCGGCCTCACCAGAGCCAAGTACAGGGGGACGATCACCTCCCTAGTCCTGCTGGTCACACTGTTTCTTATACAGGCCAGGATGCTGTTGGCCTTCATGGCCACCTGAGCACACTGCTGGCTCATATTCAGCCGACTGTCAACCATCACTCCCAGGTCCTTCTCTGCCTGGCAGCTCTCCAACCACTCATCTCCCAGCCTGTAGCTCTGCTTGGGGTTATTGTGCCCCAGGTGCAGGACCCGGCACTTGGCCTTGTTGAACTTCATGCAGTTGACCTCAGCCCATCGGTGCAGCCTATCCAGATCCTCCTGCAGAGTCTTCCTACCCTTGAGCAGATCGACACACGCACCTAACTTGGTGTCATCTGCAAACTTACTGAGGGTGCACTCAATGCCGTCGTCCAGATCATCGATGAAGATATTAAAGAGGACCGGCCCCAGCACCGAGCCCTGGGGAATGCCACTAGCGATCGGCCTCCAACTGGATTTGACTCCATTTACCATGACTCTCTGGGCCCGGCCATCCAGCCAGCTCTTAACCCAATGAAGCGTACACCAGTCCAAGCCAAGAGCAGCCAGTTTCCTGAGGAGAATGCTGTGGGGAATGGTGTCAAAAGCCTTGCTGAAGTCAAGGTAGACCACATTCACAGCCTTTCCCTCATCCACCCAGCGCGTCACTTTGTCATAGAAGGAGATCAGGTTTGTCAAGCAGGACCTGCCCTTCATAAACCCATGCTGACTGGGCCTGATCGCCTGCTTGCCCCGCAAGTGCTGCGTGATGACTCTCAAGATAATCTGCTCCATGAGCTTCCCTGGCACTGAGGTCAAACTGTAGTTTCCTGGGTCAGTCCTCCGGCCCTTCTTGTAGATGGGCTTCACGTTTGCTAGCCACCAGTCAACTGGGATCTCCCCCAATAGCCAGGACTGTTGATAAATGATGGTAAGCGGCTTGGCCAGCTCTTCCACTAGTTCTCTCAGTACCCTCGGGTGGATCCCCTCCGGCCCCATCGACTTGTGCACTTCCAAGTGCCGTACCAGGTCACCAACCATTTCTTCGTGTATAGTGAGGGCCACATCCTGCTCCCCATCCCCTTCCACCAGTTCAGGGAACTGGGTATCCAGAGAACAACCGATATTGCCGCTAAAGACTGAGGCGAAGAAGGCATTAAGCACCTCCACCTTTTCCTCATCTCTTGTAACTAAGTTTCCCCCCGCATCCAGTAAAGGATGGAGATTCTCCTTAGTCCTCCTTTTTGTGTTGATGTATTTATAAAAACATTTTCTGGCAGTAGCCAGATTGAGCTCCAGTTGAGCTTTGGCTTTTCAAATTTTGTCCCTGCACAGCTTCGCAACATCCTTATAGTCCTCCTTAGTGGCCCGCCCTCTTTTCCAAAGATTATAAACCCTCTTTTTTCTCCTAAGCTCGAGCCACAACTCTCTGTTCAGCCAGGCCGGTCTTCTTCCACGCCGGCTCGTCTTTGGGCACGTGGGACAGACCGCTCCTGAGCCATTAAGATTTCTTTCTTGAAGAGCGCACAGCCTTCCTGGGCTCCTCTGTCCCTCAGAACCACTTCCCAAGGGACTCTGCCAACCAGTGTCCTAAACAGCTCAAAGTCAGCCCTCCAGAAGTCCAAGACAGAGGTTTTACTGGTCCCCTTCCTGACTTCGCCAACTATTGAGAACTCTACCATTTCGCGGTCACTCTGCCCAAGACAGCCCCCAACCACCACATCTCCCACCAGTCCTTCTCTGTTAGTGAACGGAAGGTCTAGCGGGGCACCTTCCCTGGTAGGCTCGCCAACCAGCTGCGTCAGGAAGTTATCTTCCACGCTCTCCAGAAACCTCCTGGACTGCTTTCTCTGGGCTGTGTGTTGTGCTTCCAGGATATGTCTGGGAAGTTAAAGTCCCCCACAAGAACAAGCGCTGATGGTTTCGCAACTTCTGCCAGCTGTCTGTAGAACTCTTCATCCGTCCCCTCATCCTGGTTTGCCGGTCTATAACAGACCCCCATCAGGATGCTTGCCTTGTTGGCCTTCCTGCTGATCCTAACCCATAGAGACTCCACCTTATCATTCCCAGCCTCAAGTTCGAAAACATCAAAACACACTCTAATATAGAGAGCCACTCCAGCCCTTCCGTGCTGCCTGTCCCTTCTGAAGAGCCTATAGCCAGACATGGCAGCACTCCAGTCATGAGAGTGGTCCCACCACATTTCCGTGATTGGAACCAAGTCATAGCCTGTGTGCTGCACAATGGCTTCCAGCTCCTCCTGCTTGTTGCCCATGCTGCGTGCATTAGTGTAGATGCACTTCAGCTGAGCCTTTGCCTTCTCCCCCAGCCTTGCCACTGTTCCCCCTGGCACACCTCCAACAAGCTTTGTTTCATCCCTGTCCCCCTTCTTACCTAGTTTAAAGCCCTCTCAATGAGCCCTGCCAGCTCCTGGGCCAGGATCCGTTTTTCCCTCGGGGACAGCTGGGACCCGTCTGTGGCCATCAGGCCGGCTGCGGAGTAAAGCGCCCTGTGGTCAAAGAACCCAAAACTTCTGTGTTGGCACCAGCCTCTGGGCCATATGTTTATCATGTGGGCTTCGTGTGTCCTCTCTGAACCCCTCCCTGCCACTGTAGGAATGGATGAAAACACCACCTATACTCCCGCTCCACCCACTAACAATCGCAGCCCCCTGAAGTCCCGTTTGATAGCCTTCAGGCTTCTCTTGTCAATGTTATCACTGCCAGCCTGGACTATCAGTAGTGGGTAGTAATTGGAGGGGCGAACCAGGTTGGGAACCTTTCTGGCAACATCCCTGACCCTGGCCCCAGGGAGGCAGCAGACCTCCCTACATGTAGGGGCAGGCCGACAGATAGGGCCCTCCATTCCCCTGAGAAGGGAGTCGCCCACAATGATCACCCGTCTTTTCTTTTTGGTGGAAGTAGTCTTGAGGCGTGGAGCAGATTTCCTCGCCATAGGCTTCCTGGTTAAACTTCCTTTCACATCCTTATCCACCACCCTCTCGAGCTCCAGGGCCTCAAACCTGTTGCATAAGGGCACCTGGGAAGGTGGGGCAGGTAGGGGGGCGTTTCCTGCAACATCGAGCAGGAACCTGTCTCCATTCCTCCTCAACTCCATGTCCCCTCTCTCTGCCCGACAGCAACTGGGCTGGGGGTCCACCCCCGTTTGGGGAGTCTCACTTCGGTGCCTCTCCTTCAGGCCTTGCAGGGAGTTGCTCCACCAGTCTATCTCCCTCTCACACTCCCTGATGGCCTTCAACCTCTCCACCTCCTCCTTGAGCTCTGCCACCAGGTGGACCAGGTCATCCACCTGCTTGCACCTCACACACACGGTATCTCTGCCTCCTTCAGATGGCAGCAGCAGGCTCTGGCACTCCCTGCATCCAGAGACCTGAGCTGCTGCATTTTTGAGCAGGCAGTCTGTCTGAGTGGCTACAGACTTTCTAGAGTGAGCTCTCTGCATAACGTGGACCATCGCGGCCTAGCTGGTGGTCAAAAGCTTTCAGATGAAGTGTTCTTAGGCGCGGGCGGGATCGCTCTGCCCTCCCTGGTCGCCCTGCCTATGCGAAATGCCATCCAAACTACCGCGCCCCTCCCTTCTGATGTGCCCTGCCCTGTTTGCCCATCCTGTTCGCGGCGCTCCTGGTCGCTCATGCTCGCTAGGGGATGCTTTTGAACGGCCGGGGAGGGGGCACTGTTTGCTCTGCCTACGCCTCATCAGCATCCCTCATGAGGGCTGCCGGGTTGTGGCGGCTCCCTCAGCTGCCTCGAGTAGCCTTGATGCCGGGAAAATAGCCCTGCCTGTTCCGATCCCCCGCTCCGCTGCAGAGCACGTCTGCCCCGGAGCCGATCGCCTCGGCAAATTTTCAGATTTGTCATCAATAAAACTGAAAGTTGTGAACATTACATCCTGTGAAGTGCCCAGATCCATATTCATGTGGTGCTGTAGAAGTAAACCAGAGCAGAACGTGTAAGATAATCAGGCATCTGGAAAGAATAATAAATAACGAAAAACTGAAGAAAGGAAGATTCTACAGCCTGAGAAAGAAAAGATAGTGTCAATACAAAAACAAAAACAACAACAACAACAACAACAAACAGTATAAAGAAGGGAAATAACGTGTTATAGAACAAAATAACAACAAGAACAACAACAAAAAACTAATAAATAGGAGAAGGTAAAGTTCTTAATGTGGTGGTAGAATTTCTGGTAGTGAAAGTCTTTAAGAATAGGTTTAATAAATAACTCCCAAAAGTGATGTTAAAAGAATTTTGGACAATATTCAAAATTTGAGTTGTGCTTCATGGTTTTCCTTGCCCGAGGGAGTTCAGGTCAATTCCACAGTCCAAATCCTTGCAACTTCTGAACTTGCGATAACTAATAAAATCTTCCTTGTCTCTTACGGCTAAGGAAATTAGCTCAGGAAGATGAAAATGAGATATATTCATCGCCTCCCCCTCCTTTTCTCTCTAGTCCTCTCCTCTCCTCCTCTTCTCTTCTTCCTATTCAGCATGTCTAGTATCTGTAACAGGAAGCAATCTTCAATGAATTTTAGAAACCTGTGCACCATCGTGTTGTTTTTCCAACAAATGCCTAGGTAATTGAAGTCACCCATGTGGATTAGGTTTTGTTGTACCAAGACTTCCTTGAGAAGCTGAAGTATGGCTTTGTTGGCCTTGTTGTCCTGACTGGGAGGTCAGTAACAGACACTTAATGTATTTGAGTTACTTGCAGGTATTTTGAGAAATTCCCCATGTGTACATAAATGTTTGCTTAACTATCTGAGACATTGGTCTTCACAGAGCTTTTTATCTACCAATGTATTAAGAAAAAGTAAATATATATATACATACATATATATATACTTTTGGTTTAAATAAGAAAAAGTAAATACACACATATATATATACTTATATATATATATTTTTTTTTGTTTAAAGAATTCTAATACATAAGCAGAAAAGATATTGGAAGAATACACACATAGGAAGCATACAGGTAAAACAAAACAAAACAAAAAGAAAAAAAAAACAAATAAAGAGAATAAGAGAATATATTTATTCTTATATATATATATATATATATATATATTTCTTACATGCTTTTTATTTACCAGTTTCAACGCTGTTGTATTGGAGGTATCAAGGTTACTTCTCATAAAATTATTTAACACCTAAATATGAGCCAATACCATTGCTATTTCTTATGCATTTGGTCCTGCACTGTATCCCATATTATATGCCATACTATATGCTAAATTCAGATGTCTAATTTAGAAGCCTAATCAATTTAGATTGTCTTTATATTTGTTAGAAAAATATATGACTTTAGTTGGTTATTAAAATGTTGAGAAGGTTGAATTGTCCTTTTATCTGTTTCCTTTGATTATTAGGATCATGATTGAGGTTTCTTAGAGAAAATTCTCAGAATTGAATATGATTAAACATGATGAAACCAATCTATCCAGAGCCCAAACAACAACAACAACAAGTTAAATTATTAGGTTCCCAATACATATTAGGAAATAAGTTGGGCATCTAAGCAATGTGAAGGGGTAGTTAACTTTATGACACTGCTGAGAGTGCCCAGGCCAACCAGCTAGCATAAATAAATATTTTCAATAAAAAGAAAATCATTATTCAGGCATTACATCAGCAGATTCTCCCATGTGGAATGCTTGTATCTTCCACTGGCAAAAGGTGAGCTAAGGGGCAACTCTAGTTGCACCTCAATGTGAACAGAATTAAGAAAGAGAAAACAAACAAACAAACAAAAAAACAAAAAAACACACCACCTGCTACAAAACAGAAGCTGGAAGAGAGAGGAATGAGAAACAGCCCTAAAGACACCCAAGTGAGTGAAGAAGGAGGGGGAGGAGGTGCTCCAGGTGCTGGAGCAGACATTCCCCAGAGGCCAGTAGAGAGGCTCATGGTGGAGAAGGCTGTCCCCCTGCGATCAATTCTGTATGATAGCAGAGCAGATCTCCAGTCTGCAGCCTATGGAGGAGCCCAAGGTGGAGCAGATGGATCTGGCCTGAAGGAGGCTGTGGTCCATGGAGAACTCCCACCAGAGCAGTCTCTGGACTAGACCTGTAGCCCATGCGGAGGAGCTGATGGTGGAGCTGATGGTGTCAGCTGCCACCCATGGGGAGAACAACATTGAAGCAGTTTGCTTCTGTCAGATAGAACCCATGTAGAAGCAGTTCTTGAAGAGTTACTGTTTGTGGGAAGCCCACATAGGATCTGTTCTGGAAGGGATGTATCCCATGGGAGTTGTTGTTATTCTGGTATTCTTCGGTGGCACAATTCTTGGGCATATGAGCAAAAGTAGTAATTGAACCACTTTGATGTACAAATTATCTGATTTCTAAATATATATATATTGTAATTGGAAGTGCAGTTAAGACCTGAAATGATTGTCCAACCAATTGTCTAGAATTTTTGACAAAGGTCAGTTTGACTGTGCTAAGCAAAAAACATATCTAATAACAAAGGAAATAAAATATGTTAATTCTGTATGTTGTGATATCATGGAGTAGAATCATAGAATGTCTTGGTCTGGAAGGGACCTTAAAGATCAAGTAGTTCCAACCCTCCTGCCATGGGCAGAGATACCACCCACTCGATCAGGTTGCCCAGGGCCCCATCCAGCCTGGCCTTGAACATCTCCAGGGCGATACACAGCTTCTCTGTGGAAATTGTTCAAGAGCCTCAACACCGAGTGGAGAATTTCCTCCTGACATCTACTTTAAATCTCCCCTATTCTAGTTTAAAACCATTCCCCCTTCTCCTATCATTATCTGTCTGAGAAAATGTCACTCTCCATCCTTTTTCATAAGCCACCTTTAAGTACTGAAAGACTGCAATGAGATCTTTCCAGATCCTTCTCTTCTTCATGCTGAACATTGCAAGCCCTCTTCGACTTTTTTTTCATAGAAGAGGTGTTCCAGCCCTCTGATCATCTCTGTGGCCTTTTTCTGGACCCACTCTAACAGATCAACATCCTTCTTGAGCTGGGAGCCCCAGACATGGATCTGGGACACCAACAGGTGCTTCCCAAGGGCATAACAGAGGGGGTCAATCACCACCCTTGGCCTGCTGGTCACACCTCTTTTGGTGCAGGCCAGGATGCAGTTGGCCTTCTGGGCTGCAAACATGTGCTGCTGGCTCATGTCGAGCTTTTCATCCACCAGAACCCCCTCATCCTTCTCTACACCGCTGCTCTCAATGAGTGCTTCTCCTAGTCTGTCCTCATGTCTTGGAGTGCCCCGACCCAGGTGCAGCACCTTGATCTTAGACTTGATGAACCTCATGAGGTTCACATGGACCCACTTCTCAAGCTAGTCCAGATCCCTCTGGATTGTAACCCTTCATTCTCTTGTATCGACTGTACCACTCAGCTTGGTGTCATCTGAATACTTGCTAAGGGTGCACTCAATCCCACTATGTCATTAATATTGATATTAAATAGTACTGGTCCAAGGTCCAAGGACAGAACCCTGAGGGATACCACCTGCCACCAGCCTCCACGTGGACATAGAGATATTGACCACATCTCTGACCATAACCATCCAGACAATTCCTTATTCACCAGATGGTCCACACTTGAAAACCATCTCTCCAATCTGGAGACCAGAATGTCATGTGGAACCTTATAAAAGGCCTTTTAGAATTCCAAATAGATGACGTCTGTTAGTCTTCCCTTGTCAATTAATGCAGTCATTCCATCATAGAAGGCCACCAGATTGGTCAGGCACAAATCACTCTTCGTGAAGACATGTTGGCTGTCTCACATCACCTCCTTGTTTTGCATGTGCCTTAACATTGCTTCCAGGATGATCTAATCCATGATCTTCCTAGGCACAGAGGTAAGGATCTCTGGTTTGTAGTTCCCTGGGTCTTTCTTTCTATTCTTTCTAAAAATGGGTGTGATGTGTCCCTTTTTCCAGTCACCAGGGAATTTGCCTGACTGCCATGATTTTTCAGATATGATGGAGAGAGGCTTTGCAATTTTATCAGCCAGTTCCCTCAGTATCCTTTGTTGCGTGTCATTGGGCCTTGCAGATATATTTCATCAGGTGATCTCAAACCTGCTCTTCACTTACAGTGAGTGTGACTTTGCTCCCCCATCCCCTACCTAGATGTTCAGGGACTCAAGAGATATGGGAAGCCTGTCTGTTGGTGAGGAAAAGAAGTTATGGAGTAGCTCAACATTCTTCATGGCTGTTGTTACAAGTTCTCCCTTCTCATGTATCAGAAGGGTTACACTCTCCTTGGCCTTTCTTTTCTGGTCAATGTACCTGTAGAATACCTTCTTGTTATTCTTTGCATCCCTTGCCAAATTCAGTTCTATCTGTGCCTTGGCATTCCAGATCCCATCCCTGCACATCTGGAAAACATCCCTATATTCTCCCCAGGCTACATATCTCCACTTCCACTGCCTATGCTTTTCCTTCTTGCACCTCAGTTTGACCAGCAGGTCCTTGTTCAACCATACTGGTTTCCTTCCTTCCTTGCTTCGTTACACATAGAGAAGGCCAGTTGTTGCATTCTAAGAAAAAGTTTCCTTAAAAAGCTGTCAGCTCTGTTCAGCTCCTTTGTCCCTAAGGACCAAATTCCAGGAGATTTCATCCATGAGGTCTTTAAACCTTCATGAGGAAGTTAACCTCAACATACTCCAGGAATTTACTGTATTGCTTACTGCCTGCTGTGTGTTCCCAGCAGACATCTGGGTGCTTGAATTCCCCCATCATGATGAGAGCATGTGTCTTGTAGCTGAAGGAAGAAGGCCTCATCAACAGGCTACACTTGATCAAGGAGAATCAGGAATATCCTGAAATAAAGTCTAACAATATTTTTCAGAATAGGTTAAAGAATTAGGGAAGGAACATTGCAAATTTTAAGTTTATTGCTTGTAAAATCTTTCATTGTTTTGAAGAAGACAAAAAAACAAAAACAAAAACAAAAACAAAAACAAAACAGCCCTGACATTTGGATATTCTTTTCAATTGTCGTTTTAAATGTGGAATATAAAATATTTTTGGAGTTGAAAGCTATTGGATTCTATTAGTTATCTATATAACATGTGAATTAAGAGTACCTTATTTGGAAGAAATAGCTGATAATATCAGAAGTAATCTGTGGTAGCTTTAAAAAGCTTGAATTATTTCTATTAAAGCACTGTAAGATCACTTATTAAACACTATAAGATCAGTCAAATTGTGAAGCATGGAAAACGCCTGTTAGAAAATTGTAGTTATTTCACTGATAATTCATTTTGATGCAATTTTAGACAGAATCTGGTTCATTATCTGTACTGTTGTACTTTAATACAGTGCAACAGAGAAAGAAAAAATACTTTGTGAAACAAGCTAACTGTCCTTTTTCCCTTCATCTGTTGTAAGAATAACCCAGCCACTCTGTTAGATCATTCATTTTTCTTATCACGGAGAGGCTGCTGCCAGGAATGATTCTGGTAAACAGAACTGTATTTCCCTCATTTTAAAATTTGAGTGTGTTCCTATTAAGGAAAAAAAAAAAAAAAAAAGCAATAATCAAACAAAGTTGTCTTGTACATGGAGAAGGTATTATGTTAAGTTTGACCTTGACCTACAACTCTCGACATCAGCATCAGCTCCGGAAAATGTGCCAGTTTTCTTGCCTAGTTTGTTAAAGTGGTGAAGCTTCACTATTACTGTAAGCACGTATTTTACATACACACACAAGTGTGCTTATTTCCATGAAGCCAGAGGTAACAAAGCTCTCTTTGTATCTAGCAAATATAATTCTTTCTTCCTTGCATAATTACTTAGATGTTTTTGTTTGAAATTCTATTCACATTGACACTTTATGTATGTGTGAAACTGGTTTGAATGATGTCTACATTCATTATTTTTTCCACAGTAACTATACCCTCACAAGGTACATGATCCCAGAGCAAAGAAAAGTTAAGAATTTAAAACTCTGAGGGTTCCTTTGTAGGGACCAGTATAATTTTTTAATTCACATTCTTTTCACTTTCTTAGTTTCTATAATCCCTGAAGAGAACAGAGTCAAACTTAGTGTTTTAATTAGGATTTTCAGGATTTATGGCCTGCAGCAACAAAAGAAATATATATATATATATTCAAGGGTTGTTGTGGGAAAAAGGAGTGGGTCAGGGTTGAATTCTTGTGACTGTCATTTACATTTTCTAAGAACAAATGTCAAAAGTTAAAGTGGTTTTATGATTCACAACCCAGTGTGATTGAGAGGGTTTTGCATTAAATATTGGTAAGAAACACCTATCAAAGAGTTTGGGCAAGAAATGTCACTCTGAGAAAGAATACACTGGATGATGACAACAACTAAGGTTCAAGAATAAAAATTTCACATATTGCTATGCTGATTTTATAAATGCAGATGTTACAAATGTACTGCGTTGGTAGTGCGCATACACTGCAAAATTTTATGGGGGCAGTTAAAAAATGATTTTGCACCAGGGAACCAGAGTTTTTGAAAAGATGTTTGAAACCTGACATTACTTCAAATGTTCTCAGATTGACTATTGTACAAAAATTTTGAAAAAGTACATCTTTGCCCTCCTTTGCTTTACAATAGAAGTTTAATAAAGGGTCAGCTGTAAAGCATTCAGAGCCACCAGATGAATGAAGCATAATTATTCCATTTTTACTTAATTATGCAGATTCCTGTTCTGGTCTTGTTGGTACCTGATTTGTTTGATTGTTTCTTGATGAATGCTTGACAGTCACAGTAGGCCAAACTGTGTAAGGGGATCAAGAAAATAACTATTGGCAATTTCTCATTGAATATCATGCAAATCTGGTGGTATTCTGTTACTAATCTATGGTAGTTTAACAAAACAGAATAGCAAAAGCATTATTGCAACTCTTTCTCTTTTCAGTGAAACTTTGCAGTAAAAATGTTCACAAAAAGAAAAAAAAAAAAAAGAAAAAAAGAAAAAACAAAATGAGTCTGCCAAGACTATTAAAATAAGAGGAAGATAAAAAAAAAAAAAAATAAAAATGAAAAACTAAAAAACAGCAAACAGTAAACAGCATTAAAGATCTGAAGGAAAAAAGTTATTAAGAAAAAATAAAATAAAATAAAATATAATAAACATTACTGCTGCTCCCCAAAAGAAGGGTTTTTCACAGCTGACGGAAGGAGAGAAAAGGGAGAGGATGAGAAATTGAGTTATGGGGAAAACTTATGACAACCATTTTGTTTTGTTTTGTTTGTTTTCAATAAATATATTTTAATAAATAAATGAAAATATCTAAAAAGACTCCAAAAAAAAAAAGTAAGCATTGTGAAAAATTATTTTTGATTAGTAGCTCTGTTTCAGGCTATATTTCCTAGGTGTTCTAGATACACGGGAAGACTATTGTGGAAAAGATAAGAGAGGAGAATCAAAATTTAAAGGTACCAATGAGAGATGTCAACCAAACACCTATCTATGCTTATTTTTTTCATATTAATTAAATGCTTAACTACAAACTATGCATTTGAAAATTTACCCTATACTATAATAAAATAGTGTCTAACAAGGGAATGTAATTAACTTGGAAAGGAAAAGGGAAAGAAAAGAACAAAACAAAAAGGATGAGAAAAACATAACTACCTAGATTATTTGTATGTGTAGATTAATAGTTCAATATTACAATTTCTTTTTTTCCCTTAAATGAAACATGAGTATCTCAATCAAGACTGTCATAACTAGGTAGCTAGATAGCTGATTATATATTTTAATAGTGGAGATGAAGTTTAATGAAAGACTTGAAGAAAGACTATATTTTTAATGCTGCATTGGTATAAAACAAATAAATAGATCAAATTGAGATATGTGTGAATCAGACCTAATGTTAGAAAAAGTGACTGGAGAAATTAAAACTGTTCAGCTATACTACAGTAAATGGATACTCACAATTTGTTTCAATTAGGCACTTTTCCAAACCCTATTTATTTCTTGAAACATAGACAGAAAATCCTATTTTACATTTATTTTTAGAAAAATGCCAATTTAGCAAGAATTTACTCTAACTTGGAGACAAAGGGAATAGTGACAGGGAAAAATATTCACATATATACTAACATATCCAAAATGAACAGATTCAAAGCTGAAATTTAAATCACCGTGTCTCAATTTCTGTACATATATTGTAGTATTTGTACACCTCAGTACAAAGAACCTGTTCAAAGGACCTCAGTACTCAGTACCTCTGAGTTCAGCCTTTCAAAAATCTTTGAAAGTACTCATTATGTCGACATATGTGAGAAATAAACAAACTAATAAAAGAACAAAAGACAAAGCCTTGGTCTTCAGCTGGATACCTCTAATGTTGAATATCAGTCTCTGAAAAAAAACAAATAAAGACATTTGCAAGGTACTACTACGAAGTTTACTTTGTTAATTTATGACTTTTGATTTCTATTTGACTTCTATTTGACTACAAAATTGGTCACCATTTGGTCAGGATATAAAATTAATAATCTCAATTCTTCATTATTAGATGAATGCAAATGAGAGTTGGCAATTGTTTTTCTGATCTATCTTAAAGTTTATGGAAGAAATTTGTGTCGGGCATTATCTATTTATGCAATAAGAGTAATAGAGAAAAACATTTTTTTTTTTTCTAATTCCTTCTTGCATCTTGGACAAGTCAACCATAAAGCAAAGGAAGACAATAGCTTCTTTCAGTATCTAGCAGATAAGTGGGAGAGAATTGCTATCGCCTACATTGAACAAGATTTCCATGAAACTGCTAAAATACAATAGTACAAACCATAACACTTTCTAAAAGCTTTTACTTCATGCATGCTATCCATCATTACTTTCCATACAGATTAACTCCTGTGTAAGACATACATAGATATTCACACACTCTCGTTTTGCTAAAAACACAGTCATAAAAATTAGCATGGTTGTCTTTTTCATTAAAGCATGTGGACACATTTTTTCAGAACAAAATCTAACTTTCTAACCACCATTCTAACCACCAAAATCTAACCACCATTCTTACTTATGGGAATAAGGACAAGAAGGAGAAATATTGAAAATATGTGGAATTTTACTCTGACAAAAATTAATGAAAATGGTTCATCTTTTTTTTTTTTTTTTTTTTTTTTTTTTTTTTTTTTTTTTTTTTTGCTTTTAGTTTATCTCAGTTTTATATCACAAGAGATATATCTAAAAGAATCATGAATTTTATGGGGAAATCATTAGCAATTGTCATTTTAGTTTGTTGGAAAAAATAATCAAATTTATTTATGTTTTATTAACAATTTCAGTCAAAAGTACAGTATGCCACTATAAAATTATACAAATTAATTTTTGGACAGTTAATTATTATAAGTGGTCATAATCTCACATACTTTTTCAAACATTGATGAGGACATCTGAAAATTATTAATACTGTTCTATCTTCAACAGGGGTGGAAGAATCACAGGGAGAATCTATTTCACATTAGTTTTCTCCTAACAGAAAAATAATGATGATAATGTTATGTTTATTATGTGTAATTTTCTTTTAAATCTGTATGCATATAGTCATGAATATGAAATGATGGAAGCCGTATGACTGAAATACATGCCTTGCATTAGACAATGTCTTGCATTAGACAATAAGAATTTGGCACTGAGTTCCTAGTTTGAATAATCTGAATACGGACTTAAACCACAGAGTTCATATTAAAATACATTGGGGAAAAATAATAATAATATATATATAATATACATAATATATATATGTATATACATACACATACATAAAATCAATAAATCAATAAGTAACATATTATATATATATATGTAAATATAAGTTTCACCAGCAACAAAGAAATTTTAATCAGATTTAAGTTTATGTATTTGTCAAAAAGGAAGGGAAAATAAAAATGAAAATATTTTACTAATGTCTACTTCAGAAAACAATGTATGGTAGAAATTTAAAACTCAGTCTCAGAATATAACTCATGACTCATCATGCACTTGTATATCCTCTACCTGATGATAGCCTACTAATAGTCATGCTACTTCTGTTTCTTTAATGCCAATGAAAGTTTTTGCCATCTTTGATGTCTTGATTGGAAGACAATCATATACACTTTCTAAATTACCTTGCTGAAAAAGGGCAGAGGGATTTGATCAGGTTTGAGATCATCTAATAATGGAAAGAGCAATTGACATAATTTATCTGGATTTGTGCAATGCATGTGATGCTGTCTGTGATGGTTTTACTCGGGTTGGCAGCCGAGTTCCACCACAACCGCTCTCTCACTCCCCCTCCTCAAAGAGGAGAAAATACGATGAAAGGGGCTCAAGGGTTGAGATAAGGACTAGGAGATCGCGCAATTATCGTGACGGGCAAAACAGACTCAGCATAGAGAGAAAGTAAGATTTATTGCTTATACTAACAAGCTAGAGAAGTGAGAAACAAAGAAAAGAAACGAAAAGCACCTTTCCCCCATCCACCCTCTTCCACCTCCTCCCCCCCCGAGCGGCGCAGGGGAACGGGGGAAGGGGGGTTATGGTCAGTCTACAGCACTTCTTCTCTGCCGCTCCTTCTCGGTCACTCTTGTCCCCTGTGCTGTGGGGTCCCACCCACGGGATGCAGTCCTTGC
>CM021765.1:146980555-146999347 GCA_011076525.1 Nettapus auritus
GGGGCCCTTACCAAACATGGGGCAGCTTCTAGATCCTTCTCACAGAAACCACCCCTATGGCCCCCCTCCTACCAAAACCTTGCCACGTAAACCCACTACACTGTCCCCCATCACATCCTTGTCTCTAAATTGGAGAGACATGGATTTGATGGATGGTCCACTCATTGGGTAAGGAATTGGCTTGATGGTTTTAGTCATAGAGCTGCAGTCAATGGCTCACTGTCCAGGTAAAGATCAGTGACTAGTGGTGTATCTCAGGGGCCCAAACTGGGAACGGCATTCTTTAACATCTTGGTGACAAAAACAGTGAAATTAAGTGCATCCTCAGTGAATTTGCTGATGACACCAAGCTGAGTAGTGTGATCAACACACTGGAGGGAAGGGATATCATCCAGAGGGACCAGAACAGGCTTGCGAGGTGGGCCTGTGCAAACCTCATGAGATTCAACAAGGCCAAGTGCAAGGTCCTGCATCTAGACTGGGGCAATCCCAAGCCCAAACACAGGCTGGGAAGAGAATGGGTTGAAAACAGTCCTGAGGAGAAAGACCTGGGGGTGTTGTTTGATGAGAAGCTCGACATGTGCCAGCAATGTGACACTGCAGCCCAGAAAGAGCAACCATATCCTGCTCTGTATCTAAAGGATGGACAGCAGGCCAAGGAAGGTGATTCTCTCCCTCTACTCTGCTCTCGTGAGACCCTACCTGAAGTACTGCATTCAGTTCTGAGGCCCCCAGAAAAAGAAGGACATGGAAGGATTAGAATGAGTACAGAAGGGTGCCATGAAAATCATCAAAGGACTGGAGCACCTTTCCTTAAAAACTGAGGTTATACCTCATCAATGTGTATAAATACCTGAGGGAGGGGTGTAAAGTGGATGGAGACGGTCTCTTTTCAGTTGTGCCAATGACAGGACTAGAGGCAATAGACACAAACTGGAGAACTGGATATTCTGGCTGAATATGAGAGGGAATTTATTTACTGTGAAGTGTGACAGAGCACTGGAACAGGTTGAACAGAGAGGCTGTGGAGTCTCCTTCTCTGGTGATATTCAAAACCTGCCTAGATACCATCCTGTGCAATGTGCTCTAGGTGACCTTGCTTGACAGGGGGATTGGACTAGGTGATCTTCAAGAGGTCCCTTCCAACCTCAGCCATTCTGTGATTCTGTGATCGGCTTAGGGAGATGGGGTTGTGCAGCCTGGAGAAGACAAAGCTCCAGGGAGACCTTAAAACAACCTTCCAATAGGTGTCTACAGGAAAGATGTGGAGAACTCTCTTTATCAGATTGTGTAGTGATAGAACAAGGAGCAATGGCTTTAAACTGAAAGAGAGTAGGTTAGATTAAATATAAGGAAGAAATTTTTTACCTCTAGAAATGGGGGTGGTGAGGCTCTGGAACTGGTTGTCCAGAGAGGTTCTCAATGCCGCATTCCTAGAAATGTTCAAGGTGAGGCTGGATGGGGCTTTGAGCAACCTGCTCTAGTGGGAGGTGTCCCTGCTCATGGAAGGGGGGTTGGAATTAAATGATCTTTAAGGTCCCTTCCAATGCAAACCATTTTATGATTCTATGATTCTATGACTTCATTTTGAGAGCATTTTTAATAGATCAAATTTTCTTTTACCTCTTTACTTTTGACATCTAATCCCATTTTGAAATATCTGCTATATGAATTTTGCCCTATTTTATAAGTGCAGTAGAGATAGTTGTGCAATTTATCAGGGAGTGAAAGTAGAAAATGTAAAGTTACTCATTTTATGCATGGTGCACACAATATTTTCTTGAGGTTGTAGAGGGGAATACCTACATTTAAATGGTAAATGGGAGAATGGAAATTACTAGTCTTCAAGAGCACCAATTGCAAGATAAATAAAGAGTCTGTGTTATTTTAGTAGTAAATAATATGAAAATATAAACAGCTTTTGCTGTTGTTGCTCATAACAGCTTTACATAAAGTAAAATATGAAAAAAAACCTGCTTTCTTGAGACGTTAGAAAATTAAAACAAAACAAAACAAAACAAAACAGCTAGTATTTTCATCTCGTAGCCTTTTAAATAGTCTATTAATCAAAAGATATTAAATAGTTTGATTCCTTATCTTGCTACAAAGTTATTGGCCTGGTAACCTTACTGATAAGTAAGCTGTTTTTATTTGCAAACAGAAAAGATTCCTAACATTTTTAACAGGTGTTCTTTTCACCTTTCTAAAGATGCCTTTGATAGCTAAAAATATCTTAAATAGATTGTTATATTTTAATCTTTCAGCTCTTTTAGTTTTTTGTTTGTTTTCTTCTCTAATAGCTCTATTTCTCAATGAGATATCATGATAATCGTATTTGCAGAAATGGGTATAAAGTACACATATTACATATAATATTGTGTAGTGTTCAAATTAGGAATTTGGTGGTAACTATATAAAATCAAAAAGGTCTCAGAATGCTTACATATAGCCACAGGAAGTAACTAGGAAGTAACTAGAAAACTATTGTTTTCTCTTAGTTAGACCAGCAGGCATCCAGTACACTAAGAGGTACATTAATGATTCATAAATCCTTGTCATCTTTACTAGCTATTGGGAAGCTCCTGGTCTAGAAAGGTTTTTGACCATCACCACCACAAACATACAGATTTTATACTTTCTGTATACTACAAACACAAACAATAAGAAAGGAAATGTGAACATATCCTTGAACTTTCCCATTCTGTTTAAATAAATAAATAAATAAATAAATAATAAATAAATAAATACACCTAATATCCTCTGGAGAGAAAGAGAGGTATCTTTCTTTCTTTGTTTTTGTCTGGAGAAATCAATAGCTTCATATATTCAGCTAGTGACAAAGAAACTAGAGGAAATGAAAATGTGAATTAAAACTGCACGTTGAGATACATGCTGGCATCAGTCATACTGTTAAATTTCTAAGCATTTCAGCCACACTTTGAGGAACTTAACTGTGTTTCCAGTGCAGTACAAGCTTGAGTTACCTCTATATTTACCCATACTGTACTTGAAGGAAAATTTCCCTCCAGTTTATGGAACACTACACAGAAATGTCATGCTCTGGGGAGATGGGAAGGAAATAGGAAAAACAACAAAACAACTTTCTATTTTTTTTTTTTCATGGCTTTATATCCAGAAGGTGTATTAATGCTCCTGACCTACAATTGAATGTCCTACAATGAAGTCATCCTAGACAGATTTTACAAATGTTGCATCCATACTTGCCAATTCTTGCATTTAAGAATTATGTTATTGTAATTTATATACATACAGTACATAAATATCCATATATGCAATATACATTCAGAAATGCATCTACACTTACATACCTTTATGATTTTTTAAGATGGGAAAAAGGAATTACTTAAATACACTATATGAAAATAAGGGAGGAAGGGACAAAGGCAGAATGAAGGAAAGGAAGAAAGAGAGAAAGAATGAAGATGGGATAGAAGGGGGGAAGGAAACAAGAGAGTTATTGAATATATTGAAGCACATAATATGTAGATTAAAAAAAAAAATAAAAAAATTCCAGCAAAATCTCTTCTTCTAAACAATCTGGTCTCCTTGGATAAAAATAAAGATACTGCTGCCATAATAACATATTGTTCTTGATTAAAAATGCTCATTAAGTAGAATTAATGTTCTTATTACTGGCTAATATTTTTCCTAAAATAATAAATTATGGACCAGAAATAACAGAAAAATTATATACCCTAATAATGATTTAGGATAAGGTTTACTTATTTGGGTGTATAAAGACTTTTAATATTGTAGATGTTTCATCTAACATGAATTCCAGACAAGAAGTGTTCTTTCTAATCACCTTGTTTAAAAACAGTAGAATAATAGAACAGTTGGAAAGGACCTTCAAAGACCATTAAGTCCAACTGCCTGACCGCTTCAGGGCTAACAACAAGTTAAAGCATATTATTAAGGGCATTGTCCAAAATGCCTGTTGAACACTGACAGGCATGGGGCATCAACCAATTCTCCAATAAGCCTGTTTCAGTGTTTTACCACCCTCACTGTAAATAATTTTTTCCTAATGTCCAGTCTGAACCTCTCCTGGCATAGCTTTGTATCATTCCCATAGGTCCTGTCATCAGTTACCAGAGAGAAGAGACCAGCACCTCGCTCTCCACTTCCCCTCAAGAAGCTGTAGAAAGCAATGAGGTCACTTCCTTTTCTCCAAGCTTAAGAAAATCAGTGTCTTCAGCTTCTCCTCATAAGAAATGCTTTCCATCCCTTTTACCAGGTTTTTTGCCCTTCTCTGGACACATTCACATATCTTAACATACTTTTATATTGTGGAGCCTAGGAGCACCCACAATATTCAAGGCGAAGCTACATCAATGCTAAATATAGTGGAAGAATCACCTCTTTTGACCAGCTGGCTCTGCTATGTTCAATGCTCCTCAAAATGCAGTTTACTCTCTTGAGGCACACTACTGAAAACTCAATAGGTGAACTTTTTGAATAATCTAATTTCATCCTTTCTGCTTCCTTTCTCATGTTTATCCATTGTTGCATTATTTTCCTTTGCCATACTAAACATTGAAGAAGCTAGTACATATAGTTTGAAGAGTGGAGGGAAAAATCAGGACAGGACCATTATGACCATCTTTTGGGAACACCTGAACCCTTCTAGCACAGATTTCATTATACATTTATCATTAACTTATCCAAATTCACTTTCTTAGAGAAAAATTCAAAATAATATATGGTGGTTTTACCTTGCTAGGCAGGTAACTCCACCACAACTGCTCTCTCACTCTGCGACCTCAGAAGAGGAGGTGAAGGGGAAGAAGAAAAGGAAAGAAAAACTCACAGATTGAGATAAATATAATTTAATTAAAAGAAAAATAATTACTGAGATAAAATTATTATTAATTAAATAATTTAACTAAAGGGAAAAAGGAAAAAAAAAAAAAAAGGCCTTGTGGAAACACAGAGGAAAGAAATTACTCCCTAATTCACACCAACAAGCAATGCTTGAGCACTTCCTTGAAGCAGGGCCTCAACACACTTAGCCATTGTTTGGAGGTCAGACATTTTCACAATGAGAGCCCAGCCCTTCTCTCTTCTTCCTTTTCCCACCTTTTATTTCTGAGTGTGGCATATGGCATGGAGTATCCATTTGCTTGGTTTAGGTCAGCTGCCCTGGTGATGTCCCCTCCCCATCACGTGCACACCCCCAGCCTGCTGGCTCTTGGCAGGTTGGAGGAAGTCCTTATGCGGTGCCAGTATTGCTCAGCAGTAGACACAACACTGCTGTGATAGCAATGTTTTTCCAGCTACATGTGCAGAGCACAACAGTGTATGAGCTGCTGCAAGGAAAGTTAACTCCATCCCAACCAGACCCAGTACAGAATATCAGCCCCACAGAATGAACTGGTGAGGCTGCACAGAGGTACTTTATCTTTCTACACTTCTGGAAATCTGTAAGATGTAAGGTTAAAGCTCTTTCTTCTTCAGACTGAGACAAGCTCTTTCAGCTCATTGTCTTTCAGTATCATAAGGACTCAATAAAAGTGCTCCCATCTTTCTGCATTCCTTCAATAATCATTAAAATAATTACATTACTTTGTAATTATTTTAATGATTTATCTGATTACTTTGGTGATCAGATAAAACTTTCTCCGTTATACTATTTCTGCACAATTACATGCCATCTCTATCCAAGGAAGGTCAAATAAAAAAATAATTAGCTATAAATATGTTATGAATATGTGCTCTGAAGAGCACATGTAGGCAAACTGTCACTTAGCTCAGTCCCCTATTGGTTCTGGTCAAGGAGAGATCTGTGGCTGGGATTAATACAGTGTCTCTAGGGTGGGTTGAAGGAAACCTATGAGCACCTATGAAACCAAATAGAAATGCCATGTCTTTCTTATGGTATATAATTTCATAAATATTTTTTTATTTTAAAATAGAAGACTTTTACATCTGTGTCATAAAACTGATTACATTAATAATTAATTTATCTAGATAATCTTCCAACTTCTGAAATAAATTTATAATCTGGATAGGATTTTCCAGGCAGATGATTAAAGGATTATTAACAAAAAATGTTAACTTTATTAATATTACCTTTGTACTAAGTTTCCAATCTGAAGCTCTGTAAAAGAACAATATACTGAAACTTTAGTATGCACAGAGCATCATCTCTGTAAACTGGATTGATTATTTTTATCATACAGCAAACAGAATAAAGGAATTAAAACTAAAAAGAAATTAAAACTAAAAAAAAAAAAATAAAAAAAAATGTGTGCCAGACCAGAATAATATCAAAATATGCCAATTCTGGGGAGGGCAGGAGGAAATACAACGCAGATGGCACTGATTTAACAAATACAGGAACTCATTCAGTGCCTGTTCTGTTAGTGGAAAAAGAAATCCATTATCCTCACAAACTCCAAACTGTTTTCCTGGACAGGTATAAACAGATCTGAGCTCCTCTTGTATAGCAATCGGATATCTGTCTTGGCATGGAGTTCCTGTGATGGACTCCTGTGCCCCGCTGAGATGCCCAGCTCTGCCCTGCCCTTGCTGTGCTACAAAACCCCAGAAAATGGACTAGAGAGCTTATTCATGAGCTTTGCTCTTGTGAATTTTGGTTTAGATCTTACAGCAATGTTAATCCTTGTGTTCGTAATGACTACCCTCTAAAATAATCCCCTAGTTAGCACAATTCAAAATATCAAAACAATGAGACAAAGTGCTAAAGGGGGTAGAGGTATGTGAGACTAATACATTCCACAGAGTAAATATAAAGTGCTACTAACACCTACTATTTTGTAGGCAATATTACAAGAAGTATAACTGCTAAAATTGTGATTGCAATTACTACTTATTAGAAAAAGGTCTGCCATTATTGGAAATGTATTAACTGCTAATATATCATGTAAAATATCTATTTGTTACCCAAACAAATGTCTTCAGAAGATAACAGTTCTGCAGCATACTGGTCTCCAGCTGCTATATAAAAGATTGGGATAGGTCCAACGTGAGACAGTCATTGAATCAGATAGTATTATTCATTTTGTTACAATAACTACTTCTTAAAGCTGTTATTTTTATCATTTTATTCTTTAGGGTCCATTTTTCAGCTTTGGTTTTTGTATGTGAAAACACACCAGTGTGTACATCATTTCTGCCAGTACTAGCCAGTTAAAAAGAAATACGCATTTACTGAAAAGTGTGTACTTAGGGAATCCTATGGATATTTTGCTTGAAAAAAAGAGTTTCATTTGATTTAACCTGTAATGGTCCTAAATCTAAACTAATTACTCTAGGCTTTCTTTAGAAAGCACAGAACAAGAACCTTAGGAAGAACCTAGAGAAGAAGACTCAATTGCATGAGACCCATGTTTTGGGTTGAATTGCCTTTAAAAAACTATTTCTTTAAGGAGATATAGAGGTCCTGGTGGTATGGAAGAACTTCCTGAGGCGACTGAGGAAATTAAACTGATATTCATATTTTAAAGGAAAAGTACAGCATTGAAGAAGCTTCCAGGGTGGAGTGTAGATGCATTACATAGAAGTTCCCTAGGCCTCCAACTTCAGATGTTAGTCACACCAGGGGATCCTGGTGTGTTAACTCTAAGAGGAACAATACAGAGTGTGGAGCAGAGTGGAGACATCACGTATCTCTGTGATAAAACAGGACTTGATTGTTCTTGTGCACAACAAAACTGATAGGCTACACATTTGCTACCCTGAGCCAACAGCCTGTCATGTGTCTGACAAAATTCTGTACTTTGGTGAACTTTGCTCATTATAATATAATTATAATACCAAAACACACCTCCACCCCAAAGGCTACCTGCCTCCAAGGTGCGACAACCCCTCACTGAGCACGTGCTCTGAATTTCTCTGAGCCTTTAAGCAAAAGTGAGAAAATTTATCACCAATTGTAACAAAGGTATGTGTGACCAGAGTCACTCTGGCTCCACCTGATTGATAAAAAATGATATAAATTAGCTTAAGGAAGAGAGGATGTTAAGGAACATACCATCACGAAGGATATCTCCTGACTTCTGGGATCAGAAGTTGAGCCTCTTTCCCCCCCCACTGGGATGTCTTTGGGTAAGATTTGAACACTTGGTTATACAAAGTTCCTCCCCAGGAAACTTAGAATTGTCAATAGAGTTGCTTTATACATTTTAATTCATTTATAGCCAGGCTGAGTTACTTATACTTTTGGTATTTTTATGAGCTTTGCAGACAGTGAATTTATCACTGGCAATACAAAGAATCCATGTACCTGTTGCTTTAATAAATTACAGTAATCATTAAATCTAGCTGTGGTAGTTCTCAGTGATGAGGTAGCAAAGAGAAGCCCAAGAGCAATCAAAAGGGACTTTAGGGCTTTGGGGCAATTGCTTGAAAGATCAGGTGCACAGGTAATATTTTCCTCCATCATTCCAGTAGCGGGGATCAATGTTGAAAGAAACAGGTGAACCCAGCTGATTAATATGTGGCTCCGAGGCTGATGCCACCAACACAGTTTCAGGGTTGTTGATCATGGGAAGATCTACATGACACTGGGCGTACTGACTCCTGATGGGGAGCACCTTCCTATGAGAGGGAAAAGGATTTTTGCCCAGGAGTTAGCAGGGCTGATTGATAGGTCTTCAAACGATTTGAAGGGGGAAAGGGATGAAACCAGGCCCACCAGTGACAAGCTCTGGGACTGTAGGCCAGTTTTTGAGGAACTGCATGCTGGTGAGGCCCTTCAGTCTGCCCCACAAGGGGCTGAACTGAATGAAAGACATCTGAAGTGTTCCTATACATACACACGCAGTAGGATAAATAAGCATTTCAACTCCCTGAAATGCTTGTATATTAATGCACATAGTATGGGAAACAAACAGGAGAACTGGAGATCTGTGTACAGTGGCAAGGCTATGATCTCATTGATTTAATGGGGGAGGGGGATATTATCAGGGATGCTGGTGATAAGGTATGGGATGACATGCCATTCCGCTCAAGCCAGCTGAACACCATAGATGGCAAAGGGTGCCCAGAGCTAAGAGTACAAACAGAGCTTACAAGAGAGATACTGTAGGCTCACATGGATGGGTTAAAGTCACCCCATCCAGAAATGCAGACGCATTGTGATCCCAACTCAAATGCGCCTATGTAAATGCATGCAGCATGAGGAATGAACAAGGGGAAGTGGAGATGTGCAGTTGCAGGATTATAATCTTGTCACAATTACTGAGACATGGTGGGACAGCTGCCATGACAGGAATGTGGCCATAGATTGCTCTGTGCTTTTTAGGAAGGATAGGCCAGGAAGGTGAGGTGATGGAGTTGTTATTTATGTGAGTGAGCAACTGGAATCTGTGCAGCTCTACATAAGGGGGGATGAAGTGAGAATTGAGAGTCTATGGATGAGGATTAAAGGGCAAGCCAACCGGGGAGACATTGTGGTGGGTGTTTACTTCAGGCCACCAGATCAGGAATAGGAAGTGGATGAGGCCTTCTACAGGCGGCTGCAAGTTGCCTCATGTTTGCAGGCCCTGGTTCTTATGGGGGACTTTAACCACCTTGATACTTGCTGGGGAGACAACACAGCTCAGAACAAAAGGTCCAGGAGCTTACTGCAGAACTCTGAGGATAACTTCTTGATGTGGGAAGTAGGTGAGCCAACAAGAAGAGGGGCACTGCTGGACCTAGTACTAACAAAAAGAGGTAGTCTAGTTGGAAATGTGAAAGTTGAGGTCAAGTGCTGCTGAATGTTATTTCTAAGCCTCTCTCTATCATCTTCAAAAGGTCTTGGAGAACAGAAGAGGTGCCTGAGAACTGGAATGAAGCCAACATTACTCCAGTCTTCAAGAAGGGCAAGAAGAAAGACACAGGAAACTACAGGCCAGTCAGCATCACCTCCATCGCTGGAAAGGTGATGGAACAGCCCATCCTTGAGGCTATCTCTTAGCATGTGGAGGAAAAGAAGGTGATCAGAAGTAGTCAACGTGCATTCATCAAGAGAAAGTCATGTTTAACCAACCTCATAGTCTTCTATGATGAGATGACTGGCTGGATGGATGAGGGGAGAGCAGTGGATGTTGTCTACCTTGACTTCAGCAAGGCTTTTGACACTCTCTCCTGAAGCATCCTCATGGGCAAGACCCAGAAGTGTGGGATCCATGAGTGGACAGTGGGACGGATCGAGAACTGGCTGGATGGCAGAGCTTAGAGGGTTGTGTTCAACAGTGCTGAGTAGAGTTGGAGGCCTGTGGCTAGTGGTGCACCCAGGGAATCAGTGCTAGGTCCAGTGTTATTCAACTTACTCATCAGTGACCTAGATGAAGGGATAGAAAGTACCCTCAGCAAGTTTGCGGACAATACAAAGCTTGGTGGAGTGGCTGACACACCAGAGTTCTGTGTGGCCATTCAGAGGGACCTGGACAGGCTGGAGAGTTGAGTGAAGAGGAACCTCATGAGGTTCAAGAATGGCACCAGTACAGGTTTGGGGCTGACTGCTGGAAAGCGGCTCTGTGGAAAGGGATATTTGTGTCACGGTGGACAAGTTAGCCATGAGCCAGCAGTGTACCGTTGTGGCCAAGAAGGCCAATGGGATCCTAGCTTGCATCAAGAGGAGTGTGGACAGCAGGTTGAGATAGGTGATCCTCATCTTCCACTCAGCTCTGGTGAGGCCATACCTGGAATCTTGTGTGCAGTTCTGGCTCCCCAGTACAAGAGGGACATAGAACTTCTAAAGAGCGTCCAACGTAGAACCACAAATATGATTAAGGGATTGGAGCATCTGTCCTATGAGGAAAAACAAAGTGAGCTGGACCAGTTTAGGTTAGAGAACAGGAGATTTTCAACCTCTACAAATATCTGAGGGAACAAAGTAAAGTGGATGAAGCCAAACCCTTCTAAGTGGTGGCCAGTGATAGGACAAGGGATAATGGGTATAAATTGAACCACGGGAGGGTTCATCACCATATGAGGAATAATGTCTTTACTGTTCAGTTGACAGAGCACTGGAAGAGGCTTTCCAAAGAAGTTGTAATCTCCTTCTTTGAAGATATTCAAAGCCCACCTGGATGCGATCCTGTGTAACATGCTCTGGGTGACCCTGGCTGAGCAGGGAAGTTGGACTAGATCATCTTGGAGGTCCCTTCCAACCTCAACCATTCTGTGATTCTGTGATTTTGTGATTCTGTGATTCTGTTATTCTTGCTGAATGCAACAAAACTGCTCTAAGTGTGATTGTGGTAGTTCATGGAACACGACTAGATTGAAGTTGTATTATGTTATTTGTGAATCGTAATCATGACAGTTCAGTACCCTGAACATGACTGGACTTATACTGACTAACTGGGCATAACTCCCAAATACTTTAACCTTTGACACAATAGGTGGACACTGAGTTGAACATCAGTCAACAATATGTCCTTGCTGCAAAGAAGGTTAATGGTATCCTGTCTTGTTTTAGGCACAGTATTACCAACAGGTTGAGGGAGATGATCCTCTCTACTCAGCAATGATGAAGCAAACACCTGGACTGCTTTGTCTAGTTCTGCTGCCCCCACCACCTGTTCCCGTAGCAGAGAGACATGGACATACTGGAGAGAATCGAATGAAGGGCCAAGAAGGATTGAAGGGCTGCAAGTTCTCTCTTGTGAGGAAAGGCTGAGGGAGCTGGGACTGTTCAGCCTAGAGAAGGGAAGGCTCATGAGGGATCTTATTCATGTATAGGGTAATTCACTCTACAATTACCTTAAGAGGCTATATCGAGATGGAGCTCAGTCTCTTCTCACAAGCACAGTGTGATAAGACAAGAGCAAATGGCAAGGGTGAGGTTTAGGATGGGTATTAGGAAAAAAAATCTTCACTGAAAGGGTTGTAAAATATTGGAACAGGCTGTCCAGGGAAGTAGTTGAGTCAGTATCCCTGGAGTCTTTCAGAAAATATGTAGATGTAGGGCTGTGACGTTTTAATGGTAGACTTGGCAGCTGTAGGTTAAAGGTTGGACTAGATGATCTTAGAGGTCTTTTCTGACCTAAATGATTTTATGATTCTATGATTCTATGTAAATACCTGACAGGAGGGTGCTGTGAAGATAGAGTCAGGCTCATTTCAGTGGTGCTCAATGACAGGACAAGAAACAAGGGGCACAGACTGGAATACAGGAAGTTCCCTTTTGAACATTAGGAAACACTCCTTTGCCCTGCTCCACAATAGGAGCAGGATGCTCCTATCCTTCCACAGGATCCTGTCCTTTCTGAACTGGTCTGAACTTTGTGAGCTTCCCACAGACCACTACTCTTGAAGAATTGCTATAATATGGGTCCATACCATCTGCAGTAGGGCAAACTGCTCCTGCACAGGTCCCCCATAAGTGAAAACTCCCGCTAGACCTTCTGCTTCACCATGGGCTCCTCTCCATGGGCTGCAGCTTCGGCCTGGAAGGTGTCCCTGTGAGGGCATTCCATGGGTTGCAGCCTCCTTCAGGCCACATCCACCTGCTCCACCGTGGGCTCTTCTGTGGGCTGCAGCGTGGAGATCTGCTCCAATGTGGTACCCCATGGGCTACCTACCCCATGTGGTACCCCATGGGCTGCAGGGACAACCTCCTCCACCAGGGGCCTCTTGACAGGTCTCAGGGGAACTTCTGCTTTGGTGCCTGGAACACCTCTTCCCCATTCTTCATTCACCTTAGTGAGCAAGGCTGTTTCTAACTTCTGCTGTTGTTGTGCAACAGTTTTTTTTTTTTTTTTTTTTTTTTTTCCCCCACTTTCTTAAATCTGTTCTCACAGAAGTGCAACCACCATCACTCACTGGCTTGTTTCTGGCCAATGGAGAGTCCCTTTTGGAGCCATCTGGAAGATCTTCTGGAGTTCTTCTCTGACATGTGGCAGCTTCTGGACTCTTCTCACAGAGGCCACCCCTGAAGACCCCCGGCTACCAAAACCTCGAAAGGCAAGCCCAATAAAATCACCTAGAGATATCTCAGTACTAGAACTCAAAGAGCAGCATAGAGTTTTGAGGAAAATGAGTAACATTAATCTAAATAGTTGTTTTTTTCCCTCTATATACATGCTTGCATAACATTTACCTTAAAGAAATTATACGTTATAATCTCAATTTATTTTTCACAAAAAATAATTACGTAATTTAGGCTAATATAATTTAATTGCATTCCCCTTATCGTAACAGAAAAACTAACCACCAGGAATACTCACTAAAAAAAATGCCTGTAAGTCTCAAAATGTTATATAATGCTTGAATATCAGACTGCTATAAAATCTGAGATAAAGCTGTAGAGCAGAAATTACCATTTAAATAAAATTTAAGGGTCTGTAGAGAACAATCAACTTGAACAGAAAAGGTAGCTTTTGTTCTGTAATTGGAACTCATAATGTTTTTCCTGGTAGATCTTATTAACTTATATATGCAATGCACAACAATGCATTGTACATTTTAACCACTATAGTCTATGTAAATTCTTGCAATTATAATCTCCAAAAAGTGAAACTATTTTATAATGTTAATTAAAGGGTCATGGAGTATTGCTGCCTATGTATTACTACTAAGCTTGTAGAATGTAATTTTGCTGGAGCTTTAGTTTGCTTGTGGCTTGCTAAGTGGCTTGCTTATATTATCTGTTTAGCGGGTCATTTGACACCCAATAATTTTATGTTATGAGAGAAAAAACATAAGACTATGTGGATTTACAGTCCTTTATTTTATTATTTTTTTTTAAAGGAAAATCTCTCCTTTCTTTCTCTACTTGTGTGTGAAGGAGGGATTAAAACAGTTTATTAGTGTAGACTACAAGGTAGTGGCATTAATTAACATTTCTCAGACATCTTTGATGGACTAAATTCCTCCTGAAATGTGGTTTCTGTTACCAGTATTTTTAGATTTACAGCAGTATCTCCACAAGTTTGTGTAGCCCTCTAAAAAGTAAAAGAATTTGAACCATTTAAGAAAGAAGCTACATATTCTTTCCTTTTATTAGTATTTTTTCCCAAAGCCTTGCAAGAAAATAACTAGATAAACTACATAGAAATTAAGCTTCATCATTGCTCTTTCTTCTGTGGCATCATTTGCAGAGGCAAAATGAGTATAAGGAGGTAGCACATCAGAGTGGTATTCAGTTGGGCAACAGGTAATGCAACCCTGGATTTCCAGTTTCTTTACATGCTACTTATTCTGAAGTTCATGAAATTCATCTGAATGACAGATTGCAAATCACTACTTGGCTTACGAAGTGGTTGTAAGTTCCCAGCAGTAACAAGAAGTGAAAGACATTTTCATATATGTTCAATAACAATCCTAAATAGCAATAAGAAAAGATCTAAACCAACCCTTTTGTTTTTTAACATCTATTAAACACGTAAGCGTCAGATGCAAAGTCATGATGCCCTTCTTTAAAGCTTCCTCTCAGAATCTCAAAGCATAATTTATGAAGATTATCCCAGGATTTCTCTACTTAAGTCAGAAGCTTAAAGGAGCATAAGAGAGTTACAAAGGATGTTGGTACCTCTTCTGTAAGAAAAAATGAAACTCATCTTCTTTAAAGAATCATTTAACTGAGATTTTCATCCTGCAAAAGCCAATGAATTACTGCCCATAAAAACTCGATTTACACAGACAGAAGTTTGTTTGTTTTTACAAAAAAACAAGTCTGATGTTAATCAGACTCCAAACCTTCAGCTTTTCTGTTAAAAAAGTATTGGTCTGGTGAATGGGTACAAGTAGATTTTCTTCATCCCTTCCCAAACAAACAAACAAAAAATGACCTCCTTGTTTTGATATAATGACCTCTGTCTCCACCTTCTTTATCTTATTCCTCAATCATCATCATAAAGAAAAAATATTGATAAACTCTTACATAATATTTTTGATGCAAATATCCAAATCCGCAATGTCTGTATACCTATCAGTTATATACTTTACATAAATTATGAACTTAATCCTTTGTATTAAGCAGACATTAAAAATAGACTGACGTAAGTATTTGGTCAGCAACACCAAAAAAAAAAAAAAAAAAAAAAAAAAGAATATTCCCGAACATTACGTCCTTCCTTGAAACAGTAAAGAGGAATCAATCATTCTTAAATCACAGTTAAATGTCTGCATAAAATTCAATGTAATCTGCAGAAGAAATGATCTCCCAAATAAAAGAAAACAAGACAAATAGTAGTTTTGCTGATATCTAGACAGATTGAAAGCATCAGCAACATATTTTTAAGTTCCTAATATGGAAGGTATCTAAAGTAATAGTTTAAACTTCCACTCTGAAACTTTTTTAAAAGTGGAAGAATCTATATTTTGTGAAATAAAACTGATTGTGAAGAACTAAATACAGATTAATTCATAACTGAAATTTACATTTCCTGCTGTAAATAGTATGCTTCATAGCTAAAACCATTCTGAGAAGAGTTTATTGAAATACGCGTGGTCTATAATAACAAAGTCAGAGAAAATACATCAAGGCCCACATTTTATATCCTACCCTCCACTTTGCTAATGTTCAGTGATAGTAAATATTAAATTATACTTACTATATTTTAACCTTATCAAAGCTGAGGTAGTTTTCCTAGAATTGAATAGAAAAGGAAACACATGAGAGTTGCCATCTTAGATATGACAAGTGTATTTAAAATACCATTATTTCTATGTATATGTTCACAAGCCAGAATTCAGTAAAAAAAACTGATGAAAGATACAAAACCCTTACCTTTAATGTAAATCTAACTTTAGGTTTGCATTCATTAGATCTAATTGTAGCTACTTATATGCTCTTCTTAAAACAGAGGTCTCTATGAACGGAAATCCTTTTCCAAGTCATTTATCGATTTCCAGTGGCTTGCAGAGGAAATCTAGGGAGACTAAGCTCCTATATGAAGGCTGTTGTTAAGGAGTATCCCAGGCCATGTGACCTGCCATGTTTCCATATAACATCTCAGAATGTCTAGCACAAAAAATTCCAGGTCAGCATTTATACATGTAAGGTGTAGGCAATATCCTTTGCTTTATTGTTATTACTTGGTAGAACCACAGAAAATTTGTTTCTCCTGTTCGATGTTGTAGGTGGGCACAGTAAAATGCTGACTATAGTTTATTCATTTATTTCATCACATTTAACAGTTGCAGAAATCTGCTGAAATATGGGGATCTTTTTTCTCTGTGCAATATAAGTTTGAAGCACAGAAGGTTGACATAAATCTTGGTTTTGGAAAATGTAGAATGTTGGAAGCAGAGGTTGACATACATGTATTGAGCCTAGTACTCCCAGGTCCCATCTATTCACTTAAAAATCTGATTGTATGGCCTCTTAATTTAATAGCTGATCTATTGCAGATCTAAAATAAATAAATAAATAAATAAATAAATAAAGTTGATAGTAAGCAACACAAAATTGAAAATCACTATCAAATGTATCTTATCTGCTAGGATGAGATACTTTACATACTTAGTTTTACATTTATACTCTTCACAACTTGACAAATGACATTCTGTTATGCACAGTTATTGTGCAGACTTTAAGATTAGTCAGGAATCTGAACCCTGAGGCACTTTTCTGCTGTGTCATTCTGTCACTTGCAATAATCCTTCAAAATTTTTCAGATTTTTTTTGTTATTAGAAAGAAGAGGCCATATTTAATAATTCATTTATCTAGCAACATCTGAATAGTCTTTTTGTTTGCAATTCTAAACCTGACAATTTGACTTATGGTCTGGTTTCATTCCAGTTTATGGACAGATTTGGACATTTAGGTGAAACTGCCAACTGATGATCCAGCTGTTAAAAACTTTCTGTGGGGTTACTCAAAATCTCCTTGGGAAGAGACTTAGGTCTTGACTGCTCTGAATTGCCTTGTGATCCTTTTCTAGGGTTACAAACCTTCTTAATTTGGAGTAACCATTTAAAGTGACAAGTAAAGCAGCATAAAGCATAAATCCAGATTATTGACATTTCAGTACATCCTTTATTATTATTATTATTATTATTATTATTAAATTAAAAATAATTTAAAAAAATCATTGCTTATTTTACACATGAGCACAAAAACAAAGAAAAAAAATCTGTAGGCAATGGTATACCATCTACATACTACATACCATCCAGGTATACCACTGGAGATTATTGTTTTCAACACTGCTGTTTGACAAAAAAAATCCAGTTTTTGGAATGATACAAAAACAAAAGGAAAACAACAATCCCATGTATCTAAAATACATAGCAATCAACTTTTGTCCTCAAAAGTTTGTGATTTGTTCTGAAAGTGTCAAGAGCTCTAAGTGATTGATGAAGGCTTCTTTTTGAGAGGGGCAAGAGGAGGGAGGGACAGAGTTTCACTTTGTTTTCCCTGGTTTTAAATAAACAAATATACATAGAGCTAAATGCTTTTGGAGGCTATTACAACTATTTTTGCTCAATGGACTTCATACACATTAGAAAAAAAAATGTTTTCCATTCATTATATCTGTTACTCAGGGAAGTATCCATCATTCTTTATTAAATAAAAGCTTCTTCTTCTAAGAGCATCTTTTTGATAGCATTTGCAGTTTTTCAGAAATAAAATTCATAGCATGTAATCAGACTTCATTTTCTTCAATTGACTAGCCCTCATATTGTCAAGAAATTATAACACTACACTGTCATTCTCAGTATGTGATAATTTAAATACACATGATTAATATTTTTCAAATATTTGCATTTAATTCTCAGATTAATATTACAGAGTCATATCATCTATGCTTGCCACATAGATGCAACTTCAGTTATAAGAACATTATCAAATAGGCAAACTCTATGAAAGGTAAATTTTTTTGGATCTTTTTTTTTTTTTTTTTTTCTTATATAAAATGCATTGAGATTTCAAAACAAATAAACTCTTCAAATTTAATCTGTGCTTTTTAAATGATGCAACTTTTTAAAGATATAAAAGACACGTCTTTGTGTCTTTTTAAGTTGGGTATGGAAGGCCTAAACACATGATGGTTAGGAAGTGGTAGAAATGAGACCACAGGGGCAAAATGTAGCTAATAAACCGATTGTCTGCTACAATTACTATCACACACACACAAATATAAAAAATCTAAAACATAAGCAAAACAAAACAAAATAAACAGCAGAAAACAACAACAACAAAAAAGGACTGTAAGTCAAGGACAGTAATTTTATAATTTTGGTACAATATTTTGGTCTTTTATAAATTCCTTTTTGAATTGAATGAAATGAAAAAGAAATACAAGGTTGAGGTCTGCTTAGCAATTTGCTCTTTTTTTTTTTTTTTTTTTTTTTTTTTTTTCCCTTTAAGAAAGCATGTGGAAAATAGTGAGACCAACCATAAATAATTATTGTTTTATAAAGACAAGGCCTCAGTGTGTGATGTTATTAAGAATATTCCCAATATAATGCTATCAAACATTTCACATGCTATCAAACATCTTTTTATAAAGATATACAGACCGCAATGGGAGAGATTCCATAGTTCCATGAACAAGATTGTGACCAAATAGAACTTGCACTGTTCCTGTGTCCAATAGTATAGGACAAATTTTAACTTTTTGTTCCTCTCTTGTGTTTGGTAGTGTTTATATATTTATTGTTCTGCATCTATATATATATATATTTTTCACTTAAACATAATCAACAAATCCTGGCCCAGGAACTGGCAGGGCTCATTGAGAGGGCTTTAAAGTAGGTAAGAAGGGGGACGGGGAAGAAACAAAGCCTGTTGGAGGTGTGCCAGGGGGAACAGTGGCTAGGCTGGGGGAGAAGGCAAAGGCTCAGCTGAAGTGCATCTACACTAA
>CM021765.1:147004347-147023149 GCA_011076525.1 Nettapus auritus
AAGTATGTGCTGAAGCAGAAAAACAAACAAACAAATAAACATGAAAAAAAACAATAGGTCTAATGGATATAACATATATTTGTAACTAGCTAAAAAATAAATCTGAGAATATAATGCAAAAACCTAATTTAAATACAGAATGAAAAATATCTTTCAGATTCATTTTTGCTTTGTCTATAAATTGAAAATTAGAAAAGAATTGTGAAAGGCAAAAAATATTAGAATGAAATGCTTACCTTTTTATATTTCCACCATAGCACTTACACATACAAATCACCACAAAAACACTACTGCTTTCTAAATTAGCATCCACTGTTTATGGGCCACACATTCAATTATCAGTAAAAAGTAACAGCTTCTCTTAACAGTTATTATAGTCTTAATATTTTCTCCAAAGCTATCAAGCTTTTTGCAATGGATGATAGATCAGTTTATTGTAAAGTAGATGGATTTTCAAGGTCAATTTATTTTATAAATTGTTCATTTATAAATTTCTAAATAACCATTTTTTGTATGCTGACCACAGGAGTTTATTCTACAAAAAAATTACAGAGAGTAGTTGCACACAAATTTTCAGGAGATAAGGCATATTACACAAAATCATGTACACAGTATTTGTACACAGATCGTTTCACTATCTTGGTATCTACTAAGTTGTGTTTTGCTAGAATGCATAGAAAAAAAAACATAAATGTGTCAGGATTACACTTTTATTTATTTTATATTTTTATTTTATTTTATTTTACTATTTTATTTTGTTTTATTTTGTTTTATTTGTTTTAATTCATTTTTGTTTTATTATTTTTACATAGAACAAAATAATAATAAAAGGACTCTTAATTTCTTGGAATTTCAAAAATTACAAATATGAATTAAATGTAACTAAGGTAATGTAACTAAGTAGAGTCTTAATTTCAATTATATAATGTATTCTTAAATATCTTGACTTTTGTAAACAACATGCTAATTTCAGAAATGTGCTGTTTTTTCAAAAGTAATTTCACAATTTCAAGGAAAGTATTAGTGGCAATGCATATCAAGTCCCACAATCAAAGCAATATCTGCTTGAAAGGAATAAATTACCATTTCTAAACCACCATGGGATATCTACATTGATAATTAGACATAAGCCTGTGCCCACATCTAAATCTAAACTAACAGTTTATTTTAAAATATTGCTTTCTATCTCGAAAGTTGAAGCAAAAGCTGGACAAAGACCAGGTATGAAATTCTATTCATTTTTAACTGTCTCCCCCTTTGTTTAATCTTCTGTTATGGGCCCCATTTATACAGAGTGACTTTTCTTCTCTTTGTCTTATGCTCTTAAGCTCTGTACTGTTTTCTTTCTTTTTTGTTTTGTTTTGTTTTGTTTGTTTGTTTCATTTCTTTGTGCCTTTAATTGTTTTTCAGGCTGCTGTGAAGTGCAGTATGGTATCACAGTCAAACTCACCACTGAAACCTGATTTTGATCAGATGATAGTCCCAGAAGGACAAGCAGGACATGGAACTTCTGTATTTCCGTAAGAAATACAGCAGAGGTTTCTAGAGAAGAGGTTCTGTGGTTTGTCAGAAAAAAAGAAACCTGAGTTTTCTATCTTCACATACATAATCCATAAATTTCAGAAAGGCAAACTTGTTAGAGGAACATTTCAAACAGGCAGCTGAGAAAATGATTTCATCAAGAAATATAAGCCCTGATATTTTGCACAATAGTGTGTTTTCAAGGTGATTGCTTATTAGGCCTATTACTTTTACTTTGAGTATCTAATATTTTCATCATTTTTTTCAAACAACAAAAAAATAATTTAAATAAGAATAATGTATTCAAGGAATGCAGGTTTGCATATATGCAAACACGTAAGAATTACACATTAGAATTCCTGGGAAAATTACCTACGCATATACATGCACGCACGCACACACATAGGCATCCTGAGATAAACCAGTAAGATAAGTTTCTATCTACACTGTTCTGTCCCTGTTAATGCTAAAATGCATATTCTACGTGCTTTCATCTTATCTATACCTGATTTCATAAATCAGTGATCAAGAGGGTAAACAATGTCCTGGCCACAACATCAAAAGGAAATGAAATATCTTAATCAAACAGCAAAGCTCTGACATTATACATCTCACCAGTACTCCCCTTGTTCATTTCCCTGCATGTCCCCTTGGCCAAATAAGAATCTAGTACTATTTTCATTTCTTTGTGCATGTTTTCTATGACATAAACTACAGGCAGACAGTGCCCTTAGTCTTAGGGTAGTCTGAAGTCTCCATTTGAAAATCAGGTGTGATTTTTTTAGGTGTAACTGTAATATCTATAATTCCCAGTGTAGAACTTCTCAATTATTTAAAACTCTTGAGCAGCAGCTCATCAACAGTTGACAGATCATTATTACATCAAAAACAATTCGCTTTAGAAATATGGTGAATGCTGTTGTGTTAGATATCATATGGTTCAGGAAGTTACTAGCACTGTAATGTAATAACTTCATCCTTTTGAAGAACTTTGGAAGCCATCACTGATTGTCACATATCTGTAGAACAACATAATTTCACTAATGTATACCAGTTCTCCTCTAAATGGTACACAAAAGACCAGGTTGGCACTGGTGTTTTGCAGAATGAATATTAGCTGCTCCTGCTATGTACACTTTCAGACCTGGTCTGTCTGCTGGCTCACTGCCACCCATGGCCTTTGGAATTTCCCACAAAAGCCCAGCAGTGTCTCTTTATATATGCATCCCACAGCACAATGATTTGGATTGTAGTTGTGAGGAGGTTTTAGCCCCAAATCAGGTTTTCTCTTACCAATTGAAGTAGGTTTTTCACTGAAACCTTCTGTTAATCAAGGCTGGAAGCACTGAGGATGACAGTGACTTCTGTCCTTTAAGAAAGGCAAGTTGTACATGCAGAATTTTCCAGAAGGCCTACAGATTTGCTAACATAAAGAGCCGCTTACAAATAACACCTGTCATAAACACAGTGCAGTTCATTTGGGTATGTTTTAATAAAATAATTGGGAAAAATGCGCCTGTGCTATGTTCTGTGACACAAGTTGAAACCCGTCATTATGGACATCAGTATCACTGGTATCTCTACACAATGTGGTGAAGTGTAAACTACTTGAGTGCTCAGTCTCTTGTCACCCACCTGCTCCATGGTGTTTTTCTCAGGGATTCCTGGACATGTGTGGTCTCAAATCACACAAGTATGTCTACAGTACACCTATCAATAATTTTCACACAAAGTGGAAGAAGAAATGTAAAGTGAAGATTTCCTTTTAAGAGTAATTGGATGCCTATTTTATTTAAAAGTGGCTATATGCTCATTGTGTGATTCCTCTATCTAAAGATAAACAAGTACCTATATAGATAAATATTTGTAGAGAGAAAGGGATGAGAGAATTATATAATATTAAACCCAAAGAATGGATCAGACTTTTCATTGTGCTTTATAAGATTTTCCACTACAGTGATTATCTGCACTGTTTCTGCTAACCCTTTTATTAAATCTGACTCCTCAGCAAAACTAACATGAAAGAGCAGGAAGACTTTTCTAATAGTAGAGATCGGCATCAATATTTTAGGAAGAGATATTCAGGAGTGTTTGTGGAACAGACCTTCAATAATGGATGTTACATTTTTTATTTAAAGCTTGCTAAACATCATAACTACATTATGAATAGAAGTACATCCCTTTCTTTCAAACTATCTCATTCTAAGCTTGACTGACAGCATGATGTCTTCATTTTGACCATTGGCTTCTATACTGGGATTGAAGCATTGATTAAGTTGTCATTATAAAGAAATTCTCTCCCTTTGTCTTTCACCCAGGCCTGTGCTCAACAGGCTTGGATCACTTATTTTGGCTGTTCTCACTGTCTCATGTTTTCAGATACGTTCATTTATCACAAAGTAAGTCACTTTCCTTTTTTGTGTTTCCACTTTACTCTAAAGGGCACACAAAGAAACATTACAGGAATGCAGGACTGCGGCAAATAAACAGTCTGCACTTAGTCTGCAATACGTCTTTACAGACATTCAGCCTTGTATGATTTCTTGCTACAGAGATAGAGTTAAAAGTCTTCTTATAAACAATCATTAAATACAACATTTTCTGATGGTGTGACTCTTTGATCTGATTTTCTGCTGAGAATTGTAATATACACTATGGAAACTTTATTTTCTTTGTAATTAAATGTCTTAAAGTCTCAGTAATACAACTGTCTGTACTTCTCAGACGTATGATCTACAATGATTTATCTGAAAATAGATTACCATGAAACTCTCACAAATCTCAATATTTCATAATAATTAATTAAAAATCCATAGTTTCCAGTAGGATTAAAGGAACCATCACAACCTGAGGCATCTGTTAGCTACCCTAGACAATGCAGTAGTCATCAATTCATTTGTTATTCTTGTTACTGGAACTAAGCTTCAATAAGACAGTAGCAGTCCTGTTTTAAGGATAACATATATACTGCACATTACCTTTCTTTATGGGAAAATAACAGACAAAATATTCTTAAAAATAAGAAAGATTAGTACTATACTTAGGTATTTTTTTTTTTTTTTAAATTACTATATGGTAATCAGCTTTGACAGCAAAAGCAGCTTTGCAACAGAATGATTCTTTACTAAATAACTTACCTTTCATTCATTACATTGCAACCTGCAGTCAAATTAAATACATTTTCTAAAATTAAATGAATGGTTTGTGATTTACAAAACAGGTTAAGTATGATTTATATAGATATCTTATGTTTTTCTTACTTCTCTTTTCATTATTACTATTGCATTATATTATATTGCAATATATATTATATATTGCATCGTTTTCTACTTATGCAACATTCTATTTTGATAATAAATGTATATACTGAGCTATAAATATTTGGGCAACTACTTGTCAAGGAGTGCATGAGAACAGCAGAGTAGATGGTCTAATGTAACTGAAACACTTTTTAATGTCATTCTGGAAATTGACATTGTTCCTTTTAGAGTCTTTTTGGTTGCTATTGTTTACTTTTTACTTTTTGATTTAGGTTGTATATATATTTATATACATATATAAATATATCTATATATTCAAATATACAAACAAAGAAAACCCAACATAATACCCCTCCAAAAAAGTTTCCTAAAGTTAAAAATAAATAAACAGAAACACTGCTGGTGTCTTTAAACACTAGAATTTGAGATCTTTCTAAATGATGAAATCAACTGCAGTGCTGTGTCACCCTTTTCTCCTTTCAGTTCTCTGCTGTGTGTCCTGGTGTCGGCTAGGATAGAGTTAATTTTCTTCCTAGTAGCTGGTATGGTGCTGTGTTTGGGATTTAGGATGAGAATAATGTTGATACCATGCTGATGTTTTAATTGTTGCAGAGCAGTGCTTACACTAAGCTGAGGACTTTTTCAGGTTCTCACAGTCCTGCCAGAGGGTAGGCTGGGGGTGCAGTAGGGAGGGGACAGACTCAGGACAGCTGACCCAAATTGGCCAAAGGGATATTCCATACCATACGGTATCATGCTGAACAATTATATCAGGGGGGTGGCCGGGGTGGGGGGGACTGGCTGCTGACTGGCTGCTGGGCACCGGTCAACGGATGGTGAGTAGTAGCATTGTGCATCACTTGTTTGTATACATTATTATTATTATTAATTATTATTATTATTGTCCTTTCTTTTCTGTCCTAATAAACTGTTTTTATTTCAACCCAGAGGCTTTTTTTTTTTTTTTTTTTGTTAATTATCTCACCCATTCCAGAGAGGAAGAGGGAAGAGGGTAGGGTGAGCAAATGGCTGTGTGGTGTTTAGCTGCCGGCTGGGTTAAATCACAACACTGTGGCAACAAGGATCTATTTTTATGTGGATGGTCTCCTTCATGAGAAACCTAAGGTGCTGAATATTGGTTTTGATTTGTTTGTATAATGTGTACCATTAAAAAAATAATGGCTTAAAACTGAAAATATCTGAATTGAAGTAAACTTTTAAGCTAAGCCAATGATTTTATATTTTAATTGAATGTATAATTTCTTTTTATCTTAATAATTTTTATACTTTTTTTTCAGTTTTCCTTGAGAAAGTCATATATAATGAGAAATTGTCTTAAGACATCGGCAGCAGAATTCATCAAATCTAGCTTCAAGTGAACTTCAAAGTTTTTTGTTTTTTTTTTTTTTTTTTCCTATCTTTGAATTACCAGAGCAAAATCTAGACCACCTCAGTTAAAAATAAATAAATAATAATAATAATAATAATAATAATAAAACAAACAAACAAACAAAAAACCATCGAGTATTGGAGTTCTATAGCCAGCAGTGCAAAGAGAATCAATTAAGTATCTAGAGTTTCTAGACAGTTAATAGGGAGAGGTAGAAACTGTAGAGTAATGAATGAAAACTTCTCTAACATCTCAAGACAGCTATCTGGAATTCCATGTAGGAAACTCTAGATATAAGGTAAAATTCTAAGGTTCTCTACAGGTCAAGCACTGATTTGGGATGTATATCAAATGGCAACTGATATGTAACAACTGAGTTCCTGAGGCAACAAAGTCAATCTTAGAAGCTCTGAGACAGGACATCTACTGAGCTTCCTTGAAGATAAATATGGTTTGTCCTAGCCCAACAGAGCATAATGAAGAAATTCTCAGATCTCAGAGACAAGGCTTGTCACATCTCCTGATGAAGTACATGATAATCTCTATCTGTGCCCAAAAAAAAGATGTTCTTGATAACATTCAGGATATAATGGGGCTAAGAGGGAAGTAGACAGAAAGAATTCACTTAACATAAGGGAGAGGATTTTTTTTCTTCTGATTACTGAAAATAAAAAGATATTCACTACACAGTTTTAGTCCATGAGCCTTTTTACTCTCATATAGATAATCTTCCTCACCTGCTTTGTCCCCAGTAAAAATAAAACCTGCTCTGACCTGGCAGAGCAAAGTTAGAGTTGACTAACTACAGAAGAATTAAGGGTTTCACTCCATAAGCAGCTTCAGTATTTTATTGGGATGAGGTCTAATGCAAAATGAACACTCATAAAACTTTTTTTTTTTTTTTTTTTTTTCCCTGTTTATTTTATTTCTTCTGATACTCAAAAAACAATTGATGCTCAAGAATATTGGCATCAGGCATTTGAGAGTTAATCATTTAAATAAGTGCATTTTGCTTGTCCATTTTGAGAAGAGGAAACAATCGAGTCAAAGTTAAACTCAAATGATTTCAAAACATTGATTTTGTGCTTCAATAAGTTTTATATATTGGGAGGAGAAAAAAATACATAAAAAATAGCACTATTGCTGTTTTAAGGCCAACCACAGGTTCTTCTTCCAGGGGTTTTGCATAGGAGAGCACTCCACAACTGGATTCATGATATTTTATGATGAAGGCTGAGCAGGAAGTTATTGTCAGCTCTTCATTGGTTATGGTATTTTATCCTCCTGTAGTTAAAAGCTGAGTCAAAATATTGCCAAATTCTGATGCTGTGTAAAATTCATGTATTTCCGCACAATTAATTGAGCTGTGGAATTGGAATGGTACCCCTTTAGCAGATTTTATTCGGGAATATAAGAGAGGGAATGATTCAAAATAATAAAGAAGTATGATGAGATATAATGAATGTAAGAGAAAAAGTAAAGCTGAATAGTAAGCTGATTATTGAAATTTCTATAACTCTGTTCTTAAAAGTCAATAGAATGGATTAAAAAAATCCTGTGGAAGATAGTTGTGGGTTAACCCCAGTGGGCAACTGAGCACCACACAGCACCTTGCTTTCTCATCCCCACAGTGGGATGTGGGAGAAAATCAGAAAGGTAAAAGTGAGAAAACTCATGGGTTGAGATAAAGACATTTGAATAATGCAAAAGCAGCATGCACAAACAAAGCAAAGCAAATCAAGGAATGCATTCACTACTTCCCATTGGCAGGCAGATTTTCAGCCACTTCCAGGAAAGTCATCACATGTAACATTTTATTGGGAAGATAAATGCTATCACTCCAGATGTACCCTGTTCCTTCTTCTTTCCCCCAGTTTTAATCACAGCTTTTCCCCCCATAATTTATCATAACCATGATGTCATATGTTATGGAATATTCCTTTGGCCAGTTTAGGTCAATTGTCTTGGTTTTGCCCCCTCCTAGCTTCTGGTGCACCCCCAGCCTCCTCACTGGCAGGGTGGTATGAGAAGCTGAAAAATCCTTGACTCTGTGTAAGCACTGCTCTACAACAACTGAAACATCAATCTCTTATCAGCATTATTCTCATCTTAAATCCAAAACACAGCACCATAGCAGCTGATGTGAAGGCAATTCATTCTATCTCAGCCTAAACCAGAACAAATCTTTTAATCAATAGAATATTCCTATTGCTATTAAGAACAAAATCCAGCCAAAGTAAATATTCACCTGCATATTTGCAGATCTGAACCTGGTAGGCTCATGTGATGTACCAAATAGCACCTTTTCCTTTATCTGGAATTGCACCTATGTATAATCACAGACTTACTGAAATAGGAAAACAAATGAGCAGGAAAAAATATTTAAGGAAGAAGATTTCCCATATTCTGTCCAAGCTATTAAAGGCTTAAAACCTCAGCACGTGGAAGATTCTTATTTTGAATGCTGTTCTATAAATAAAAATAGAAAATGAAAACTCAACAAACTGTTGAAGGGACAGTCCCTCAAGGACATTATATACGTGACCAATAAATCTCACAGAGGCAACTGAGGGAACTAAGCAAACAATGAAAAGTACTTGACTCTGCAAGCACAGCTCAGCAACAGCTAAAACATTGGTGTGTTGTCAGCACTGTTTTCATCACAAATCCAAAACATAGCACTGTTAAAGATACAATGAAGAAAATTATCTCTATAGAAAACAAAGTCAGTAAAAAGATTTAAACTATTCATATAATTTCATATTCAGGTAGGAAATACCAGTGTATCACACAGCTAAGTCTTCTCCAACAGCATTTTTCCTGTGATTGAAAAAAGAAAATTAAAATATGAGATTTCAAAAAACTGTAAAATGGCATCCCAGGGTAGTTTCAACAGTATTTCCATTCATATTCCTATCTAGTCTTTTAAAAATATTTCTATTGTTCTTTCTGTGAGCTATTGTATGAAATATTCACTGTCTCTAGATTTACAGACGGTACAGAAATTCATCCAATAAACATTTCAAAATCCAGCTCTGAGGTTCTGAGGAAAGGGAAAGAGCCTAGGAATCTACCTTATACATAACAAGCACAAATTAGATGTCTTTGAAACAAAGACAAGAAAAGCAAGCAAATCCTTCAGTTTCCTCTTGCCCAAACAAGACGATGACAACGAGTCCCTTGATCCTTACAACTTTTATGTTATTTGTTTCATAAACCTGTAGCATCCTTGGATGTTTTTTGTACAATCTTCTGACATTTCTTCTGTTGTTTTGAGTCTACCACATTTTTAAGTCTAACATATCTGAAGTCTAATATTTTACCTGCTTACATGAGGTTCCCTCCCCCTCCCCCTTTGAATAAGTTAACTACCATGCTGCAAGTTAATTAAGGTATGAGGATCTAGGTTTAGTTAGAATATATGAACACCAGGATTTTAAATAAGAAAATAACATATTTGAACATAACTGAGTTGCAATGCAAGAGCTGTAAAGTGTCATTTCCCAGAGCTGAATGACTAAAATGTCTGGGAAATTACAGGTGCCATTCTGTGCTATTAGGGAGAATTAAGGCTGTAAGACTTAGATCAATTTTACCACTTTGCATATTCTCCATTTTTGATGAAGAATTTCAAGGATGGGCTGAGTCCTGAAGACTACATGGAAAAAACCTAACCTGGATTTACTGGTTACAAGGAAAGAAGCCTTTAGAACAGCTTGTGAAGTCAATAGTGTTTGTAGTGTTTTGGGGGAATTAAAGCAGTTGGTTATCCTTAGTAAGTTTGTGTCCTGTCACTTCAAATGCCACTTCAATTTGTTTGAATGAGGCTTGAGCAATATAATTTGTATGTATTAATCATGAATCATCACCAAAATATAAGATTTATCTTCTTTCTTAATAATCAGATTGCTTATATATATATATATTCTATGCAGTAAATTGTTAGAGACAAAGTAGAAAATGCAACAAATTACTAATCTGTAGATTTGTGTGTGTGCTCCTTTAATATTTGGTTGTTGGAACAAAAATGAAACAGTGTTAAACCATAACGTTGGTGCAATATGGCATATTTCCTGGGAATAACTGATAGAAATATTGCAAAGTGTTAGTGGTAAATTTGAAGTGGCATGTACAGTATGTGTTTAGAATGTTTATGCAGTTACTGATTGATTCTCAGGGAGCTCAGACTAATTGGAAATAAGTTTTGTGTGCAGTGAAGCAGTGAAGCAGTGATATGGTGATACTGAAGAAGTGGTTTCTGCCTCTGGTAATATATATATATATATATATTATTTTTATCTGCAGAGCTCAGGCATACTTTGTAATTCTGAGTTATTATATAATAGAAATAAGTCATTTTGTAAATGTATTTCATTTTACAGTATTACTAATACCCCACTCTCCTACCAGAGAGAGAAGGAAGAATTAAAATTTTGCCCTTTCTCCCCTTCAGCGTTGTTATAAAGAACTGTAAAACTTGCATATACAAGCTTTGTTAATGGTAGATAGAACTTGGCCTTGGGGATTTTGAACTCTGGTCATCCATCCCCCTCTTTGTGAGGTACAGGATGTAATTAACAGATAATACCTCATTGTGCAGGGGTAAACTATTTAGAACTCTTCAACCAAACAACAACCTCACCATATTATTGAAAAGACTTCTACTAGTAAAACTGTCCTGGCTTGCCAATAGCCCTAAATGGATAAGACTGTAATGACAAGGTCCAGGGTTACTAAAGGTCCTTGCTAGTGTTGTTAGTGTCATTAGGACCAGAGATATTAGCATTGGTAGGAAGCATACAGCTATGTAACAGTTTTTATTTCAGGATTAAAATATTAAAACTAGGAATATGAAAGGCACCTGGAAGAAGTTTTTTTTGTTTGTTTGTTAGTTTTTATGTTTTTAATGACAAGACTTCTAAAAATTATATTTTCTTCTTTTTTTTTTTTTTTTTTCTATTCACTTAGACAAACTGCATGATAACTGTATTGCATGTACACAGAGCTTCACTCTTATAGAAGTCTGAAAGCAAAAGACCTCAAGAGAAAATTTTTTTTTTTTTTTTTTTTTTTTTTTTTTAAAAAAAATAAACCCTCTCACATTTAGCACTTCTTATCTCTTATCCAGAAATAAATCTCATTTCATTTTCTTGAAATTAAGCCTATGTATATATTTATTTATTCATTCATTCATTCATGTGTGTGGATACTTACACTTAAATAGTTAGGCCTATCTTGCTTCCTTAGTCATTTGTAACTCATGTCCATGGAAGGTATTCCAGTGTTTCCAAGACAGTTCTCAGCTGTAGCTGAAAGAATGGCATAAGTTTCTTTTTCACCGTTAACTAATCAGAATAGTAAAAAGGAGCCAAAAATATTTCTTTCTTCCGAAGTTCTTATCCAAGAGTAGGAAGATTTCTTCCTCTCCAATTTCCTTCTCTTTAGTTCCTGCAACAATAGAAATAAGCAGCCAGAGTCTCATGATTTCAAGTGCAGAAGACAAAAAGACAATATTATAATGAAGCATCTAGTACTTAGTTCTTGTTAGTTGTGCAACTTTTTTTCCATTGAAATGGAAAGGAAAGGAAAAACAAAAGGAAAAGAAACATAGATGGCAATATGCTGTATACTATTTCTAAACTAAGTATGTATAAACATTTTTTTTTTTTTTTCCCATAGAAGAGGAGGATAGATATTCCAATGCTATGTTCTCTGATGTTTTACATAAATAGTTTGAGAAAATGGGTCAATTTTCTTCAAGTGTCTTGTCAAGCATTTGGTGTTGAATTTTTTTTCTTAATTGATAAAATATGAAAAGCAAAAGAAACATGAAAATCAAAATTGTGAATGCAGTTTCTATTTTTGAAACAGAATCATCTTTGCATCTCTGAGAGTCTCTGAGTGGCTATCTGCCAGACAATGTATATCTAATCCTAATTTTAGAGTTTTTTTTTTTTTTTTTTTTCTTTATAGTAGTTTCTACGTCAATATTTGAACTATTTTAAGAGTATTTGTATTAAAACAATACCATAACTTACAGTTATGATATCCCATACAATTTTATATATAATTTGCATAATTATTACTCTTATGCCAGCAAAACTCCAATATCCATCCGTTTTGATCTGCCATTGTAAAAATTCGAAACCCTATTCGAAGTAGCTGTGACCTTCTAAGTAACAGAAACCATAAAATTGCAACAACACTGCCTTTATTGCAGGCCACATGGGCAAAGCCTTTCCTTGACAGATGGGATATCTAAAAATGAATAAGCAACAAGCATTGGGCTTCAAAATTCCACACAGTAATTAAGTCTGTGAAAATAGCATTTTTCTTTTTTTTCTCCAGTCTCTTCCTCCTTTCCTTTCTTTCCCTCCCTTGTCCCCCCAAGGCTGCCCATACTAAAGCTGCTTCTCTACAGTGGGTTTTGTAAGAATATTTTAAGTTTCATTTCATATGAGCTGACATATCTTGACTTTTACTTCAAGATTTGAGATAAAACAAACCACATAACTCTAAGCCAAATCACCAAGTTTTGCCTGATTACAGATCAACCTCTGTGAAACCACAGCATTTTCTTCAAGAATCACTTATTAGCCTGGGTCATTTAAAATCAGCCCAGGTTTGTTGAAAGATTTGTGAACCTTAAAAAATATATTTTTTTGATATCTTCTTGGAAATCAGTGTTTCATTTTGGGGCAGCAATGCAAATAAAGTTCTCACGTGTTGGTGGATTTAACAAAATAGTTGTTGAGGTCTACAGATGCTCTCAGCTTCACTTTACTCTTCTCATTCCTGTACTCCCAAGGAGTTGCTTTGATGGTTGTAAGAAAACATTGGCAAAAACAGCACACATGAGCCAAGCTACTCATAAATATCATCATGACTATAGTTACAAACCTGACAATGGCAATGTCAACATAAAATGGACCTGTAAGATGCAACACCATCCAGTGTAACAGTTTGTTCAGAGTGAAATGAGAATTACAGGTGTCTCTCTAAGCTAAAATGGACAAATTAGAATTAAATATGTTCAGAGACATCAAGGGCAACAAGAAAAGCTTCTATAGGTATGTCAGCAATATAAGAAAGATGAGGGAAAGTGTGGATCATCTCCGGAAAGAAACGGGAGACCTGGTTACCCAGGATATGGAGAATGACTCAATGACTTTTTTTGACTCAGTCTTCACTGACAAGAGCTCTAGACACATAACCCAAGTGCCACAGGGCAAAGGCAGGGACTGGGAGAATGAAGAACTGCTCTCTATAGGAGAAGATCAGATCTGAGACCAAGAAACTTGAAGGTGCACAAGTCCATGGGACCTGATGAGATGCATCCGTGGACTGTGAGGGATCTGGTGGATGAAGCTGCTAAGTCATTGTCCATCGTTTTTGAGAAGCTGTGGCAGTCCAGTGAAGTTCAGTGCATATATGCTATTTGCTGCTTTCATTATTTAGATAATGATTTTGATACAGAGTACAGATATAAAACAAAATCAAACCCCATCACACCTCTCAATTTTCAAACAGAGGTTAAATTATTTCAACTGGTCTCTGCATCTGATATGATGTTGCAAAGGAAGCTCTTGGTCCCTGTTCTGGGACTGTGATTCAGATGTGAAAGCAAACTGAAAAATCCATTGCTGAATTGGGGTCTGACGGGCAGGGTTGTAATAATATGACTCCTTTAGGGAGAAAAAAAAAAACTGCTAATAACCATGTAAACAATTTGTTGGTACTGATATCACAGAATCACAGAATTGTCTAAGTTGGAAGAGACCTCCAAGATCACTGAGTCCAACCTCTGACCTAATACTAACAAGTCCTCCACTAAACCATATCCCTAAACTCTACATCTAAACGTCTTTTAAAGACTTCCAGGGATGTTGACTTAACCACTTCCCTGGGCAGCCTATTCCAGTGCCTAACAACCCTTTCGGTAAAGAAGTTCTTCCTAAGATCCACCCCAACCTCCCCTGGTGCAACTTTAGCCCATTCCCCCTCATCACCAGGCACGTGGGAGAATAGACGAACCGCCACCTCACTACAGCCTCCTTTAAGGTACCTGCAGAGTGCGATAAGGTCACCCCTGAGCCTCCTTTTCTCCAGGCTGAACAGTCCCAGCTCCCTCAGCCGCTCCTCATAAGACTTGTTCTCCAGACCCTTCACCAACTTCGTTGCCCTTCTCTGGACTCCCTCGAGCACCTCCATGTCCTTCATGTAGTGTGGCTTTAAGTCCAGTTTTGAAGAGGTAAGGTGTGGAAACTTCTTTCACATGAGAGAAATTAGGAGTCTTCTTTTCCTTTGCTGTATCTAGGTGTTTATCAGTAAATGGAAGGAGTCATCTACCTTTTTAAGTAAATGCTGCAATCCAAGGTGATTTTTTTTTTTTTTTTCTTTTTCCTTAGACAATTCATTGGCTTGATGAGAAGCACAAGTCTGAATGTACTAGCTTTTGTTGAATGTGAATAATTGCTCTAAGCCTGCTCACTTTATAATTCAAAATGTGCTTAATAAAATGAAACAAATATTTATGTCATTCAAAAATAATTCTGTGTAGGAGTAGGGGAGTTCTTAAACAGAAAACAGTTAGTCTGACAATACTGACTGTCACATGTTGCCTAAATCAACCAAAAGAGAGAAAAAAAAAAAAAAAAAGATAAATAAAACATAGACTGAATTGCTCTCTGAATGTACTTACTTCTGGTTATGTTTCATAGAGAAAATCTAAATTACTGTTTTATTGAAGACATGCAACTGGCACAAAGTGATAGGATAAATATCTGTGTTGGCTGTCTAGGCTGTTGCCAAGAATACATTGGTTATATTAAGATATACACAGAGTATATCTTTATTTTACATAAACAGTAGTTATCAGGCTGGCATGCTTTTGGATATAGAAATAGTTGACTGAGGTTTCATCTCAGTTCTGAAAGCAGTACAATGTATTGTGCATGGGTTATAAAGTCTGGTCTATTAAAAGTGTCAGTAAGCCCATTTATGTCGTGTACAATACCTCTCACATCCTATTGTTGTATGCCCAGGGGAAAGTGAGTAAAACATCCTTAAAATGTGTTGCAAAACTTGCATTTTATTATTATTATTATTATTATTATTTTTTTTTTAATTTCAAAACTTTTAAATAACTGTGAGTTCTTCACAAAGCTGGAAAACTATTTTTATGTTTGTAACACTGTAACAGTTTTAGTTGTTAATCATTTAAAGAAACATTGCTTAGAGTGTATGTATATTTCACTGCATAGTGTAACTGCTGTTAAATTTAAGCAACATTTGCAAAACAAAATAAGGTACTGTATGCTCTTGTGACTGCAACAGCATCATACCATAAGGAAGTGCACAGAGTACCAACTAATGCAAATGGAAGGGTACCATTCTCTTAAAATATTGCTGAATAAGAACCTGTAGGGGAAAAAATATACATAGGGGGACAGAAGGAAGAAGTCCATAGAAAATACCCTATGGATTTTTCTCTTTCTAAAAAGAAAGAAACGAAGTCCTCATGTTGCTCCTCCACTCCTGCCCCTTACTACCCAAGGAGAATGCTTTTTTTTTTTTTTTTTTTTTTTTTTTTTTCCAGGTAACCATTTAAGAATTTAATTGTTAATCAGTCTTTTCCCTTTGCAATCTCTTCAATGCCATTTGCTGACAAGTGAGTACAGAACTACAATTTATTTGATGGAAATTTTACCAATATTGAAACTGCTGTTTTTATTGAAAGAAAAGAATTCTCCTGAGTAGATTTTTCCTTTTCTGCCAGGTATGAATTATTCATTCTTTTGTATTTGTATATGAATAATAGGAACTACTATGTGTGCTACTCTGTCACTGATGTGAGAGATTGAACCTAGCAGCAGTTTTTCCACATACCAGTCCATATATGTATTTTACAGATGTGTGATAAGACATAGACACAAGTGGAGGTATCTTTATAATATAAACAGAAACTGATATTTGCTTGATATTTTCTTTGGTTATGTCAGGCAGCTCCCTCAAAGAGTGATCTTTTCCAAATCTCAGTGCTAGCTGCTTTGCCTACCTTGCTAAAAACTTTACTTGATGTCAAAAGAGCTAAAAGTTAGATACTACAGCAATGAAATTGAAGAATATATTGCAATATGTTCTACTATGATATTGCCATGTTTCTGATGGATAAGATAGTCCTGTGTAGACCCATTTTACTTTGCATTGACAAGACAGTTTGAACACTGTTTATAAATTTAGGGTTATTCTACCTCTAGAAATTTCTGATTACCTGAAGGTTAGAGTATAGATTCAGTCAAGGACTTAAGCATTTGGTTATTTGGATTTTTAGATGTTGAATTTACAGAGTGAGATCTAGGACTCCCTGTTAGGCACTTAGGCTTCTAAAGTTCCAAAATGTAACTCTTTAGATGTTCATGATAACACCTAGAGTAACCAAAATGTCACCTAAATCCCCAGTGGAAGGGAAAATTAACTAAAAAATAAAACATGCTGAGGATTGAAAAGTGTCTAAAAATTAACCTTACTTTGCGGAATTATGCTTCTCCAGTCAACTATGGGTTTCAACATACATTTTAATAGCATATTGACTGCCACGTTATGGGATATTAGGGACATTCATGTTCTGATTTCCCTTAGGTCACAAAGATGACTGAATCACTTCTTGCAAGGATGGAAAAAATAACCTGGTATTCATAATAGCTGGTTATGTTATGTCCATTTTTAGGTTATTTTGTTTCAGGTGTCTGTAGCTATGGACAGAGAGATTCTGAAAGTAGCACATACAAGAGCAACAACAACAACAAAATTAGCAGCATATGCAAAAAATAAAAAGGTTATTCACTGGATAGCACAGTAAGAAGATAGCTAAGAATTACCTAACATGAGGTTAAGCACCACCCCAATACATCACACATCCAAATATCCAGAATCCTTGTGTTTTCCTAAGGTGACCCACAGTGCTGGGGAGTCAACTTGAGTTTCCAGATACAGCTCCACTTATGACACCAATGGCTCAGCCCAGGATTCTTTGCTTGGCCCTTATCACTCTGACCTGCCATGGCTTTGTCCTTCCAATTTCATGCCTTTCCATTTTGGTGTATTCCCTTTTGAATCCTTGAGCTCCTGGTGATCCCACCCAAGTAATTTCACCATTAATTCTAGCCTTTCTCATCTCTTTACAGCCTTTTTTTTTACAGCCCTTCCACAATGAGCACAGTTACACAGGTAGGCAAGAGCAGAGCTGGCCTTGGTGCCTTGGTACATGGTAACTAACCCCGTAGGAGAGATGAGGTTCTTAGAGTGACAGTTACAGCTGATAGCTATGATGGAGTCATTAAAAAGGAAAAGTCTTCATTCAGTCTTTAACTTACCTTTCAGAGGAAAACAAAATAATAGTGTATGTCTGTTCTCAGGACATGATCCCTGGTCTTAAATCTGGAGTAAAAAGAAATGTGTTCCTGTAGTCCTAGTTCAGGATTCTCAGCTTGGATGGAATGCTGTTTCCCTCTAGTCTTGTGCTTGATAATTTCCCCTTGGCAGGATTTGCATTCAGAGATGTGATTGCTTTTCAGAAGTGCATGGCTTGCCCTCTGTATTACTGAAGATTTTTAGGTGCTCAATTCTGTATCCGGTTTTGGAGGCTCAAGAGCTGCATCATTATGGCATACAACAGATTTCTCTTAATGGATCTAGCCCTGTTTTCTTCGGAGAGAGATATAGTTCTCAGCCCTCTTCAATGAGTTGACAGAGAGTCTTAGAGCAAACGTGCACAGAATTCCTAGGAATTTATGAGGAGGCAAAAGCATTTCAATGAAATCCCACTAATTCAGTCCAACTCTCAACATTTTATTCCAGAGATTAGATTAACTTTTGAATGTTCAAAATACAACAAGTATTGAGCTGAATTTTCCAAAGGACAAGGCGAGGCCTGCAACTCAGCCTGGCTGAGGTATCTGACCTAGACAGAAGTTCCAGCAATTTGAAAAACAAAACAAAACAAAACAAAACAAAACACACACACACACACACACAAAAACAAAACAAAAACCAAAAAACAAACAAACAAAAAACGACAAACAAACCACAACCTCAAACAAACAAACAAACCACCACCACCACCAACAACAAAAATATGCAACACTTCAAATCTAAACCGGGATTCTGCAGCTTCTTTTCAGATCAGTAGACTATATAAAGTGTGAGTAATAAGTCAACATTTCTGATAATTGAATGTAATTTATTTAAACTGTTGTTGCAGCTTTTGTGACACTAATTTTTGGTAGCCTGTTCTTGGCAGTACATTACTGAATGAATCAATTTGACATGTGAAAGATCTAGGACTGAAAATGAGCCCCAGGCACACACCCAACAGGCTGGCTGCAGTAGATTAGGTGCATTTCAATTTTGCAGGTCACAATCACTGTCTGTAACTGGGGAAGGAGAACATGTTTTATACTCATCTGCTAGAACTTAATGCCAACACTAAGTAAAGCACAATTTTAAAATGTTATTTGTATAGAGGAAAAAGGAAACCCTAAATATTTTCTTTTTTTTTGTTTGTTTTGTTTTGTTTTGTTTTCCCTCTCCTCTCCTCTCCTCTCCTCTCCTCTCCTCTCCTCTCCTCTCC
>CM021765.1:147035717-147049183 GCA_011076525.1 Nettapus auritus
ATGTGGTTTAGGGGATGATTTGTTAGTGTTAGGTCAGAGGTTGGACTCGGCGATCTTGTAGGTCTCTTCCAATCTAGACATTCTGTGATTCTGTGATTCTGTGATTGGAGTCCATTCTTCTTTATCTATTCAATAACACATATAACAACTGTAACTTCTTTCCAAAAAGAACATGCAGTAGGAAGGAAATGTGATTTATTTGTATTATCTGTGTTTCACACACAGTAGGATCTGGAGAATTAGAGAGACCAATGTCACAGAAGACAACTGTGTTTTAATAGTCTGTTCAGCAATTCCCTTGAAACTATCTAAGAGGCATCACTGTGGCCTGGCAGTAATGAACATCTCTATATTTGCAGACTATGAGCTAAGCCAACTAAAATTCAAGGCCAGAAGATATTATAAATAAGTGCTGGAGTTATTTTTGGATGTATGGATGCATCTGATTATGACAGGAATAGGAAATTTTGAAAATCTATAGCACAGGATGGGCTCTTGCTAGTTTCTTATCTGTCCATGAACTAAGGAAACAAGCTGTCTGGAAACTCAGAGTGAATCCAGTTAGCTAGAAGAAGCCACTGAGTTTCTGTCTGCTGCTAAGGGACAAACATTTGGATTTTTTAGTGAAAAATGATGTGGCTTTCTTTGCATGCTTTAAAGAAATTTGAGGCCATATTACCAATTAAATACATTTTGAAAGACCATAGGAGAAAAGATGATCTCAGATATGTGTAGTGAAATAAATCATTATAAACACTATGCCAAAGTATATTGTAAAGCTTAAATTATTTTCTGAAGTTTAATTTTATGAATTTAGATGGAAATATTACTGATTAGAAACAAACAAACAAATAAATAAGTAAATGACAAGAATATATTGAAAATATTTAATACTTTTTAATAAAAGGTATTTTGGTTAGGTTATTTCAAGACATTGTAAATATATATTATATACTTAGTTTTAGAAAATATCTGTGTTCTGCGTATGTAATGCTGATCAGATTGTATTGCTAATACCCCTGTTTTGATGATGGATTTTAACAGCTGTAGTAACAATGGACTTATATTCTTAGAGGTTATCCTTAGAGGTTTTATCCTTTGAGGATAAAATTATTTTCTCTCATTTTTTTTTTTTTTTCTTTCTCATACGTAATTTTAATGACTATACGAGGTAGGATAAGTTCATCATCCTATAACTAGCATCAGTAATATTAGGCTGTTATGGACATAAAAGTATATTCACAATGAAATTTGTTCCAGTGTATGTATTTTGACTTATGTCAGGACTTGACCTTGAGTATTCTGAGTTTGGGGTCTGTTCTTGACTCAGAGCTACATCTTGGTAAAAGAAAATTTTGTCTAGACCATAAGCAGTGGATCATTCCTCAATTTTCCAGTTAACTTTGTCTAGAAGAAAAAGATTCTGATAATTAATTAAGGTCCTTGGCACTAGTAGCCAAAGCAATTTATTTATTTATTTATTTATTTATTTATTTTTAAGTCTTCCACATCTCTTAGAGAAACAAGGTTTGCTAATGATTTATGTAGTTAATATATTTTTCTGGAATACAGACTCTCCCTGTTTTTCTATGCCTCATGTAATATCTAAGAAATTTAAATACAGTACATTATGAAACTTGTTTCAGGGTTGAAAACAGGTTTACAAAACAAAACAAAACAGAGAAAGGAGCTTGTAGACCAAGAGGAAAAAAATTAGAAAAACCAATCAGCTGGACAAAATGGTTCACAGATATTCAGTAAAGGGATGCTCCTTTATAAGGTTAATAATATATAAGATGTATATAATATATATATAATAATATATAGGACATACAGGCAAGGTATCAAAACTCCTGTCTGAAGAAACAAGCCACTGTATTTAATAGTTTTTGTTTTTGCTCCATCTTATGATGGAATACTCTCTATCAGTAGTGGGTTTTGTTTGTTTGTTTGTTTGTTTAAGTCACATTTTAAAGTACTCTTCATATATAAGGATATTAATAAAGGAAAAAAAAAAAAGTAGAATTAAATGAAGATAAATATGGAGAACTGAAATTCCTGTCTGCTCTTAATTAAAAATTAAAAATAATTTTATATCTGAGATTGACTGAAAATAATGTTACAAGATATACTGTGACCAGAGGGATACGAGGAATTAATCGTGCAAAAACTCTGTGGCAGTGGTTTGTATAATGGTCAACAGAAGTCTCCATTCTTTTCGCACTATTTGGAAAAGTATGCAGGTTTCTCAAGTGGTATAAAAAGATTAAATACATGCCCATAACATAAAATATTTAGAAGCTTATCACATTTTTTTTATACTTGTACTTATGAAACACAAGAAACAGCTGCCAGAAAAGAAAAAAAAGAATCACTGAAAAAGACAATCACTTTCTGTAAATTACCAGTTGATCTACATTTTCTTGCTAGTGGAAAAAGCACCTTGATCCTTTGGGAGAAAAATAACTTAAAAAAAGTATTATTCAAGAAACAAAAGAAAACAAAACTTGGCTCTCAGCAATGGCATGAATATATTGAAATGTTTTTGAAATTTCTCATTACATGAATTGCTTATTATGCAGAGGGAGTGATCAAAATATGTAGAGATTACTACATTTCATGTTTTTTAAGTTATCTAAGAGACCATACAATAACTTTAAATTGACACTGCTGCGATCAATTTGAAGCCGTCTAAAACAAACAAACAAAACAAAACAAAACAAAACAAAACAAAAAGGGTATATATATATTGGGAAAAGTTGATAGAAGACAGAAAAGTAAAATAAGGAAGTCAAAGTTCTACAGTCTGACTAAAAAGGAACATTTTAAAGATCCTGTTTTCTTATAATTTTCTAACAGTATAAAGAAGAGAAGATAATAGTTGTAGAATACTGCTGTGATGAAAAAGGCCTAAAATTTTTCCAGATCTTTTAAAATTGGTGAGTTTTTTGTTTACTTGTTTGTTTTAATAAATATAATTTAATAAATCTTCCTTTGTTATTCAAAATGAGGATTACAGTAACGTTCAAACACATTAGGTCAAGTGAAGAATTTATATTTGTTTTGCTTCAGACTTTTTTTCAGTCCCTTCAGACTTTTTATTGAAATATGTTAAGAACTGCTGAGACCTTGAAATTAATTGCCACTGGAAATGCATACATGGAGAGAAGGTGTTGATTGGGTGATTAGATACATTTATAAAAGATATTTGCCAATTGTTTTTCTCTCATCTATTACCTCAGCTGGAAAGCTGACATCATCCACCCTCCTGACAAAGACACATCCTCTCTTTTGTAATTTTGGAAGAGCATCCGATCTGCAATTAACTTAGATGATTTTGTAAAATCAAGAGTTGTTCAATGATGGAACTTTCTACAATGACCTAAGGCTGAAAGATTACCCACTGTGAGAGAATTACGCATGCTAATCCAGCAGTGAACCAATTGCTTAATTGGTTCCAAAGTTATACGCATTTGGAATACTACCCCTTCTAGTTACTTCTTTGAGTCACACCATGTTTCAGGGAAATTATGTACATATGTACATACTTATGTATGTAAGTAATGCTCACACTTAAAGCAGAAAGAGAAATCCAGCTTTTTAGAATTATTAGAATTAGCATTTGTTATTTTCTAATTTACTTCATTTTTTTTTTTTTTAAATCAAATTAATATTTAATTATATTTTACCAATTCAGTTTAGAGCAAGGCATATTTCTGTGTGAAAACTTAACTGTCCTTGCTGTGTAATTGCTCAGCTCCCTGTCCCTCTCCTACCCCTTGTCCTCCTTCACATACAAACTTTATACAAAATATAAAACTGATGGCTCAGGAAAAGGGAGGGAGAAAAACAGACAATACAGACAAGAAAAAAAGCCTAGGTGTTTGATGCAGACAAGACTCTACTGAGAGGTGGCAGATGTAAAATTTGAATTCTCTGGGCTTTATAAGATTCTTAACACTAGACTGGTCTTCTAAAAATCTCTGGTTTTTACACTCTAAAATTCGGTGAATTATGTAATATTTGAGATTATGTACTATTTTAGAAGCCCAGTCCAGTCCTTGTGAATTTTTCATCGGGTCAAGCCTCCCTCCTTATCCCTCTTTAAGAAAGACAAGAGAAAAAAATTAGGAAGAGATTAAGATGTCTCAACTGTGGCACCTGGTGTCAGTTTACTTAACAGGTTGGCCAATATGACACAGAACTTGTGCTTTTGTGCAACAGCAATTAGAGAGTACTGGCAGGATACTTAAAGCATCCCAAAAATATGAGATGCCTACAACTAGGCACATGAATCCCGTATCAGGACAAAACCAGATGCAATAAACTGGAGAAGGACTTTGCATGACTAGAAATATTTGATGAAATAGTGTTTTGACTTGGGCAAATAGAAGTAGTAGGTTAAATTAGTAGTTAAAAAACAATTTTCAGAGAGTAATCCTACAAGTATAGTTGGTAGATTCTTCACATACTCAGAGTTGCCTATTTCTGAATATATCAGTGCCCATTTGGTAACAGTTGAATCAAGGGCTACATGATGGACTGTTGCTGAACGAAGGAAAGACCATGATTACATTTGACATGGTTCTTCATGATTCTGGAAGTATGCACCCATATTATGCTTTCACAGGGAATTATGTTAATGATGGTCTAGGCATAAATGACACACAAGTAGAGTGCTAAGTGCTAGAGGATCTTCCATTCAAGTTGAAAAGAGTATATCTAAAGATGGCTGTTGGACATCTTCAAACTTCATTGCACCAGGAGGGGAACTGCTTTGCAAAAAGCAGCAGGAGAAAGTGTGTCTTGTGCAGCATGTACATAATTTGTGCTGAAAATAAGGTCTCCGAGGAAAATTTGAAGCACACTAAGAGATGTATAGATTTATGTAAGTCCATAAATGTGCAAGTAAATGTGTCCTCTTATCTTCTGCACTGGATAAGTGCTTAGATACTTAAAAACAAAACAAAACAAAACAAAACACTTTGCAACATGTTCTTTGTTCTTACTCTTTATTCAGATAGCTCTTGAATTTAGATGCTTATTAGCATATTTAACCTTCTGATTCCTAAATCAATAAGACAGTTAATAATTCAGGTAATCTATTTTTTTCTTGTACACTTTTTCTTACAATTTGTGGAATTTAAGTTTTAGGGTATTTTAGATTCCTTTTCAACATAAGGTTTAAAGATTGCTTCCTTTTTCTTCCATATATAAATACTATTTATTGTTGAAAAGTATTGCTGTTACACATGAAAGGAAAAAGGACAGCCTTATTTCAGCCGTCTGAAAACAAAAACAAACAAACAAACAAAACACACAAAAACAGAATATTGATTCTTCATTCCTTCAGTGGTGGGCTTCTTCTAAATCCTTTGTCAATATAATAAAATTCCCATCAGGCCTCAGTGTCTCGGCTCTGGAAACATGTCGCATTTCATATATGCCCTGAAGACAACATTTCTTGTTGGCTAGCTCTTTACAGCTTCTTGTCCATCCTGAAGTCTTGGTTGTCATTTGTCTCACTGTCATTTGGAGACACTTAAGTCTTTTCATTCATTTTAGGGAGAAGAATCTCTATCTGGTGGGAAAGCAAATCAAAATTTAACACCATTTTCTTTATAGGTGATGGCTCTTCCTCGTGCTCATTTTGATTTATATATTTGGATGGTTCTGTGTGTTACTTAAATTCAGTGACCTTTAGATCACATGCTAATATCATTCAGAGAAAAAAAGAAGGATTTATTTTTAAGAAGGATCATATTCTTAGCAGTCAGTTTGTTATCTTAAATAGAAAATAATTGTTTTCTAGCTTCTCAGAGGTGTTAATTAGAAACTATATTTTAAATTATTATTGGCACATACTAGTGTGGTACATCTGGTAGAAAACAGATGATATCATTCTTAGCCATTTCTGTAGCACAGTTTTTTTCCATAATTACTCTGTCATTAATCTCAATAGCTAAAGAAATGGTGTTCATACCAATAAAATTGAATATTGGTTGCTACCCTGGGGAAGATTTTTTTTCCTTTACATGATCCTTTTTACTTAACATCAACACTAGCACCAAAAGTAGTTGCATGCAACTTAAATGTGTAACCAGCTGTGAATGTATTTTTTTTAGTATGCTGCATGAAAAAGTTTTTCCTTTTCTTGAGCTATAGGTGTTAATTGGTATCTTTGAATGTCACTAATTAAGTTCTAGCAACACCTTCTCCTTGTTCCTTGCTCTGAATTTAATGAGCTTTCTTGTTGTATTAATTTATTAGATAATTAGATAAAAAACATTTTTTGTTGTTCTTGTATTTTTGTTGTTTTGTTTCATTTTGTTTTTAAAAAACAAGTAGGTTTTGAACAAGTAGGTTTAACAGATTTTAGAGAGACAATATACACTACACAAATAATCACTATTGCTGTGTTCATTAAGAAATTCAATATATTAACATACAAGCATTTTTAATTGAGCAGGTCTATATTTCACTGTCAAACAATGTTAGACTGAGCTAAACTTAAGCTAGCTTTTGGTTCTGTGAAGTACAGCACCAGCAGATATTATTAATATAACTGTATTAATAATTGAAATCTATGTAAAAAGAACATGTCTTTTAGAATAGTAAGAAAATATGATTGGAAAGTCTTCATATGTTATCTAGTCCATTGCCTTCCCTAAAACAGGATCAACCATACACATGTTATTCAAGACACATTTTTCCAAGTCACTTTTAAAGAGCTCTGATTGGAGATATTATGATTTCCTTAGGCAATTTACCTTAGTGATTCTCTACCCGTAAAGTTATTTCTTTCTGGTGGCAAGCCCAGTCTCTTAATTAATTAAATTACTTCTTGTCTTGTCCAGTATAAATCATAAAATTATAGAATCATAGAATGTGTTGAGTTGGAAGAGACCTCATAGGTCATCTAGATCCAACGACCTTGCCATAGGCAGGGATGGCACCCACTAGATAAGGTTGTTCAGGGTCTCATCTAAATTGATCTTGAATACTTCCAGGGATGGGGCAGCCACAACTTCTGGACAACCTGTTCCAGTGCCTCACTACCCTTTGAGTGAAGAATTTCCTCTTAAACTCTAATCTAAATCTCCTCTCTTTTTCTACCTCTCCTGGGTTGAACTAATGTTCAGAAATGCCTTTCAGTCCTATTTTTTATGTCAATGTTTGGTTTGTTTGCTTATGGCTTCACCTTTGCCCCCCCCCCCCCCCCCTTTTTTTTTCTTTTTCTCCTGCATCTGTAGTAAAATTAGGTATTTTATCTTTGTTACCTTAAGTATTTTACCTGTTACATTTGTGATCTCTGCCTTTTATGTTATTACAAGTATGGTTGCATAAGTACTACTGGTCTTAAAAGATTTTGCTCTCCAAAAGGTTCCCAGTGCTGCCTCCTCAAAGTTTGTGCAAAGTCTGTCCATTTCTCAAGTAACTCCCCTGTACCATGTGATATCCAGCTTTTCCTCATGATGCTATTAGTTGTCTTTATTAGCATGCCTCTGTGACATATCCACCAGATCACAATCAGTAGTTCCCCACATCCTGCTCAATAGTGTAATTTCAGGTCAAGGCTTAGAAAGCAGCTTAGTCATTTGCCTACTGCCCCAATATCTGTTCAGCTTACATTTGCTATGTCAGAAGACTGAAGAAGAACAAACAAACAAACAAAAACACAAAGCTGAACTCTGCTACTGTTTTCGTTTGTTTGTTTTAGGACGATATAGCTAACCTCTAACTTCTTTCATATATCTTTAAAACTCCATTATTCCTAGGTTGTATGATAAAAGTAAAGTTATTTGAATCCTGGTTCAAAAATACCTTTCCCTGTGTTTAAAAGCTGACGATCACTATCAAAGCTTTAAGGCATACTCAGTTTGACATGGTAATTTGAAGATGCTGTATAAATCTATATTGCTTTATTTGATTAATTCAGAAAGCCAAACTTTGACTTATCAAAGTCTGAGCTTTATTCTCATGTTTGCCAAAGCATTGTCATGTTCTTTGGATTTATGATGTTTTTTGTTGACTTCTAGCTGTACAAATATGGCCAAATTATTTGATTTTAAAGATGTATGTCTCCCAAAGTGTCAGTCTGTATGAAGTATGATGTTTATAGAAAGACACCTGAACACCTGCTTTGGAATCAGCCATCTATTAATGAAATGCTGATAAGATACATGAACCTTTTATGGCAGACACACTATAACGTGTGTGTGGGGGGAAAGTATCCCTTAAAAAAAAAAAAAAGTTTCAGTCTCCCTCTAAGAATAGCTTAGTGAAATAAAACGTAAGGTGAGAACCTTATCAAGAGGGACTTGAAGTCTTATAATTTGTCTTTTTATTACTTTATTTTTTTTTTATTTTATTATTTATTATTCTCATTGTCTTCTTTGTTATAAGACTGCAAAAATTTTGTACCATTTTCAGTTCTCATTGAAGTATGAAGATGGTCTTGAGAATAGTTTAATTTTACTCAATTTTTCTCATTTAAGTCTCTTTTCCATGAAAATGGGTTTATTCAGATACACTTTTTGAAGACAATTTTCCATTATTTTGTAGAGAATTAGAACATGATAAATTAGGCTTCAGAAATGTAAAATCTTATTGTAATGACAAAGATTGTGACAAGAACAAATACTGGTAGTTGAATGAATTCACTAGCAGCACAATTGTCAGAAAGTCATGAGAATAGAAAGGTGTATCATACTTATGTGGCAGATATACTGGGAAATGTCCTAAAATTGTTTTCTTACTATTATATCTTAGGACAGTTTGAATGTGTACTTAGATTTCCACTTTTTTTTTTTTTTTTTTTTTTTTCCCCGAAGTAAGAATAAGTCCTGGTTCTGCAATCATGTACTATCATGGGTGGCCTTATAAACCCTCAGAGGATTAGCCATGTGAATACACATTGTTTAGCCTGGATCTGTATAAAATAATAGTGTAAAGAATGATTCTAGTAAGACTTTAACATAAATGATAAGATTATAGAAGCAGTATTACACATAAAGTCACAGAATTTACATCTTCTTTTACACTTGTTATGTTTGTTCATTATATTACTAGACAATGTGACTCGTAAGAATTGGGAATGTTATTTTGGAGCAGAAAATTCTCTCCTTATATTTATACTTCTGAAACTGTATAAATAATTTCAGTTACTATTTAGAATTCCTAAGTTTTATGTTTTATATTTCCAGTATTTAGCACTACATAGCACAATCCAAGTGTTACTTCTACTAACATTTATTTGCATCATTACTTACCATGATAGTTTAAGGCCCCTCCATGCACCTTATAAATTTTGCTTGATGTTGGACACTTTGCATGCCCATCTGCGTTAGATTAAAAAAAAAAAAATCGAATTTTTGTTCAGTTTTTACCTAAATATTGAATTAAAATTAAAAAAAAATATTAAAAACTAAATAAAGTATTCTTACAATAGAAGAGGAGAGAGAAATAACAAAGAAAGAATTATGGTCTCTGATGTGAGGATTTTGCATGACTGGAGAAAATAATAATAATAATAAAAAAAAACAGGCAAAAGAATAATCACAAACCAGTTAGTGCACTGTTTAAAATCCAAGTTCAAACATACAAAAGAAATCACATAATTACAGTTGTAGACATTAAAAAATATATATTTTTTAAATTGCTGGAGTGTACTTAGTCCTGTCTCTTGTTTTGTGTGTGTGGTGGGGGGTAAGGGTAGAAGTGTGGGGGGATGTGGGATGGGGTGGGTGGTAGCAGGGGGGAAAGGCTTTTAAGGAGCAAAAAAAAAGATGCAAGTTCTTTATTATCATGTTTGAGTACGTAGTACATTTCACAGTCATCTTATTGTGCATCACTTGCTCTTTACATTTGTTACTGCTTCTTTACTTTGTTTTCTCTCATAGGCATCTATCCTATCTATTTTTCTTTCTGACAAGATATTTTCTTTCATTACGTCTCTTGTTCATCAGATTTTTTTTTTCTGTTTAATTCATCTTTCTTAATTTCTCTTGTTAATAATAACATGCCATTCTGACCCTAAACTCTCATTGTCTATAGATCTGTTTTCAGCAAGCTCTTCAGAGAATCTTTAAAGTCCATCTTTTTCCATGTATCAGCTACAGCCAAGGTTAAAAAAAAAAAAAAAAAAAAAAAAAAAGTAAATGTTACTTTTCCTTTTCTGTTTACAGTGGCTAAAGTACATTTTGCTAAAGGAAGACTAATTTCAGTCTTATCATCTATCATAAGGCCAGTGACAGGGATATACTAGAGTCATAGTTTTGATTAGAGATAAAAGCTGTCAAATTCTGAGAGAAAAAAGATTAAGGGACTTATAAAAAAGTGCCAAGAATTAATACCATAACAATTGTTAGCATTTCCGTTTATTATCGTTATTTCCATTATAAACTAGACTACTGATTCTTTATCAAGCAAATCTGATAGCTTCTATTGAGGTATCCCATCACACCTTTTAGGTAAATATTTTTAATTCTTAACTTATGGCAGGTAATGTTGTATATACTCTGAAGGTCTCCAGCATGTGAATTTACTGTAATCAGCATGGAGGCTGGTGTTCTATGAAAGAATATGGATCATAGTATTGGGGGTATTGTTATAGAATTACTTGTTAAAAATGATGGGAGCTCATGTTAAAGAAGTGGACACAAAACAAAATCCTTAAAAGCACTGTAGCCACTGAATCACTTTAGAAGCAGAGATCCCTTGTAAAAAAAATAAAATAAAAAATAAATATATGTATTTTTTCTTTTTGCTCTCACATAATACAATAGCAGAAAATGTATCCACCTTCAGACATGGAAAAATGAAGTATTGGATTTTAAAATATTTGCATCCCATGATCCCTAAATAATGATATGAATCTAAAGCTCTGCTATTTAATGTTATGTATAACCTTATCCTTTCCAGTGCATTCATTAGTGTATAAACACAGTGATTATATCCGTAACATTTGCTGTGATGGTTCACGTTTTAATTTTAAATTGGACACTATTCATGTGTGAACTAATCCCCGAATTCTTCTGCTCTTTCTAAATGTTTTAATTGCTTTAAGAGACTAATAGAACTTAGGAATTGTTCCCCATTAAGGAACTAGTTATGGATGTTATCAAGGAATATATTCATTCAGTGAATGTAAATTGTTTTTAGCTACTAGAGATAAACCTCCAATGTGCACAGATACCTTGGTTTTCTAGCTGGCACTAACACCTGTGCAATGAAAGTTCCCACTAGTTCATTAAAGTTGTTTTTTTCTTAACTTCCTTTTTTCTCTCCGCCCCCCCCCCCCAATTTCACTTTTTTTTTTTTTTAATGTTGTATTTCATATTTTGAGAATTTTTATTTTCTATTTGTTTAAAACTCGTAGATTGTATGAAAATCAAGTAGAAAATATTTACTTTACTTTTCAATCTTATATAAACATTCATGGCTTTCTCAATATACTTAGGTTATACTTTAGGTATGAATTTAAATAATATGAAATATACTTCTGAATGTTACTGGATTATCTTTTTAAAAATAAATTTTAACTGTAAATTTTGAACACAAAATAGATTATGGGGTTTCATGTTTATCTAGAAACAATGTTTGTCTGGTGACAGGAAGAAGTAATTTTCAAATTGTTCTGAGTTGCAGGTTACTATTTTGGCACACTTTTCTCGAAAAGTATATGAGGGAAAAAAAGCAACAGAAAATTTTTATAATGACTGATGAAGATTTCTTCACTTGAGATGACTCAAACTAATGAAGAGTTAGTATCCACAGATTTCTGGGATTGAGTGTCTTGGTAGGGGAGATTCCAATGAAAAGCACAAAGCATTCTTTCTAAAAGACTGAAAGTGACAATAAAGAGTACTTACCATGGGAACATCATGTTTCCTCCAACTTTCCTACAACTCCTTCAGTTTATTTATAGTGTTCCTACTTAGACTTCAGTTTAAATGAGTATATCAGCACAGACTTTTAAATCTTGACAATCATTAATAGAGCTGTTTGAATGTGCTCTCAGCAGTAACCCTATGTGTTTTCCATGCTTCCAAAATATATTGACAAAGAAGTTTGAACTGGCAAACTTTGTGGAAGCTGGCAGAAATATAAATTTTGGCATTATTCTGAACAGTATGAATGATTCTGAACATCTCTGGAAGGTTATTTAGCATGAATGAATCCTTTGCCATATTTATGAGTGCAGCTGTAGACCGTAATCCAAAGTCTGGAATAAATTCTCTGTGAAAGTGAAATATAACATGAGTTTTACGAGCACCAGATCATATAAAGTGTTTGTAAAACTAGAATGATTAAAGGATGATAAAGTACCAGGCTCAGATAAATTGTTCTGTGGTATGTTTGGGGAAACAGAAAAATCAGTGGCAGATCATTTTGATAACTTACTGAGTCTGATGAAATAACAGAGGTGGCTAAATGCATTTCACTCACATGTGGTGACATTTAAGTGTGTAAGAAAGGACCTATGAAAGATTCAAAACTACGGACATGAAAAGCATGCAATAGTTAGAATAATTGTTTGAATGGCACCTGTGAGATAGGATTATGAACCATTTAAAAGAATATAAGTCATAATGGATATGATGAATTTGCTTGGTTTCTTTTAAAACATATACATTTAATATTCTTTTAATACTTACGCATTTACTAAATTTGTGAACAAAGATGTAGTTGTGGAAATAATCAATACAGATTTCAGAAACATTTTTATATGTTATTATAGAAAAACACATTTCTCTGCTGGCATTCTCAATACTTGGACATGACAACTGCAGGAAAGAAATTTTATACAATGGCTAAAAACTGCACCAAGGTTAACAATCACCTTTTCTTTTTATATAGAAACGTAGGAAATTGGCACCTGGGTGTAGGATTAAATTTCTTATGAACTTAAATGTTCACTTTGAAATTCTTGTCACAATTTCTCAGCATTTCCATATAGTATGACATAAGTTTAGAACAAGTTTTTAGTTAAACATTATTTTAATCTCAAGCAGGAGATTCTGTATGGGCATCCTGACTGGATTTTGGGGGGACTTTTTATTAATAAACTAAAAAGGTGAAAGGTTCACACTCTTGCCTTGAGTGTAAGCGATGCAGCACATTTTCCACTCACGTTTCTCCACTCAGACCTTTCTCCAAGCAAAATGGCCACAATAAAGCATCATTCTCAGATTACTACTACAGAATTCTTCTGAATATGTCCGTCTTATTATGTTTCTATTCCTAGAAATATTTGTCTCATACAAAAAATTCTCAAAAGCTTATTAAAGACATAATCAAAATATTAAAATCAGGTATTGTGTAATTGAATTAATGCTACCGTGTCTCCAGAGAAAATATTTACAGAATCACAGAATCACAGAATTTCTAGGTTGGAAGAGACCTACAAGATCACTAAGTCCAACCTCTGACCTAACACTAACAAATCATCCCCTAAACCACAT
>CM021765.1:147049583-147062734 GCA_011076525.1 Nettapus auritus
CCACTAACAATCGCAGCCCCCTGAAGTCCCGTTTGATAGCCTTCAGGCTTCTCTTGTCAATGTTATCACTGCCAGCCTGGACTATCAGTAGTGGGTAGTAATCGGAGGGGCGAACCAGGTTGGGAACCTTTCTGGCAACATCCCTGACCCTGGCCCCAGGGAGGCAGCAGACCTCCCTACATGTAGGGGCAGGCCGACAGATAGGGCCCTCCATTCTCCTGAGAAGGGAGTCGCCCACAATGATCACCCGTCTTTTCTTTTTGGTGGAAGTAGTCTTGAGGCGTGGAGCAGATTTCCTCGCCATAGGCTTCCTGGTTAAACTTCCTTTCACATCCTTATCCACCACCCTCTCGAGCTCCAGGGCCTCAAACCTGTTGCATAAGGGCACCTGGGAAGGTGGGGCAGGTAGGGGGGGCATTTCCTGCAACATCGAGCAGGAACCTGTCTCCATTCCTCCTCAACTCCATGTCCCCTCTCTCTGCCCGACAGCGACTGGGCTGGGGGTCCACCCCCGTTTGGGGAGTCTCACTTCGGTGCCTCTCCTTCAGGCCTTGCAGGGAGTTGCTCCACCAGTCTATCTCCCTCTCACACTCCCTGATGGCCTTCAACCTCTCCACCTCCTCCTTGAGCTCTGCCACCAGGTGGACCAGGTCATCCACCTGCTTGCACCTCACACACACGGTATCTCTGCCTCCTTCAGATGGCAGCAGCAGGCTCTGGCACTCCCTGCACCCAGAGACCTGAACTGTCGCATTTTGGAGTGGGCAGTCCGTCTGGGTAGCTACAGACTTTCTAGCACAAGCTCTCTGCCTAGCTTGGACCATCGCGGTCTAACTAGTGGTAGACAGCCGTTAGGTGAGTTGTTTTTAGGTGCGGGCAGGATCACTCTGCCCTGCCTGCTCACCCTGCCTGTGCAAACAGCCGCACAAACTGCCGCACCCCGCCCTTTAATTTAGTACTCTGTAAGCTGTATGAATTTATTTTGTTGATAGTTATATAAATATTTTATATGTGCCAGTATGTATCAGAAAATTAAGATAATAAAGGAGTATATGTTAGCGTTCCAGTGCCTGGGGAATATGCACTGAATAAGGATTAGAAAGGTCCAGTCTAACCTTTATGACTGGCGAAGGAGTAGTAGGATTCAATGACGTATGTTAGATTTTATTAATAATTTCTCCTTGCTGAATTCTGACAAGGCAGAACCATTATTGGAACAGAGCAAATCTTTATAGTAAACAATTAACTCTACTATTTAGTTAGTTAGTTAGCTATGGTAGCTATTTCAGAAAATATTTTTATTTCACAAATTTATTTTACTTTCTTTAAAAATCTGTAGTTTATTACTCAATATTCAAATTGTGTTCAGTAATAATAATTGGTCAAATGAAAGATAATTTGTTAGTCTTTTTACTTGAATGGGTAAATGTAACTCTAGTGTTTATGACAAGAGTATTCACAAATTAAACATCTTATTTTGTTTTCTGTTGACTTCCTACAAATAACATGCTAACAAATCATAGAAACCTATGGGAGATAATATTTTTTATTTAAATAATTTAAAAATATAACTAAAATATATGTCTTTTATATTTATTTTTATTCTTTTCCCTCAATTTAAATGTGGTCACTACTTTTTAACTACAATGGTGTAGTGCGTTTACGTGGCAAAGTTTTGGTAGCAGGGGGGCCATAGGGGTGGCTTCTGTGAGAAGGATCTAGAAGCTGCCCCATGTTTGGTAAGGGCCCCACTGCTGACCAGAGCTGAGCCAATAAGCGATGTTGTTTTGCACCTCTGTGAGAGCATATTTAAGATTGGGAAAAAAACGCTGCGCCACTCAGCAGCTGGGAGGGTGAGAGTAGTGAGAAACAGCCTTGCAGGTGCCAAGGTCAGTGAAGAAGGAGGGGGAGAGGTGCTCCAGGCGCCGGAGCAGAAGTCCCCTGCGGCCTGTGGTGAGGATCGTGGTGAAGCAGGCTGTCCCCCTGCAGCTCATGGGGTACCACGGTGGAGCAGGGTTCCATGCTGCAGCCTGTGGAGGAGACCATGGTGGAGCAGGTGGACCTACACTGATGGAGGTTGCAGCCTGTGGAAGACCCCTACTGAAGCAGATTCAGGGCCGGACCTGTAGCCCGTGGAGATGAGACCATGCAGGAGCAGGTGACCTGGCAGGAGCTGCTGCCCTTGGGGGACCCAGGTTGGAGCAGTTTGCTCCTGAGGGATGGACCCCATGGTACGGACCCATATCTGGAGCAGTTCTTGAAGAGCTGCTGCCTGTGGACAGCCCACGATGGATCAGTTTGGCAAGGACTGCATCCCGTGGGTGGGACCCCACAGCACAGGGGACAAGAGTGACCGAGAAGGAGCGGCAGAGAAGAAGTGCTGTAGACTGACCATAACCCCCATTCCCCCGTTCCCCTGCACTGCTCGGGGGGAGGAGGTGGAAGAAGGTGGATGGGAAGGGAGGTGCTTTCGGTTTCTTTCCTTTGTTTCTCACTTCTCTAGCTTGTTAGTAATAGGCAATAAATCTTACTATCTCTTTATGCTGAGTTTGTTTTGCCCGTCACGATAATTATTTCGCGATCTCCTAGTCCTTATCTCAACCCTTGAGCCCCTTTCATCGTATTTTCTCCTCTCTCCTCTTTGAGGAGGGGGAGTGAGAGAGCAGTTGTGGTGGAACTCGGCCGCTCACCCGAGCAAAACCATCACAAATGGTCCTTACGATATAAAGTAAACATTTTTAAATATTTTGTCCTGTCCTATTTTGAAACATTTCCTTAAGTTTTAACCATATTTCTTATATATTTATTTTAAAGGGAGAAGAAAATTTCCTACCATTTTAATATAATCACAGATTACATTATTACATGGTTTAAAATTCCATTTCTTACTTATGGAAATCAGTATATTTCTGTAGCTACCAGATATGCAGTATTAGTGGGTTTTATTTGACATCTCTTACTCTCAGATGAGTTTTGCCTCTTGAAATTTAAGAATTCTGTCATTTGGTGAAGTGATCACTCCTGAAGTGATCTCTTATTCACAGTCTGTGAATAAACATTATCTGTCCTTGTATATCTCTAAACAGGTGAGAGGACTGGCTTTTGTTACCGGCTAGTTTCATTTCCTTTCATTTACTTTTGCGGTTTTCTTTTCTTCATAAGACATGGAAAGATGTTTTCCAGTTAGAGCATGGTAAGAGATCTAGAGCCTAGCTGATTGATCCTGAATGAAGCAGAAACCAATTGATATCAGCAAGAAACAGAGATACTAACTAGCTGCAAAACAAGAGGTCATGGTCTGAAGTTAGAGGGAAGTTGCTGACAGGCAACTCAAACAGACTGCCATCTTTATACAAATTAAAATTCAAATATAACACAAAGCCACAAGAAACCATAAGAAAGTAAGTGCAGACATGCACTGGGTAAAAGAACTGAGGCATATTAAAAACAAAACAAAAAGTAGAAGAAAAAAAGGCAAATAATTAAAAAGCCAATCAAAGCATCTGACATTTTGTTCAGAAAATCAGAATTATGTCTCAGAATAAAAAAGGAGAAAAAATAAAATTACCTAACAAAAAATATTTTGTCCCATTTGTTAGGGCATAATCAGGATGACTCACATGCTTTAACTTTACTCTTAATATTTTTGGCTTGCATTGTTTTTGAAGATAAAATTTTCTCCTACTCAATTTGTGTGCATTTTTAGACTACTCTATACTTCAGATGTTAGCTTCTACCTGTTTACAAATGTTAAAATTATAATTTAGGGAACAGTCTGTACAATCTATGTAGACCATAGTATCTCAGATTTATTGTAACATTCCTTTTTTCTAGCTGGAAATCTTGTGGCTGATCAATTAGCATATGGACAGACAGTGATTCTCAGAAGACAAGAAACATTGAATAACAGGAAAAGGTTAGGTGTAGTAGGTGGGATGTTATCTTTCATCATTTTCTGCTGATTTTATTTATGTCAAAGAAGCACAATTCTACACAAACTGAGGGTGACTGCAACTTCTCTGCATTGATCTCACAGGCAGTTTACATTCCTGTTTTACACAAATTGGAATAATATCTGACTTCCCAGCACATGCTGACTAAAATATCACAGAAATAAAAACTAAATTGTGTTCTGTCGTTAGTTTGAATTTACCCTTGTTGCCCCAGTAATCAGTTTTTACACATTGCATGTGAATAAGTGACCATATAACATTTCTCAAAGGTTCCCTAAGAATTTACTAGAAACAGTATGATCAAGATACCTGATGAGTTGAATCATATATTAACCACAGTTGCAAATTAAGGAAGTACCAAAAGACAAAGACAAAGAAATACAGTATGTGATAAGGAACCAAACTGAATATCACACAATTGGTACAATACAAGGATAGATATAGGAGAAGTAAATCAGAGAAGTTTATATTTAATATTTCTATTCAATTTTGTAACACACTAGCCAAAAAAGCAACACAAAATTATCTTACTAACTTGTATTATTAATGTCCATTAATGAATAATGCTATTTCTACTATCCTTTCTAGCTACCAGTATTAACATAATGTTACTTGAGCTTTAATATAAGAAGTGATACGTGATGCTAAGATATGATTTGTTAACAGATCCATATATTAGACTGCAAATTTACTCCTCTGTCTAGTCTGTCTTGTTTTGTAATGATTATAGGATATTGAGTACTGAACCAGAGTGGAAAATAGGATTTTATTCCTTTTGTCTGAACTATCTTCCTATCATGTAAAGGAAAATGGAATAGTCATTTGTGGTGTTTTAGATGTATTTAACAGAAAGTGGAGATAAAATGTTTAAATCCTTGGATAATAATTTACAGTGAATGCAAAATATATTTTAATATTTCTCTGAGGGTCCAAGTAAGAAGAAAAAAGAGAATCTTTCTCCTAAACAATTATATTTTTCATTTGGACCAAAAAAAAAAAAAAAAAAAAAAAAAAAAAAAAAAATGGGGGGGGGACGGACGAGGGCATGATTAAAGACAAAAAGAACAAAGAACTAGTACTAAAATTTTCATAGGTTTCACTTAAAGTGAAGTAATTCAAGTAATTACATTCATCTAATATAGCTAAGGTTAAGAGTTGATAGGCCCATATTTGATAGATGAAATGGCATTACCATGTCAAAGAAAGAACAGTTTGTGTTTCACTCTATTTATCTTAGATTCATCAGACAGAACAATCTTCAGCTGATAAAAAATAATAAAATAAAATAAAATAAAATAAAATAAAATAAAATAAAATAAAATAAATCAAGCCAATTATTTGAAATCTTCATCCTAATTGTCATTAGTTAAATCAGGATATTTAATTTGCTCTACCTGGTGATTTGTTGCTTTTTATTTTTTCTTATTCGTTAATATACAAATTTTCATAATTCTTGTGTTTAGTACTCATCTCCATACTCACACTAGAAACATTTTACTCATGGAAAAGCTTTTCATTTCATTGTCTTATTTGAAAAAATTAGTTTTCCTAGCATGGGCATAAAGAATATATAATGTAGAGTACTATGCCATAGAGGACTATGTGTAACAAATACAAAATGTGGTGAATCAAAAGTTCAGTGAAAAGAGCGAATATTTAAATATCCACACAAATGTTGAATAGGTTAGCTTAACATATTCAGTAATTTTCTTAATGAATAAAACAAAGATTTAGAGAAGATTCAGGGTGTTTTAAGAAGATTAAAGGACTACATTTACTGTAAACACTCACAGTAAATCATTTTACTTTTAATTTTTTGAGTTTCAGTTGGTGGAATGAGCTCATCCAGTTTCTGACACTTCATTTCAGGAGAGTGTGACTGAAGAGTGACAGGAGAGTGAACATTGTTTGTGGAATGACAGTAGTTGTTAATCAGGCAAAAATAATTTGCATTAAGGTAAAGACAATAAGATTGTAAAAGTGCCTCAGCTCTGGGGACCCATTTAATATGCACTGCTATTTTCATTTTTCTTTCCCCTTTGTTTTTCTGTTAATTCATTTTATTCCTCTGATCATTTCAGAAATATCTGTGTCCATCCAGCTCTTGCTACTTTTTAAGGCCTACTCAGTCCTTCACTTAAGAACAGACATACTCTGTGAGAACAGAGGGTTTGTATTAATGTGACAATATTTGGGGAAAAAAAAAAAAAAAAAAAAGACTCACTGAGCAATTTATGAGAAGCTATCATCATGACACAATTATAATACTGATCTTTAGAGTTTTCATAAAGATGTAACGGCCAACCATTTTATTTCATAACTTCCGAAACAAGAATTTAACATGGAGCATAACATGTTAACATGTTAGCATAAACTAAATCCAAAACTGCATGTTTTGGAATACTAATTCAAAAATCCTTATTGATTTCTATCAAGTAGGTATAGAGACTACAAGATGCCTATATATACAGTAGTGCTATGTGTCCTGGTTTCAGTTAGGACAGTTTTCCTCCTAGTAGCTGGTGGAATGCTGTGTTTTGGATTAGGATGGGAAGAATGCTGATAACATGCCGATGTTTTGGTTGTTGCAGAGCAGTGCTTGTACCAAGCCAAGGACTTTTCAGCTCCTCGCTCTGTCCTGCCAGCAGGCAGGCTCGGGATGCAGCAACAGCTGGGAGGGGACAGACCCAGGACAGCTGACCCAAACTGGCCAAAGGAGTATTCCATACCATCTGACGTCATGCTAAACAATATATAGGGGTGGCTAGCCGGGGTGGGGGGGGCCGGCTGCTCGGGATAGACTGAGCATCGGTCAGCGGGTGGTGAGCAATTGCATTGTGCATCACTTGTTTCATACACATTATTATTATTATTATTATTTCCTATCTTAATAAACTGTCTCTATCTCAACTCTCGTTTCACTTTTCCGTTTCTCTCCCCCATCCCAGAGAGGGAGGGGGGAGGGTGAGCGAACGGCTGTGTGGTGTTTAGCTGCCGGCCGGGTTAAACCACAACACTATGTAAAATTACAAGTACACGAAAAGGAAGGCTGTGGACACTTTTAAGAGTGAAAAATGTTATTAGAAATACATTTTTAATTTGTTTTGCATTCAGTCTCCTCAGTGATTAAAAACAAATCTCTGCATATTTCTGCAAATGAGTTAAATAAATGAAATATAAAATGTGTTAGCAAAAAAATTTGTTCATTAATTTGAATGGGGAAAATAAATCTAATGTACATTAACAAGTGATGTCTTTATGGCTCATTTTCTAATGGCTAAATTAGAAAGTGAAGCAACCACGAACTGCCTGCCCCTCCGGCAAACAAGATCCACAGTACAATTGTACAACTAATGCCTGGCAGGCTTACACTTCATCATGACCCAGAAGGTGTCCTGAAGTCTCAGGATGAAAGTCAAGATGTCTTTGCCCTTGACCCCTATCCCCCAACACTTCATTTTCAAAAAGCTGAGTATCATTCAACAGAGTTGGTGGGAAACATAAGCTTTCCGTGTGAGAGAGCTGACAGTGCTGCTGAACCGAACATAACGTTCAGCATGAAATCAATAACTCATGGTCTCCCTCTGAATGGGATTGCTTTTCTTTTGTGCTTGTAAGGGGAGCCTGGGGCTGAGCTAGTTACTGCACTGGAGTGCCTGAATGCAGAGGAATGAATGAGCAGTAAAACAGATCTTTCCTGCCACCCCCCTTCCCCACTCCCCCTTCTATTCTCTTCACTTTTATTTGCTTTTTCTTTTGTTTCACACCCAGCAGCAGTAGAGGGAGAGAGGGCAGGTTCAGGCTGGACAGCCAGTGTGCATTGGTGTGCTCTCAGCTGATGCAATAAACACTGTTAAGCTGAGTGAAGGTGCCCTATGCACCTACCTCACTGAACAGCTCCTGTGACTGGAAAGCCCCCGCACAACCAGGATGACCTGCTACCCTAGAGAGGCTGGTGCTCAGATCCAGAGGCAGCCCAAGGAAAGAAGTTAGAGTGACTAACCTTTCTTCTGGGCACTCACTCAGCATATGGGGTCTTCCTTAACCTAGAAATTAGTAACTTATATCATACCTGGGAGGAAAAATTGTAGCCCTTGTGTAACATAAAATTTTCCATAGCAACTTCTATACAGGATTTGATGTTTGAGTAGGTGTAACTAAAATGACAAAGGAGACACAATGGAAGCAAATATAATATGACAGGGTTAAATATATCCTTTATAATATGTCTCCTAGTTTCTCTGTGGCCAATTTATGTCCTCTTTAATTTGTATTGATAAGTATGAAATGCGTACAAGGAGCTGAGAGTATCTGTGCTACTTCTTCATCTGTTGTATTTTTATAATGGGGATGTTAGTGTGTTTTCAGGTTCACATTCATATGTGTTGACCGCAGTACTGCCATGGTTCTTAAGTGGTATTTTACATTTCTCTCAGCATTATCTGATTTTATTTAGACATAACTATTGATTAAAAATAAATAGATGTTTGGTATAGCATGGAATTATAATAATTGCTGACAACACTACTTTTTTTTCTTTTATTTATTTATTTATTTTAATAACCTCTTGGAGTGTTCGCTGTTAGCATATTTTTTTTTTTTTAATATATTTTCTTATTAACCACCTGATTCCACTATAAACAATTAGACCTCTGGTGTATTTGAAATAATTTTTATTTTTTCCTTTACCTTTGATTTTAGTAATTCTGACTCTGCCTTACATAAGTGGCAAAAGAAGAGATCTCTTTGACACCAAACATCTTTGCCCAGAAGGCTTTCTTAAATTTGCTCAAACAGCTAATTAAAAACATTTGACATTGGTCACAGACTAATGGCTACCTAAACACATTACTTGCTCACTAGCTTATATACTTTCAGTTTAAAGCATCAGGAATTCTTAGACAAAGGGGAAAAAAAAATAAAAAAAATCTCTTGGTATCATTAACTCTCAAGAGCTGATAATCTTTTGTTGGTGACTTTTTTTTTTTTTTTTTTTAATTGTTACATTTTTAGAAGAAGTTGTATTTAACACGGAAAGGTGGTTAGTTTTGTATTGCATTTTAAAGCAAACATGGAACGACACAGATTTTGATATAGTTTTATTTTTGGTAATGAGTTATAAAGATAATTCTTCAAATAAATAACACTGATGCTTGAAAAGAGTTCAATGTCCCTTTTGTCCTGTTTCTGTTTTCTTTACAGTGAAGTAGAGAAGCTATGGTTTAGAACTGAAAATGACCAGAATTAGCACAGTTATTTCTTTTAATGTCAAAAATATATAAAGGTGTAGAAGATTAGTATGTCAATTATTCAGGGTCTAGAAAAAAAGAGTTTTACAGAATCCAACCCCAACTCACTTCTAAGACTGGAGAAAATAATGGAAAGAAAGTTGAGCAAAATTAAAAATTTTTTTTTTTTTTTTTTTTTTTTAATGTGATTTATTATGTTCATAAAATTATTGGTGTGATACATTATTGCTTTCTCCTCCCCTTTCCTACTTTACCATAAAATAAATAATTAAATAAGAATACAGTGAATTTCACTTTTACAATAATTAAAATTTAATTGGTTGGAAAAAAAAAAAAAAAAAAGACATCTGTCTGCAGAACAGATGTAGCATAACTGAAGTATTATAACTGAAGTAAGGATTCCCCCAGTTCTTCATGGAGAAGCTAGGGAAAATCTCTTTTTAATGAAAAATGTATATTCCAAAAACTTTATAAGAGACAGGGGTAAGGTTTATTATTATGGATATCCAAATTCTTACACAAACCTAAGGACTAGTCATTCTCCTCACAGAGCTTCCAAGGATGAACAAATCTTTAACAACAGCCAGTCATCGAAGGATACATCTTATTTTCTTAACCTGAGTGGTTGTCAAAGCCATCTTAATAATATCACAACTTGCACATCAAGGAGAGAAACAGAAGGGGAGAGAGTGCTGAAATGGTCAGGTCACTTCATCTTCTTCAAATTCCCACTGAAAGCAGCAGAAGTTACAAATGTATAGAAAGATGATGAGAAGAGGGCAAAATTATTTCAGCTTAATTTTAGAAAAAACCTCCTTTGGGTGGTGCTAATCATGTAATCATGACAGCTTCACAGTTCTCTCTCTCTCTCTCTTTTTTTTTTTTTTTTTTTTTTTTTCCTATTCTCTTTATCTAAGCAGGATTTTATTTAATTTTTTAAAGTGGGGAGGTGGGAGAGGGGTAGGAGGGAAGAGAGGGGAATTAGGAGAAACTAGAGATCTATTGCTGTTAAAGGACAAAGCAAAGTTTCCATTGCTATCTTCTGTCAACAAACCCAGACTAAGTGATTTTACAGATTGGTTTAGCATAACTGATATGAAGCAAGAAAGCAAAGAAGCCATGCAAAAACGAAAACAAATGCTGAATATCAGTAAGTGGAAACACTTTTTTTTTTTTTTTTTTTTTTTTGGTCATTGTTTCATAAGTATTTTTCTTTTTGTATCTTACCTAAGTATTGTGGGAAGAAAAGGTTTAAAAAAGGTATCATTTTGGAAAATCCACCTAAAATGGATTTTAAAATATTAAAATAAATGTTTTCCTTACAGAACAAACCCTGGGGAGAGAATTAACAGAAATTACTGTATCGGTAGGTCTGCTACTTTTTTTGTATGCCTGACATCTTGTCAGTCGGCAGAAATCAGTGGTTCCCTTTTCACATTGAGAAGGGAAGGAACTGGGGGTCAAATCTTTTCCTTATGGGTAGCTGAAGTATAGATTAAGCATTGTACTTCTGTGTCTCCAGTGTATCTCCTAAAAATACCATTTACCATAGCATTTCAAAACAACGCAGTTTGCATTTATATATATATTCAGAGTTGATTAATTTATTTAACATTTCTCTTCTTGAATTAGTTGTAAAAGTTATTGTAGTTTTCACCTTTTAGGGCTAAAAGTTAACATTTATGCCTGGCTCCTTTTTTAGAGAGTGTCTTTATTTTAACCTCAGTAATGATGCAACAGATATAAAGAAACACTACCTGTTCAACTGTTAAATGTCCCAATGGAGAGTCAATGTAGCATAGTCATTGTCTCATGTGGCAATAACACTTTGTCTTCATTGAAAATACTAATTTAGTAGAGACAATGATTGAAAGTTGCTCTGTATCTCAAACAAAGGATCCAGATGGGATACTGTCTAAATATCTAAAGTGACAAATCAAATATTTTCTGGAGACATATTAATTTCTTTGCAGTAGCTTTTTTTTTTTTTTTTTTTTTTTTTAAACATTTTTACTTTTTTTTTTTTTTTTTTTCCTATGAAATAATCATGTGAACAGATTGTCAACTGTTTGTCTTGCTTTTGGCTGGGATATTGTTAATTTTCTTCCTAGTAACTGGTATGGTGCTATATTTTGGATTTAGGATATTGACAACACACTGAGGTTTTAGTTGCTGTGGAGTAGTACTTACACTAAGTCAAGGACTTTTCAGCTTCTCATACCACCCTGCTGGCTATGGGTGCACAGAACCAGGGCTGCTGACCCAAAATGGCCAAAAGGATATCCCATAACATATGATGTCATGATGAACAAAAAAAATGGGGGGGAGTTGGCCAAGGGGGGCATTGCTGCTCAGGGACTATCTGCTCAGGGACAGTCTGGGCATCGGCTGGCAGATGGTAAGCAATTGCATTGTGCATTACTTACTTGTGCATTACTTGCTTTGTGTATTCTAATAATAGTAGTAGTAGTAGTAGTAGCGTTATTATTATTTCCCTTCCTTTTCTGTCTTATTAAATTTTCTTTATCTCAATCCACAAGTTGTACCTTTTTCCAGTTCTCTCCCCCATCCCACTGGGAGGGAGTGAATGAACAGCTGTGTTGTGCTTGGCTGCCTGCTGGGGTAAACCACAACACTGTTTCAATTGTTCCTCCTCTTTTATTCATAAACACCCTGATTATATGTAGATGTTCACCTTGAGATCAAACCTGTGAAATCAGTTTTGCTTGGACTTTGATTTGTCTGCCAGGTGTTGTGATGTAATGACATAATCATTCCAGTATGATTGCAGCTTCTGAATTACACTGTTGACTCCCAGACATTCTTCAATCCAGTATAAATTTTGAAGATAAGGATCTGTGTTTAACCCTTGTTAAAAAATGCTACTCTGTATCCATTACATTATGTCACATGTCAGGGAAACTGTTTTTACAGAATGAACACTTTTTGGGTTGGCAAGGATGGCTGCATTACAACCATTACAGAGGAAGCTGTTGAAATCTGTGCTTGGAGCTGAGGTTATGGTTTTCACTATGCTGTAAAAGGATGTGCTCTGTGCTCTGTGCTTCTTTCTGAGGAAAATTGTTCTAAAGTCTCTTACTCTATAAAAGAAAAGTGTTTTGGAAGTAGCACTGAGAGAAGGGGACTGTTAGAAATACACGTCCCTCAGTTCTGTTTTGGTACTAAAGAGAGAGATGTAGATTCCAAGTGTGGTGAACCAATGTCAAGACATATACAGTTTTACTACTCTGGAACATCAATCATTTCAGTGTTGTATTAATGCTAAAACAATAATTAAGCCTTAAATTAATGTTTTTATTTGTAGTTTTTATGTTCTAATTTTTGTTCTCATGTTACTTGTAGTTTTATCCCCCTAGGAGTCTGAAATGCAATTGCCACAAGCACTTTTCAAATTTTATTTCTATTTGTATTTTGCTCTCAAGAACTTTCTAAACATCATTATCATTATTAAGGTTTTGTTAGGTAGTGAGAAAGTTTGCAATTATGCAAACTCTTTTCAGTATATTCTTTGCTTATTATAAAGTGTTTGGGAGCAGTGAGAATAGGATGTTACTTTAAAAATAAATAAATAAATAAATTATAATAAACCTTTGAATACAAATCCTTATCTATCCTATGGCGATAATCCTTATCGCCATTTGCCGAGGCGATCGGCTCCGGGGCAGACGCGTTCTGCAGCGGAGCGGGGGATCGGGCCAGGCAGGGCTAATTTTTCCGGCATCGAGCCTACTTGAGGGAGCCGCCAGGACCCGACAGCCCTCGTGAGGGAGACTGACGAGACGTAGGCGGAGCCAGCAGCGCCCCCTCCCCAGCCGTTCAAAAGCTGCCTCTAGGGAGTGCGAGCGACCAGGAGCGCGGCGAACAGGGCGGGCAAACGGGGCGTGGCGCGTCAGAAGGGAGTGGCGCGTCAGAAGGGAGTGGCGCGTCA
>CM021765.1:147062744-147117764 GCA_011076525.1 Nettapus auritus
GTGGCGCGTCAGAAGGGAGTGGCGCGTCAGAAGGGAGTGGCGCGTCAGAAGGGAGTGGCGCGTCAGAAGGGAGTGGCGCAGCAGTTCGCGCAGGCAGGGTAAGCAGGAAGGGCGAGCAGGAAGGGCAGAGCGCTCTCCCCCGCCCATATGTAGCACCTCCTGTAACGACAGCCGTTAGCTAGGCGATAATGGTCTCCACCAAGCACAGTGCGCTCTCCAGGAAGTCGGTACACACCCAGACCGACTACCCGTTAAAAAATGCAGCAGTTCAGGTCACCGGATGCAGGGAGCGTCAGAGCCTGTTGCTGCCATCGGCGGGAGGCAGAGAAACTGGGTGTGTGAGGTGTGAGCAGGTGGATGACCTGGTCCGCATGGTGGCGGAGCTCAAGGAGGAGGTGGAGAGGTTGAGGGATATCAGGGAGTCTGAGCGGGAGATAGACTGGTGGAGCAACTCCCTGCAGGGCCTCAAGGAGAGATACCGGGGTGAGACACCCCAAACGGGGGTGGACCCCCTGCCCTGTTGCCATCAGGCAGAGGGAGGGGATCTAGGAGTTGAGGAGGAATGGAAACAGGTCCCTGCTCGACATCGCAGGCGATGCCCTCTCCTTCCGGCCCCACCTTCCCAGGTGCCCTTACACAACAGATTTGAAGCCCTGGAGCTTGAGAGACCGGTGGGTGAGGAAGAGGTAGCAAGTGTACCCAGGAGGATGCCTAGGGCGAGGAGGTTGACTCCACGCCTCAGGACTGCCTCCACCAAGAAAGACAGAAGGGTTCTTGTTGTGGGAGACTTTCTCCTCAGGGGAACAGAGGGCCCTATTTGTCGGCCTGACCCTACCCGTAGGGAAGTCTGCTGCCTCCCTGGGGCCAGGGTCAGGGACATTGCCAGGAAGCTTCCCAACCTGGTTCGCCCCTCCGACTATTATCCTCTTTTGATAGTCCAGGCAGGTAGTGATGACATTGAAGAGAGAAGCCTGAGGGCTATCAAACAAGACTTTAGGGGACTGGGACGGTTAGTGGATGGAGCGGGAGTGCAGGTGGTGTTTTCGTCCATCCTTACGGTGGCAGGGAGGAGTACAAAGTGGACACAGAAAGCCCACCTGTTAAACACGTGGCTCAGGGGCTGGTGCCAACACAGAAATCTTGGGTTTTTCGACCATGGGGCACTTTACTCGACACCCGGCCTGATGGCCGCAGACGGGTCCCTATCTTTTAGGGGAAAACGGATCCTGGCCCAGGAGCTGGCAGGGCTCATTGAGAGGGCTTTAAACTAGGTAAGAAGGGGGACGGGGCTGAAGCAAGGATTGTTGGAGCTCTTACAGGGGGAACAATAGCAAGGCCGGGGGATAAGGCAATGGCCCAACTGAAGTGCATCTACACCAATGCACGCAGCATGGGTAACAAACAGGAGGAGCTGGAAGCCATCGTGCAGCAGGCAGGCTATGACTTGGTTGCCATCCCGGAGACGTGGTGGGACCACTCTCATGACTGGAGTGCTGCAATGACTGGCTATAAACTCTTCAGAAGGGACAGGCAGCACAGAAGGGGTGGTGGTGTGGCTCTCTATATTAGACAGTCTTTCGATGTTGTAGAACTCGAGGCTGGGAATGACAAGGTCGAGTCCCTTTGGGTTAGGATCGGCGGGGCCAACAAGGCTAGCGTCCTGGTCGGGGTCTGTTATAGACCGCCGAACCAGGATGAGGAGACGGATGAGGAGTTCTACAGGCAGCTGACAGAAGTTGCAAAATCGTCAGCGCTTGTTCTCATGGGGGACTTCAACTTCCCTGACATATCCTGGAAGCACAACACAGCCCAGAGAAAGCAGTCTAGGAGGTTTCTGGAGAGCGTGGAAGATAGCTTCCTGACGCAGCTGGTTAGTGAGCCTACCAGGGGTGGCGCCCCGCTAGACCTTCTCTTCACAAACAGAGAAGGACTGGTGGGAGATGTGATTGTCGGGAGCTGTCTTAAGCACAGTGACCATGAAATGGTGGAGTTCTCTATTCTTGGCGAGGCCAGGAAGGGGACCAGTAAAACCACTGTATTGGACTTCCGGAGGGCTGACTTTGTGCTGCTGAGGACACTGGTTGGTAGAGTCCCTTGGGAGGCGGTTCTGAAGGGCAGAGGAGTCCAGGAAGGCTGGGCGCTCTTCAAGAGGGAAATCTTAATGGCGCAGGAACGGTCTGTCCCCACGTGCCCAAAGACGAGCTGGCGGAGCAGAAGACCAGCCTGGCTGAACAGAGAATTGTGGCTTGATCTTAGGAGAAAAAAGAGGGTTTATAATCTTTGGAAAAGTGGGCAGGCCACTAAGGAGGACTAAAAGGCTGTTGCGAGGCTGTGCAGGGACAAAATTTGAAAAGCCAAAGCTCATCTGGAGCTCAATCTGGCTACTGCCGTTAAAGATAACAGAAAATGTTTTTATAAATACATCAACACAAAAAGGAGGACTAAGGAGAATCTCCACCCTTTACTGGATGCGGAGGGAAACTTAGCTACCAGAGATGAGGAAAAAGCCGAGGTGCTTAACGCCTTCTTTGCCTCAGTCTTTAGCAGCAAAACAAGTTGTTCTCAGGATGCCCAGTACCCTGAGCTGGTGGAAGGGGATGGGGAGCAGAATGTGGCCCCCACAATCCACAAGGAGATGGTTGGCGACCTGCTACAGCACTTGGATGTACGCAAGTCAATGGGTCAGATGGGATCCACTCAAGGGTATTGCGAGAACTGGCGGAAGAGCTGGCCAAGCCACTTTCCATCATTTATCGGCAGTCCTGGCTATCGGGGGAGGTCCCACTTTACTGGAGGATAGCAAACGTGACGCCCATCTACAAGGAGGGCCGGAGGGTAGACCCGGGGAACTACAGGCCTGTCAGTTTGACCTCAGTGCCAGGGAAGATCATGGAGCAGATTATCTTGAGAGTCATCACGCAGCACTTGCAGGGCAAGCAGGCGATCAGGCCTAGTCAGCATGGGTTTATGAAAGGCAGGTCCTGCTTGACGAACCTGATCTCCTTCTATGACAAGGTGACGCGCTGGGTGGATGAGGGAAAGGCTGTGGATGTGGTCTACCTTGACTTCAGCAAGGCTTTTGACACTGTTTCCTACAGCATTCTCCTCAAGAAACTGGCTGCCCATGGCTTGGACTGGCGCACGCTTCGTTGGGTTAGAAACTGGCTGGATGGCCGGGCCCAAAGAGTCATGGTAAATGGAGTCAAATCCAGTTGGAGGCCAGTCACTAGTGGAGTCCCCCAGGGCACGGGGAGGGGGCCGGACCTGGCCTTGTTGAACATCGATGATCTGGACGACGGCATTGAGTGCACCCTCAGGAAGTTTGCAGATGACACCAAGTTAGGTGCTTGTGTCGATCTGCTTGAGGGTAGGAAGGCTCTGCAGGAGGATCTGGATAGGCTGCACCGATGGGCTGAGGTCAACTGCATGAAGTTCAACAAGGCCAAGTGCCGAGTCCTCCACCTGGGGCACAATAACCCCAAACAGAGCTACAGGCTGGGAGATGAGTGGTTGGAGAGCTGCCAGGCAGAGAAGGACCTGGGAGTTTTGGTTGACAGTCGGCTGAATATGAGCCAGCAGTGTGCTCAGGTGGCCATGAAGGCCAACAGCATCCTGGCCTGTATAAGAAACAGTGTGACCAGCAGGGCTAGGGAGGTGATCGTCCCCCTGTACTCAGCTCTGGTGAGGCCGCACCTCGAATACTGTGTTCAGTTTTGGGCCCCTCACTACAAGAAGGACATGGAGGTGCTTGAGCGAGTCCAGAGAAGGGCGACGAAGCTGGTGAGGGGCCTGGAGAACAAGTCCTACAGGGAGAAGCTGAGGGAGCCGCTTCAGCCTGGGATTGTTCAGCCTGGAGAAAAGGAGGCTCAGGGGTGACCTTATCGCTCTCTACAGGTACCTCAAAGGAGGCTGTAGCAAGGTGGCGGTTGGTCTGTTCTCCCACGTGCCTGGTGACAGGACGAGGGGGAATGGGCTTAAGTTGCGCCAGGGGAGTTTTAGGTTGGATCTTAGGAAGAACTTCTTTACAGAAAGGGTTGTTAGACATTGGAACGGGCTGCCCAGGGAAGTGGTGGAGTCACCATCCCTGGAGGTCTTTAAAAGATGTTTTAGATGTAGAGCTTAGGGATATGGTTTAGGGGATGATTTGTTAGTGTTAGGTCAGAGGTTGGACTTGATGATCTTGAGGTCTCTTCCAACCTAGAAATTCTGTGATTCTGTGATCTATTCTACTGAATGGAAGAAGTGATTACATTGCATTCCTTATGATTTATATCAATACATCTGAAGAAGTTTTAGATGTTTTTAACATACATGCTCACATATACACGTTTATACACATATATGTAGTCTCTCTAAATTCTAAATGAAACAAATTCTTAATCTGAAGAGAGGAAATCCATTACAGACTAGAAAAGATTTCCAGTAAGAATTAAAAGGAAAACATTATGAAAGAAGTAGAAATAGAAAATCAAATTTGCCTTGGGTAAGATTTTTGTGTATCCTCTGCTAGTAATCAATGCTCAGTTTCTATTTAATTCTGTTAAAATACATTCCAAGGTATTCCCAAAATGAAAATAGTACATATTGGGTTTGCACTTGAAGATTCATTACTAGTACCAGATAGAACATCTTTTAAATAATTATAATTTTCCAAAATGTGTGTGTATATATATGGTAATTTTAAACCCCAAATGTAACCATATTTCAGGAGATATTTTCATGTTAGTGGATGTTATGCTGAATACATACACAAGTAATAGTGTCTTAATATTTATATTGTGAGGTATTCCATTGCTTAGCAAATCAGATATTAAAAGGGATTAAGAAAGTGTTTTAATGAAGATTTGCCCAGTTAACAATTATGATTCATTTCTCCATGACTGAGTGGACTTAGGGACATTAGCAAAGACTGTAAGGAGTTCAGAAATTCCAGAGGAAGTTAAATGCAGACATGCTGGAAGATCAGTTGAATACCTTTGATAAAATGATAGGGCATCAACCAAAACTGTTTAAGAATCATATAGCATTTTCCAGATCTATTATGTGGTTTCAGTATTCTTTGTATACATAATTTTATGCCTTTAGTTTGAAAGAGCAATACTGCATTTTATACAACATTATTTCTCTATTTAGAAGTGCAGGTTATTCTTCTAAAATAGATGATGGTCTTTTCCAATATAACACTGATATAAGCAAGAAGAATAAAAAAACAAACAAACAAAAAAACCCAACAGAGTACTGTGGCCTTTGAAAAAAAAAAAAAGAGTCCGTGCATTCTTTTGAAAATTTCTCACTATATATGTCCGTATTTACAACAAATAAGATACTATAAGCTTCATACATCTGATATTATTTTACCTTTTTAAAAGCATAACATTATTCTTTTCTGTTTACTATTACTAAGTTTAATTCATATTACTTTAATTCTGAATTTGCTATTGCACAGGATGTAAGACTTAATTCAGCAACACAATTTTCTTCTGTCTTTCTCTATTTTCACAAACAATTTTCATATTTTCATGCCTTTGAACAGGTTAAAGAAACACCTCTATTAGTATTAATAGGGTATTTTTCAACTATCGTGATACAGACCAGCACAGAAAATCATGTCCATGCAATTCTTACAGCTGGAATTACTCCAGGCTTCTTGAAACCTGAAATGATTTACCAACCAAGAATGATTATCTCCAGAATTTTGTCAGGTAAATCATTCCCCAGGCTTTTTGATTCTTCCTTTGTGGTGGTTTTACCGTGCTAGGCAGCTGAACACCACAATCGCTCTCTCACTCCCCTTCCTCAGATGAGGAGGGGAAGCAGTAAAGGAAAGAACAACTCATGGGTTGAGATAAGGATAATTTAATTAAAGGGAAATATATGTATATATTAAGGAAATATTATTAATTAACAATTCAACTAAAGGGAAAAAGGGAAAGGGGAAAGGGAGGGGGAAAGGGAACAACAAAACAAAACAAGTAAAGTCTATGTGGAAGTGCAGAGGAAAGAAATGATTCTCTACTTCCCACAAATGAGCGATGCTTGACCACGTCCTTGAAGCAGGGCCTCAACACACATAGCCGGTGTTCGCAAGGAGGACAGACGTTTTCACAATGAAAGCCCACTCCTCCCCTCTTCCTCCTTCTTCCACCTTTTATTGCTGAGCGTGACATCATATGTTATGGAATATCTCTTTGGTTGGTTTAGGTCAGCTGCCCTGGTGATATTTCTTTCTCACTTTTTTGCCCACGCCCCAGGAGGGTTAGAGAGAGTCCTGATACTGTGCCAGCACTTCTCAGCAGCAGACACAACACTAGTGTGATAACACTGCTGTTCTAGCTACAAGTGCAGAGCGTGGCACTGTATGGGCTGCTGCAGGGAAAGTTAACGTCCCAGCCAGACGCAGTACATCCTTGTAAACTGATCCTGTTAGAAATATTTGAAGTCTTAGTCTGAGTTATGTAGCATTATTGGTGGTGCATGCCAGTTCCTCTTCATGTTTTGCAGACCCATCCTTGGCAAAATTGAATGTTTGTAAAAATGTATTTGACAAAATCAGTTATGGTAAACATCATGATCTGACAAAGAGCTAGCCTATTTTGAAAGGTTTAGAGCCTCCAGATAGATACAAATAAAGTAAGAAAAAGCAGACACATGTTAAATCATCCAAAAGCAAAGGGGATACTTCATGGAAATGAACTTGCAAGATAATAATATGAATTTGACAAGGTGATAATTAAAGCCCCTATCTAGACTCCTTCCACATCTGTATGCCTTTCAGTGAAGTTGGTTAGCATATTAACTACTGTTGGAGAATACTAAACAATATTCATAGTATGTTAAACTGCATATTGTTATTCATTTCAATTTGTATAATAAATGCAACAAAATGCAGTGCATACAATATTACACAAGAGGTACTAATCTCTATTATAGATTTACTTTAAAGCACACTGATATCATACTAGGCTCTCAGATGCAGAGAAATTCAAAAGATTTTATCCAGAGAAATTCAAAAGATTTAATATTAATTAGTCTTTCTGGCAAGAAGAATGAAGTGAAAAATTTCTTCTGCAAGTAAAATACTGAGGTTGAGACATTTTCAGTGCAGTAGCCGGAACTATTTTGTATTGTAGTTACTGAATAAATACTATCAATAGCCACTTTTACTGGAAATAATTTATTATTAATAGCAACCAGTTTTGTGGAAAAGCTTTGAGGCTTAGGTCTGTAATAAAAGGTTTGTGATGAACAAGTAATATCTTTTTGGACCAACTTTAAACAATCACCCCCCTCAAAAAACTATTGTTGAAAAAACAGTACTTTATCCTGTGGAATTACTGTGTCAGTAATTTTTTTCCAAATTATACAATTTACTTAAAAACAAACAAAAAAAAACCAACAAACAAACAAAAACAAACCAAAAAAAAAAACAAAAACAAAAACAAACAAAAAAACAGTTTTCAATGTAAATACTACACATTTACATTCCCTAGAAGATTCATGTGTCATAACATTTTAGCTTGTGTCAAGAGACCATTTTTCAAAATAACTTTTCTGTTTGTCCTCACTCATGTAGAGTCATGTCATGGAGTGCTCTTAAGGTAGAGACTAGATTTACTTCAGCTGAAATAAATGAGGAATATGTGCTGGGGAGCTCACCTAGTGCACTCCAGCTGCAGATGGGCATTTGAACCCATGGGGCCAGATAAGATCTGCTCTGAAGTAAAAACAGTCCACATTGCACATGCTGTGGTCATCAGGTCCTGGCACCAGCTTCTGCTCTGTAAATCCACTTTTAATGGTCCACATTAATTCTTTCTGTAGACATAATCTGGGTGTGATGGATAACAGGAGAGTACATGCACTTAAAAAAACAACAACAACCAGAAGCACTGTGGGAGCCTTCAGGTCTGGAGAATGATTGGCAGCACCACCTGGAGACACATGGAAACTTTACCACTTGAAGTAAAGATTTAGCATTAAGAGCTCAAAACACTGGGAGAAAAAAAGGAATATAAAGTATGCCATAGGACTATCGTCATCTCTGAATCAATGGAGTGGAAGACATAAAAGTCACTGTGACATGAAAGAGGGATGTGTTTCAATTTCATTTTTTGTATACTCTAGGTCCCTGAGAAGGAAAATTTTGCTGTGATACAAAGCTGTGTCAGCTTTCTTCTTAAGCTGACATTAGTCTGTTGTCTTTTTCAAGTAACAACATAATTATCATATAGCCAATAATTTATAAATCATTTTGCAATGCTACATACTTTTGTTAGCATTTAATGCCGTGACTTAACACATGCTATTCATATTCTGTATACTGATTTCCTTGCATCATGATCCTCTCATTTAATTGTGCCAAAACATATTTGCAACTTGGAATATCTCTTCCTGCCATTTTTATACTTCTTCTACATATCATCACATCACTATCTGTAGAGAATATGGATGTAGCAATTAGAAAAAAAGGGCATTTTTTTTTTATTTGCAATTTGTTAGATCCCCCCCTCCCCCGAATCTCTCTTCACTCCAATCTTTCCTTTAAAATAAAACAATGCAAAACATCAAGTTCCATAGCATGATAAGTCAGTAGTAATTGAACTACTAAATGCTGTTTAAGCTCAGGCTTGTTATAGTTTTTTTAAAAAAAACTACAGCAACTTTAGTACTTCTTGATATTGATGTCTTTAATTCCAGATAGTTTAAGAGCATATTCAAAATCTCCATTACTGAGTAAAAGGTCTATCTGTTAATAGATTTATTATTATTATTATTATTATTTTTCCCTGAATAAAACATCCTGCCAGGGCAGGAGGCCAGCCTGGCTGACCAGGGATCTTCTACTGGAGCTTAGGCGAAAAGAGAAAGTGTACGGCGGCTGGAAGGAAGGTCAGGCGACGAGGAAGGAATACAGGGATGCTGTTCGTGTTCGTAGGGAGAAAATTTGTGTGGCCAAAGCCCAACTAGAGTTGAAGCTGGCCATGTCTGTGGGAGACAATAAAAAAGTTTTTTTTTCAGATATGTGAACAGAAAAGGAGAACCAAAGAAAACATAGGTCTGCTGCTTGATGGGGAAGGTCAACTCACAGACAATGATGTAGACAAAGTAGAGACGTTTAATGCCTTCTTCGCCTCTGTCTTCAACGCTGATAATGGGCTTCGGGACCCTGGGTGCCCTGTGCTGGAGGACCTCGATGGTGGGAATAACAAGCTCCCAACCGACCCTGAACGTGCGCGGGATTTGCTTTTCCACCTGGATCCATACAAGTCCCTGGGTCCAAATGGGATTCATCCCAGGGTGCTTAAAGAGTTGGCTGATGTCATCACAGGACCTCTCTCAATTATTTTTTAATGATCTTGGAAATCTGGAGAGGTCCCGGTAGACTGGAAGCTGGCAAATGTTGTGCCATTTTTCAAGAAGGGTAAGAAAGAAGACCCTGGCAACTACAGGCCTGTCAGTGTCACATCAGTGCCTGGTAAAATTATGAAGATAATCCTTGAAGCTATTGAAGTGCACCTGGGGGACAATGCAGTCATTGGTCCCAGCCAACATGAGTTCGTGAGGGGTAGGTCCTGCCTAACAAATTTGATTTCCTTTTTACGATAAGATCACCTGTCTAGTCGACCAAGGGAAACCAGCTGTTGTGATCTTTTTGGACTTCAGCAAGGCTTTCGACACGGTTTCCCATAGGATCCTACTGGACAAAATGTCCAGCATATAGCTTAACAAAAACATCATATGAAGGGTGAGCAATTGGCTGACAGACAGGGCTCAAAGGATTGTGGTAAACAGGGCCATATCAGGCTGGTGGAAGGTCACTAGCGGGGTCCCTCAAGGCTCTATCTTAGGGCCAGTCCTCTTCAATGTCTTTATAAATGATTTGGATGTAGGACTAGAAGGTGTTTTGAGCAAATTTGCCAACGACACCAAACTTGGAGGAGTTGTAGACTTGGCTGAGAGTGGAAAGGCCTTGCAGAGAGATCTGGACAGGTTGGAGAGCTGGGCAATCACCAGCCGCATGAAGTTTAACAAAAGCAAGTGCCGGGTTCTGCACCTGGGATGAGGCAACCCTGGCTGTACATACAGACTAGGCGACGAGATGCTGCAGAGCAGCCCCGCAGAGAGGGATCTGGGGTTCGTGGTCGACAGCAAGTTGAATATGAGCCAGCAGTGTGCCCTGGCAGCCAGGAGGGCCAACCGTATCCTGAGGTGCATCAAGCACGGCATTGCTAGCCAGTCAAGGGAAGCGATCGTCCCACTCTACTCTGCGCTGGTGCGGCCTCTCCTCGAGTACTGTGTGCAATTCTGGGCACCACAGTACAAAAAGGACATTCAACTGTTGGAGAGTGTCCCGAGGAGGGCGACAAAGATGGTGCAGGGCCTGGGGAGGAAAACATACAAGGAGCAGCTGAGGTCACTGGGCCTGTTCAGCCTGGAGGAGTCTGAGGGGAGACCTCATCGCGGTCTACAACTTCATTGTGAGGGGGAGTGGAGGGGCGGGTGACCTTTTCTCCATAAACACTAGTGATAGGACCTGTGGGAACGGGATGAAGCTGAGTCAGGGGAAGTTCAGACTAGATATCAGGAGGAGATTTTTCTCTGAGAGGGTGGTTGCACACGGGAACAGGCTCCCCAGTGAAGTAGTCACTGCACCAACCCTATATGAATTTAAAAAACGTTGGGACTGTGCACTTAGTCACATAGTGTAAACTTTTGGGTAGACCTTTGCGGTGCAAGGAGTTGGACTTGATGATACTTATGGGTTCCCTCCAACTCGGAATATTCTATGATTCCATGATTCTATGATAAAATGTTAGCTGCTACACAATTGTCCTCACAGAAGGGTACAAGATGCTGAATATAAAACATTAAAATTCACATGAAATAATTATTTTCTATTACATTATCATCTCAAAATATTTATTCATACATTCATATTTTAATGGAAACTTATATGTGTCAAATATACTTGCCAGTAAAAGAACCTTAGTATTGCATGTTAATCAAGTCAGTGTAAAATTAATATATGTACCTCTTTCGCATTAACTTTCATTGGTATCAGTTACAAAATGTGAAAGGGGGAAGGAAATTTCCTGATTTATCTCAATTCAGCAATCACCACTCTATTTCCTAACTCCTAGCTTATATTATGCATTGCATTATCAGCTGCTTTTGACCCAGAAGCTGAATTAAAATTCTCTAATACAGAGTCCCGTGCTAACATGCTATTGATAATATAGATAGACTATGCTTGTTAAAAAACTTTTTGTTTTGTTTTGTTTTGTTTTGTTTTGTTTTGTTTTGTTTTGTTTTGTTTTCTGGGGGCAGAAGGGGGGGAGGCATGGAGGTTGATTCCTATATTTTAGCTTTAAATCATGTTAGTGTTATACAATACTTAAAACAGAGGCAGACTAATCAGGGGAAATAATCTATGTTAATTACAACAAAAATATTTTCTAGATCACTTGAGCTGTTTCACATAGAATTTTGCATTCTGATTTTTTTTGTCAATGACATATAAGGAAGAAAAATGATGTTTGCATGTACCCTAAAGTAGATAATTTAATTTCTTGATATTGAAATTTACTAAAACAGAATCCTTAGAACATTTGCCTACATAGTAACTCACAGAAGGGGAAAATAGTGTCTTTAAAACAAATAAACCAGTATATTTTGGGGGTAGATGACATGAAAAATGACTTTTAAATAGTGTGATTAATTTCTTGTGTTTCTATTATCTTAATGAATGAGCTATCATTAAAATTATAAAACTTTAAACTTTCATTTACCTTATTTCATTTTTTTTTTTTTTTTTTTCAATACTTTCAATCAAGAGTATTCCTGGAATCACAGATTCACATGGGAAGGGACCCACGAGGATCATCAAGACAAAATTCTATTCAAATCTAACAGACCTTGTAAAATATTAACTTTTTTTCAAGGAAGAAGGGAGAAAAAAACTCTAGAGGACAGAAGTCTACTACCTGTGAGAAACATAGTAAAAGAAGAAAAAAATGTCACAGGAAGACAGTTTGAACATACTCTTTATGGAAACTATCTGTAGGCCACATACTTTCTACCAGACTCGGTTTAGGACCTTACTGGTTCACCTATCATTTTGAATGGTTCGCTGTATGTGTTCTTGGTTTTATATTTTTATTTGGGCACAGCAGATAGATAAACATGGCCTTAAAATTAGATGGATAAAAATAGTCAAAAACTCTTAACTCTGTATCTTGCAACCAGGAAGTCTTGTTTGGCAGTTTGGGGAAACCTTAAACACATGTAAAGCTCACTTAATGTTGGGAAAGATGATAAGACCCAGACCTAAAAGCAAAGACAACTCTGGGCCGTCTTATTGGTCATTAATTACTGTATGCTTCAATTAGATCTCACAAATAAGTGAAAGTGACTAATATTTTCCTTAATCAGAACCTCAGCTTGTAATGTTTGTAGTGCTGTCTGTCAGACCCATTTAGATTAACAGGTTCAACAGTAAAGGTCAGTAATAAGCCTGAGGGTACATGAGAAATCCTGACAGTAACATTTGCCAGGTGTGACATCTGGAGATGGCCTGCTATCACTTACTGACCAGTAGCCCATAGATAACAGGAACAGTAGGCCTCTCACCACAAAACCCAGCTTATTTGATAAGAAAATTAACATTCCAACCCTTTTGGACAACATATGTGTTCAGTGATATCTGGCATACCTTGAAAATCCATGGGACTGCTCTTATTTATATGAAGACTGTATACACTTCTGTGCATGTATGCATTCATGTGTGTGTCTGTTCTTCTCCCTGTCTTTTCTCCCCAGCATGAAGTCTCACTAATCTCAGCGGGACTATTGTTGCACTAAAGAATCCACTCAGCAGGAGTGAAACAATTTGCATATATCCTTTGGGACTAAGGGGGGGATGAGAGGGAGAGAGAGAAAAGGTTAGACTTCACTTCCTGTGGTATTCTGAGGAAGATACAAATAAGCGTTGCTTAGGAAACTGTGAGGGAAAACAACAACCACCCTTTAGATTTTTTGGAGGATGAAAGTGGGAAAAGAATAAACTTGCAATGCTTTAGGGAATATTTCCATTAAGCGAACAGAAACAATCCTAAGCAGCTTATCTACCTTTTAGTCTATTTATTTATTATTTTATTAAATCAATTAACATTTTTCTAACTTCTATTTTCCCTGTTGTTTTAACACAGCTTTCTTCTTCCACTGGCTTTTAGAAGAGGTTGGTAGCACCACAGGTTACACTGAGGGAATAAAAGCAAGAAGCATAATGCAATAATGGCATGCAGAACAATTCTGTTTCTTCACACATACCTAGGACTTCATGGTACAGGATTCAGAACCAGGGAATCGCTGGTAAGAAAAGCAGTCAGAAGTATTCAACCAAAGCTTAAAAGATAAATCATTCAAGAGCAAGACCACTGCGGCCACACTGAATCTGGGGCCAGCTTTGTTTTCCCAGTCCCTCCCACCTTACCGCCCAGGAAGATTTTAAGAGAGATTAGTATTTGAAAACATGATTAGAAGACAAAAAGGCATCCTATTCAGGACAGCTCTGTAAACTGTGTGCAGACTTACTGTCTTTCTAGCGGTTGTGTGGGGTGGCAAGATTGTAACCCTGATGTCTAATCTTCTCTTTGTGTGGCACCCTGTCAGTGACTGATTGTGGTGGTTTAACTGGGATGGGCAGCCAAGCTCCACCAAAACCGTTCTCTCACTCCCCCTCCTCAAAGAGGAATGGGGAGAAGATCAGATGAAAAGGGCTCAAGGGTTGAGATAAGGATTGGGAGATCATGCAGTAATTATTGTGATGGACAAAACAGACTCAGCATAGGGAGACAGTAAGATTTATTGCTTATTACTAACAAGCTAGAGAAGTGAAAAACAAAGGAAAGAAACCAAAAGCACCTCCTCCCCCCCCATCCACCCTCTACCACCTCCTTCCCCCGAGTGGCGCGGGGAACTGGGGTTATGGTCGGTCTATAACGCTTCTTCTCCACATGCTCCTTCTCGGTCACTCTCATCCCCTGTGCTGTGGGGTCCCACCCATGGGATGAAGTCCTTGCTGAACTAATCCGGTGTGGGCTGTCCACAGGCAGCAGCTCTTCAAGAACTGCTCCATATATGGGTCCGTACCATGGGGTCCATCCCTTGGGAGCAAACTGCTCCAACCTGGGTCCCCCAAGGGCAGCAGCTCCTGCCGGGTCACCTGCTCCTGCATGGTCTCGTCTCCACGGGCTACAGGTCCGGCCCCGAATCTGCTTCAGTAGGGGTCTTCCACAGGCTGCAACCTTTTTTTTTTTTTTTTTTTCCTATTTGCAGTATGTGCTGATTAACACAATAGACTGGCAAACACTTGGCAATTAGTTATTTTACATATGTAATCCCAACCAATTACAATAAAATCCCAGTAGTGAATTTGCCATTGCTTTTTTTAAAAATGACTTTAAAAGAAGAAGAAAATAAAAATCCCATGAGCAGTCGTTTTTCTCTTGGAAGGTTCTAAAAAGTACTTCTTATAACAAACAGTCAAGTCTTGCAAAAACAGATAAAAGATCTCTCCAACTGAGTTTTATAGTATGCAGAGATATTAAATCATTGAATATTAGGGAGTCTGAGGTTTGTTTTATTTATTTATTTATTTGTTTGTTTATTTATTTTTTATCGTATATTTGTCACCGATAATACTGGTTTGTTGAAACTATTTTTCATTGTTTCTGTCAATTCTGAACATTAGGGAAATAAGCTTTGAAAATTATCAGAATGCTTTAGTTTGACATTTTTATTGAAAATGTCAAGTTTTGTAATTTAAAATGATTTTGTTTGGAAATTAAACTAATTGTAGCTGAAAAAAAGTCTGTCATTTATTGAATCTTTTTAGGAATTCTGTTTTAAAACATTTATTTTTTCTTCTTTCTGAAATTTTAAATGCTTTGTCTGGTGCCTGGTTTGATGCATAGTCAGGAAGGTTAAAAATAACCTGTTTTATTCTCCAAGCCATTATGATTTTAATGCCTGTTAATATTTTTGTATTCAGATACCTGAGTAAGTTCAGTGCCAAATGTAAAAATAAACAGTTTGGGCAATAATGCTGCAGTAGTAGTTCAGAGTTCTCTTTTTACTTCATTCATATAAATTAAATGGTGCAGGCAATGTACTGCTTAAACAAAGCAATATGGTATCAGATTCCTTATGATGCAAAACATGAAAGCCTCCAAGGTTATTTGTGAACCCTCCCTCCCCCAGCTGAACAACAGTAGACTAGCTGTGCAAAAACTGTGTAAGTACAATTGGTTCCTAGGGTTTCATTCAGTTTTGTTCAGTTTTTATTGAAACAACTTGGTATTGAATGAAAAAAAAAACATTTTATCACTGTTAAAAACTAAACTGTGACCTCAGAATTTGACCTGTCTGTAGTACTGTATATCTGTATATGATGCATTTCATGCAGTACATGAAGAATTTCATGTTATAATCAATGCTGACAAAAGTGCTATGAGACCAAAATACCAAGATAAACTTATTGTAGTTATCATTGCCTGGAAAAAATACCTACTGAGTTTTTTTTTTTTTTTTTTTTTTTTTTTTTTTCCTGTTTGCCAAAGTACCTCTATTTGCTTCCTAAAATGCAGTTGTTTTCTGTAATTGATAAGTTCACAAGCTTTTAAGCTCATTCACATCCATTAATTCTGCTTTTTCCCCTCCCTGTTGAAAATCAGGAGCTGTCAGATTGAAATGCTCTTGCCAGACACAAAAAGTGTCCCCAGGGATTGCAGAAACCTTTCTGAATCAGAAAGAAGTAGATTTAGAAGTGTCGCCTGTTGACACTGGTTACTCCACTTGCCTAACAGAAAATATTGAAATGCAGAGCAGGCAATTATAAAAATACTGTTTTAATATGTCTTTCTAAATATACGTATATATATATGCATGTATATACATATATATTTTTGTTGACAAGACAATAATAATCTTAAAATGTTTCAAATAAAATTCGTGGTACAATAATGAGATCTGTGTGTTGATCCTTTACAGAGCCAGAAGTATTTTGGATGGCATCTGGTGTTGAGCCTGATTTAAAAGCCATTAAGACCAGAATCAATAATCCTTTATACTTTAATTGTCTTTGAGTCATATCCAGTATGTAAGCAACCGTCATCCAAATGTTCCTTAAAATTACAGAATGCACAATCTAACATTACAGAATCAAGATCAGTTCTTATTCTACTAAGGCTGATAGGAGTTGTGAAGTCATAAAGACTGAGATACCTAATTTTTCTCTAAGGTATGAGAACTAGGTGTTCAAGCAAGCAGAGTTTTGGAGGAACAGAAACAAAATTTAAAAGAGAATTACTGCTCATTTGACTGATGTCTTATCTGTGGCTAAAATCTATGCATAACTCTTGTGTTGCCTGATAATATTTTTTTATTTCCCTATGTCTTTAACATAAACTGGATGACTACTCACATGTAGAGGTTATGTGTATTTCATTAAAAAAAAATAAAAAATAAAAATTGCACTTTTTATTAAACATAGATTGTCAGTTAATCCACTAAAGAAAGAAGAAGCATTTCTTTAATCTTTTTTTTTTTTTTTTTTTTTTTTTTTTTTTTTAAATCACATTAGGATAAATTACAATATAATATGTGAAAAGGTTTAAAGGAATTATTGTGATGAGGAATTAATTCCTGTTTTCTCTCTTAGCACATGAATATTCACTTGTCATTATGACGAAGACCTAAACTGTAAGTAGTTGTGAAAAGTGGCCATTCTAGCAATTTGTTTTATTCCTTCCTTCATCCCCTGCACACAGCTGCCTGACTTGCACTTTGAAATGTTATCTGCTTGTTTAACACGTTTCCCAGGCTCAGCTGCTTTGTCTCAGCAATGGCTTGGGGGAAACAATGACAGCAGAGGTGTAGGCTGCTGGCCAGATACTGTTGTGCCATTGGTGATCTTCACTGCTAATTGGTGTGCAGCTTCCTGATGCAGTATGTAGTGGTTACCTACACCATGGGAGAGAGCAGATCGGACTGTAATGAAACTGTGAAAGATTAGGGGGCATTAAAAGCTACAGGATTTGTTGATGATTTGTTGTTGATAGATCATATGTGGCAAATTAGAAGCAATCACTTGTACACATATACAGAAAATAAAAACGTGCCAAGGTGTTTGCATCGGTTCTGATTTCTGCATGCTGAAAATTACTATTAAGACCTTACACTGAACCAGAAAGGGAGAGTCTGACTTCTCCTATGTATTTTTGTAAACTGAGTTTTAAAACCACAAAACTTTGATTAATTAGTATTTGACATAAACTAACTGCTATCATCTTTATTGTTATTGATGTTGCTGTATTTATTGCTGTCATTATCATTATCATTATTTTATAAGATGCAGTTGCTATTTTCTGGCAATTGGATTAGTAGAGTAGGTCCCGAAGACTGCAAGTGATCATATTTTTGTATTTTTATTCTTATTCTTCAATGTGTGTATGGCAGGGGAGAAGGCTAGCAATAGGGAGGTTAAAAAACAAAACAAACAACAACAACAACAACAACAACAACAACAAAATCTTACACTTATTTTAATATTTATTTATATTTATTTTCTTACATCATTCATTATGTGAAGTAGTGCCTTAATGTAAGAATATAGGCACTTTCTGTACATCTGTACTTTTGGCAGTACAGGTTTTCTCACTAACATTTACTTTTATTAGTTTATTGTTATTGCTAGGCTAAAAAAAGTGTCAGGAAATTAAAAATGCCTCTTGACATATTTATGAGGTATTAAACATCTTCAAGGAGTGATTAAATGACACTGAAAACTATATTTCTTACAAAATCCTTATAGCTAGACTGAATTATAGGAATATACTTGGGTTAAAATAATTGTGTATTAGGACTCATACATGACAGCAGTTCACTCCAGTTCAATAAACTATCATATGTGATATATTTTGCTGATAAAAACAGGTCATGTGTCTACCTTTATTTGAAATCCTCTCCTATTTCTCCTCCCTTTTTCAGCATATTGTATCCTTTATATGTTTATTGTTGTTTGAGACAGTCAACCCCCTACCAAATGCTGTGGCTGCCCAACTGAAGGAGATCACTTTCCATCACTTATGTTGACAAAGTGTTCTGTCTCTTTTTTTTTTTTTTTTTTTTTTTTTTTTTTCCCATTTCATTCATTTAATAACTTTGTCTAAAACTTTTTTTTCTGAAAATAAATTTTTCTTATTTGATAAATTGTATGTATGCTTGTTTATTCTGGAAATTCTTCCTTTCATTTAAACTAATGAGTTTGATACAGAATATGATTTCCTAAGACTTACTATTTGCAATTGTGTCGTAACTAAATTTGTTTTGTGCTCCTAGCAGTGGAGTAGTTAAAGCTACTATTTCATATATCATTTCTACAACTCTTCAGTAGTGGAATAATCCATATAGTTTTATAAATAATTTCATTAACTTTTCTTTTTAAACTTAAGGTCAGGATAAAAAATTACCTCAGATACAGTTCTGATCACAGAATCACAGAACTGTAGGGGTTGGAAGGGACCTCGAAAGATCGTCGGGTCCAACCTCCCTGCAAAGAAGGTTCCTCAGAGCAGGCTGCCCAGGTAGGCGTCCAGATGGGCCTTGAATATCTCCTGAGGAGACTCCACAACCTCCCTGGGCAGCCTGTTCCAGTGCTCCATCACCTTCACCATGCAGTTCTTTCTCATGTCGGTGCAGAACTTCCTGTGCTCTATCTTGTGGCCATTGCCCCTTGTCCTATTCCCACAAACCACTGAGAAGAGGTTAGCTACATCCTTCTGTCTCCCACACCTCAGATATTTATACACATTGATGAGATCCCCTCTCAGTCTTCTCTTCTCCAGGCTGAACAGACCCAGGTCTCTCAGCCTTTCTTCATAGGAAAGATGCTCCAGGCCCCATATCATCTTTGTGGCCCTCCGCTGCATTCTTTCCAGGAGATCCCTGTCTTTTTTGTACCGGGGAGCCCAGAACTGGACACAGTACTCCAGGTGAGGCCTGACCAGGGCAGAGTAGAGTGGGAGGATCACCTCCCTTGACCTGCTGGCTAAGCTCCTTTTAATGCACGCCAGGATCCCATTGGCCCTCTTGGCCACAAGGGCACACTGCTGGCTCATGGTCAAGCTGTCATCCACCAGTACCCCTAGATCCTTCTCCTCAGAGCTCCACTCCAGCAGGTCATCCCCCAGCCTGTACTGATACTTCTGGTTGTTCCTTCCCAGGTGCAGGACTCTACACTTGCTCTTATTAAACTGCATCTGGTACATCTGATGAACTAGGAGATGATATATTATTCATCTTGAATTATCTTTGTAAAATGTAATCAATGCTAAGAAGTAAGGAAAAACTAAGTAATTTAAAACCTTACATAGAAAACGTTTTCAGAACAAATTTTGTGGATTCAAGTCTCAAATATCATCCATTTCAAGTGACTCAGTGTGTCATAGAAATATCAGATTAAATGTAACATTTTAATAGTGTGAATTTCATACAAGATTAAATGATTCAGATATAAAACCTACATATAGTCCTTTCATAACTCTATTCCATGTGTTTTGTCAGATTTATTTGCAATGTGTAGGACATGTTGCTGGCCATTAGTGCAGCGATTTAATTATGAATCAGAATTGCATTGAAGATGACCAGAGTGGCACATGAGGAGAGAAACAGCTGAAAAAATCATAGTACTTATAAGATACCAAATCTGTGCTTGATTTTCCAGATAGTTCTGCAATATTATAATCTCTGAGTAGATACAGAAAACCATAAATTTTTTTATCAGACATTCAAGTAAGGCATAATGATTACTTGTTGAAATATCTACAAATGCATTCTTTCTTTCTTTAATACATATACATATATATATATGTTACATTTATAATTTTCCCATTTAGCTCAAGTTGTTGAAGACTATATCCAGTATGTCTGAAGAATTTGAAATATTTCTGTGTTATCTAATATGGCAAAAAAATAATTAAATAATGATAATAGTAAATTTTTTTGAGTATGTTAAGTATATACTCAAAATGTTAATCGTTAATATGTTAATATTCATTTATATCATTAATATTATAATATAAAATATTAAATATTTCATTAAATACTATTTAATGCTCTAATTATCAATATTTATATTAATAATATTATTAATCGTTAATATTTTAATTAACATATTTTAATATGTTAATTTTAATATGTTAATTTAGAAACTAATATTTGTTATGTAGTTACATTTCCTCTGTTTTAATGTTTAAGAGGGTGTTTTTTTTTTTTTTTTTTTTTGCTTGTTTGCTTGTTTGTTTGTTGTTTTGTTGATTTTCCTTCAAAGATCATTTTCCTGCTGAGGCAACTTGCCAATGACTGCAGATAGCATAGTATCTACTAGGGACTAGAATTCCACACTACTCTAGACCATCCCTTTCTTTGCATTTGACTGCAAAACTCTGAGAGCAAACTTTTAGTCTGCATTCCAAAACACATTTTGCCTACTTACCTACTTGTTTAATGGGATGACGTGCATGCACTTCATTGCCCTCCAGATCCTTCACCATCTTTGTAGCCCTCCTTTGGACACTCTAACAGTTTTATATCTTTCTTATACCTTGGCATCCCAAACTGCACTCAGTGAGCACTCACCACACCAGCACAGAGCAGAACAGGATAATCACTTCCCTCGAAGAGCTAGCAATACTGTTCTTGATGCACCCTAGCATACGATTGGCCCTCCTGGCTGCCAAGGCACACTGATGGCTGATGTTCAGCTTGCTGTAGATCAAAGTCTCCAGATCACTTTCTATGGGGCTTCTCTCCAGCCTCTCATCCCCCAGTCTGTACATATAGCCAGAGTTGCCACCTTCCCAGGTGCAGAATTCAGCATTTGTTAAACTTCATATTGTTGGTGATTGCCCAGCCCTCTAATTTTTTCCAGATCTCTTTGCAAGGCCTAACTACAATCAAGGAATCAACAGCTCCACCCAATTTGGTATCATCTGTGACCTTACTAAAAAACGTTCAAGTTCTACATCCAAATCATTAATAAACATTGAAGAGGACTGGTCCTAACATGGAACCCTGGGGTACCCCACTAATGACAGGTTGCCATCCTGATGTAACCCCATTTACAAGGATCATTTGGACCTGAACTTTCAGCCAATTGTTTATCCATCTTAGCATGCTTTTATCTAAATGTATTCTGGTCATTATGTTGAGAAGGATACTATGAGAGACAGTACCAAAAGCTTTACTGAAATCCAGAAAGATTACATCAGCTGGCTTCCTTTGGTCAACTAGATGGGTGATATTGTCGTAAAAGGAAATTAAGTTTGTTAAACATTAACTTCCTCTTGTGAAACCATGTTGTCTGGGACCAATGACTGCATTGTCCTTCAGGTGTTTTTCAGTAACTCCCAAAATAGTCTTCTCCATTTTACCAGGCACTGAAGTGAGACTAATAGGCCTGTAATTGCCAGGATCTTCTTTCTTGTCCTTCTTGAAAATTGGGACCACATTTACCAGCTTCCAGTCACTGGCACCTCTCCAAATTCCCAAGACTGTTGAAATGAGAAAGTTTTGGTGGCAGTTTTCATTTTATCACTGTAGATTTTAAACTTCGCTACTTCATGGTCACTATGGGACTGGTGGCCTGTACAAGTCAGCAGCACTTAACAATCTAATTCTTACCACCTTTATCAGTTTGTAGTATCATACATTTCATACACTTTTACAGACATCTCATGACTGTCAGGGACCATCATCTTTTACAGACACCTACTAGAAGTTATTTAAATTAAAATTATATATCAGGGGTGTAGATGACCATTTCAGCTTATTACCATTTCCCAAGCTGACCCTCTTGTGCCAGAAAGATTTTAGCGCCAGTTCCCACAGGTTGAAACTGGCTATGTTATGCAACTTGGAAGATCTTATGAATGTATAAATTTTGGAGAAGTTGAACAATTCACACATTTATTTCCCCAAGATGCCCAATCTTCAGCAGTATCACTAGTCTCTTCTTTCTTCCACTCCTTTCCCTTTCTCCTCAACTGTTTCTTCCTTTAGACTTCTGCAAGACCTGCCATTACCCCCGCACTATCAGGGAAGAAAGGTGGAAGGGATAAGATGGGCAACAAAACTATATATATATATATATATATATATATACATATATATATATATATATTTCTGGTTATAATCATTTAGCACACTGTGTGTACTTCCAGAATATATTTATTTTACATTTTCAAAAACCTCACCAGCAGCAAACAAAACCCAAACAAGCCAAACAAACAAAACCTCCACAAAACAACACCCAACAAAACACAACCCCCAAACTCTCACGTATGAGCTTGTTTTGAGGGATGCTGTATTGTTGAAATTGACAATAGCTAGTTGCTATTCTTCAGGTGGAAATCTTACTGTTGGAAATCTGAGGTATACCTCAAGTAATGCTTATACTACATTAGAAGCATCAGCCTCATTGAAAACATGGGTACAAAAAGGGTTAGTACAGAGTTCCCTATAACTGGATTACAGCTTCATCTGAAGCAAAATATTATTGTATTTCTGGGTAAAATGTTATCTACTGCATAGGTTCTTCTAAGTTTTAGGTGAGGATTCACACATATTTCTCCTGCCTCCCCACTAGCTTTTTCATGAATGTCTACTGCCCTGTATCTTCATGCTCTTTTCCTCTGGGTCTCAGAGTGCAGCCTGGTTTTGACAGATAGAGACCTTTACCTTCAGAAGCATTCTAAAGAATAGAAGAGGAGGTCCCTTAGTCCCCCATGAAGTGTAGTGACATAACATGGCACCTTGTTGTCCATATCCATTTTATCTTTTTAGTGGATATGGACAGAATTTTAGTTTTGCAACTCTGAGCAAGGAAACTTGTACTCTACTTTGAAAATAGCAAGAGAGCTTAGTAAGAAGTTAAGTGGGGCCATCAGTTACAGGGGCATGTATAAAGCAAGACTAAGACCAAGGAGTAGTGAATAGGCAAGAAGGATGAATCATAAAATTGTCATTACTGTGTTTCAATTCAGCCAAAAAGTCACATGGAGAGAAAGTGTTCATAAAGAAATATCAGCCCAGAAGTACTCACATTAGTGAAATGTATTCACTTTATTAAGTTTTGATGTATAGAATTTTTCTTTTGCCTGAAAAAAAAAAAATAGAGCTATGAGCTAAATGTTCTTCTGAAAACCTTCTGTCCACCTTATGTGTATAGTAGTGAAAGGCGTTAATAAATCTGCCTTAACTAACATAAGTATATTAGTATGCTTATAACTAAGCATGTTAGTATTCAAAGTACTTAGAGGTCGCGAATGAACATCAGATTATTATTATTATTGTTGTTATTATTATTATTATTATTTCAGTTTTTGCTGTATTTCCTGTTCTGTAATTGGATTGAAGACAGTATATAAATATGATAGACATATGGCAGGAGATGCTACACTTATAGAGTATGTTGGTTGGTAAAAGCAATCATTTTTCACATTAATGAATTAGAGGTTTACATTTGTGGTTCTGTTTAAATTTTAGGGACTAGACTGCATTAACAATAGGTTTGTTATTTCTTTTAAGAGGAATTTAGTTTTGTTTTTTTTTAGCTTTTTTTTTTTTTTTTTAGCATTTTTGTTTTTAAAGGCTTTTGAATGCCAAAATGAATAGACTCAGTTCATATAAATTTCAATATAGAAGACTCGGTTTTGTAATTTTGTGAGTTAAACTGTGTATTTAAGTGGTATGAGTTATAACTCAGATGAGAATTACTATAATATGAACTGTTCTGTACTGGATGAGAGCTCTTCATCTCTTTTCTCCTTGTATCAGAAGGTTTCTGTCTGTTCAATACAAAGTGGTATTTTTGAATCCTTTAGGGCTTCTATATAATAGACAGAATATTTTATTCTAGATTAAACTTTTCCTTCTGTAACACATCTATTATTATATTTCTACACTATTGCCTACCTCTTGTAGCAGAGCAGAAGGATATTCCATGTTGTTACATTTCTATCTTTAAATAAGGATAAATCATAATGTTTAAATATATACACATATATATGTATATATATACACATATATTTGTACATATATATATACGCACCCATACATATATGTATATATATATATATTGAATTTCCTTCTTGAGCAGAATTATCACCTTGAATTACTATTTGAGGTACATTTTCATCTCTTTCAGGGAAAGAGGCACATTAAACTTGTTATAATGTGTTCTTCAGAAAGGGTAATAACTTGTCAACTTAGAAAAACACAAGCAACCGTTCTGTTACGTGAATAACAGAAAGACACATTATGTCTTTTTTGTATATTATGTGTATACAGTGATATAAACTTGCTGAATAACAATTTTACATGATATATCGCAGATACGGTATGATTTAAAGAATACCGTTTATAGGTCTTAAGCTAAAATAATTTTTAGGAAACCACCACAAAGAAAGCTCTGGTGATGTCTACCACTCCTACAGGAGAAGTCCACTCTAAGTTTTTCTTCTTTATGTAATAAAGAATAAATAAATAAATATAGGGATCTAGTAGTTAGAAAATTTGGCACTTTCAAAAATATTATTGTCTTCCTTGAAGCAGTAGAGTTTCTGGTATGGTCATACAGGAAAAGGAAAGAGACATGGGGATTTGGCAGCATTAGTGTGTTTTTATTTAATTATTTATTTTAAAATTATTATTATTATTATTATTTTATTTTTATTGGCTAGGTTTGGCTATAAACAGAGTGTGAATTGATGCAATGTATAATGTATTGATGTACTCCAGGGATGAACTAGTGCATGAAATATGACGCTCAGGCAGCACGTGTATACATCTGAACAACTTTGTGTGACTGACACTTCACAGTTTTACACTTATTCTTTGTAACTTGTCTGTCCACCATCATGATATATTTTTGCACAGATTTTTTTATTATTATTATTATTATTATTTTTATTTTTTCAGGGAATAAGTTATGACAGTCCAAGCCTATAATTTGATTTCAGTAACGGGCCTTCTGGAACAGAAATATTTGTTCCAACTTGATGTTACCTTTCCCTCGCTAAACTACATCACTCAGAATACACCCACACCCACTATCTTGCATGTTTAACTAAGTGTGCTCATTGTCCTGCATTGTAATCTAAAAGGTCAGGGCATTGAACCATTAAATTTTCAATTTATTCATGTAAGAACATTACATGTGTTTCTGTGTTTTCTTAAATGATTTGACATTAGCAAAGTAACACTGAGGCAAAAGAAGCTGTGTAGAAAAGATAGCACTTAGGCAATATAGAGCAACATTTCTAAAAACATTTACAAAAACATTTAATATAAATGTTGCTGAAAAATTACTTACCTTCATTAAGAGTATTAACTAGAGGGTGACTGTTCATGCAATTACACCTGGTGCTGTACACCAACTTACAAATTCTATTAAACTTCCTGATAAAAACTTTCTTATAAATGAATTCAGTGACACCAGAACAACCCTCATATATATTCAGTCTAGGAATACATTCATTGTCCATTTGTGATGCTGTAGATCTCTGTTTCTGAAAGCTCTAACTAGACATAGTACAAACTGTTACAGGTAACTTACTTTATTATAGCTGCTTTTGTTTTTTTTTTTTTGTTTGTTTTCTCTCTCTATTTTTTTTTTTTTTTTTTTTTTTTTTTTTGAATAAGTTATTGATTAAAAACTACTTTTGCAGATAAATTACTTGTGAGAAATTTGTCTCTCATTCCTTCCATTTTCAGAATTCTGCCATCATAAAGATTAGAGAGGAATAAGTAACATTTTTTGTATTAGTAGACAAAATAATATAATTTCACAATTAGAAATACATGTTGTAAATTGCTATTCACAGTGTTTGCTGATTTGAGAAAATAATGAGGTGGAATTTTACAAATGATTACTTCAAATAGGGATAGTACTGGATAGTACAAGGGATAATACTGACCTAAGGAGATGTCTGTAAGGGAGATGATAATTTAGAGGCAAATTCTGCCAAGCTACTTGTATTGATTAAATTCTTACTCTGAAGTTATCCTAGTGAGATCAATAGGATTACTGGAACAGAAATATGCTAGTTATTGTGAGAAGGCCTGACAGAATATAGACTTCAATGGGTATTAATGCACACACACCCCGCCCCGCCCCCCCCCCCCAGTAAAAAAAGCACTACTTACTTACTTACTTATTTATATAAGTGGGTGTTGAATGGCTGTACTGTAGCTTCAAGATTGGAACATAGAAATTTAGACGTTTATTTCAAAGAGAAAAATTTAGGTTTGTACATTTAATGACTGTTTTTATTCTTGAAGATTATTCCTTTACCATTTTAAAGTTAAATTTATAAGCTTTTTTAGAACTAATACAAAAGCATTTGCAAAAGCCAAACAATAGTTTTCTGTATTTTTTTTTTTCATACAAGTATTGGTTTTCTATCTCAGTGTAGCATTCTCCTCTTAGAAGGATAATACCTCTTCTTCTCTTTGTCAAACAAGAAAAATAGCATCTGTGTTTGCCCTTCTGCACTCTTGAACCACTGAAAGCAATGCAAAATTTGGCACTGATTCCAATTACAGTAAGAGTAGAGACTTGACCCTGACATGCTGAGTGCTCTTAGAGATGGTGTAGCCCTTTAACAGTACTTGACATATGCCTGGATCGTTCCCTAAGTATATAACATTCGTAAAAAGTGAGTCAGTTCAGTATTTTTTTTTCTTCAAACAATAGATGTGACTTTTTGTAACTGTTTGAGAGGGATGAGATACAAGGGTCATAATAATTGTGAAATGATTTGATAAAGAAAACATCCTTTTTGAAGCTTATATATATATTTTTTTTCCTTTTGTGTATTATTTGCTGCTGCTGCTGCCATACACTTATCTTTGTTGCAACTTTTTTTTTTTTTTTTTACTTTTTTTTTTTTTTTTTCTTTCTTCCCTGTGTCTGAACATGATTGGCTGTTTCCAGGTTCTCATGCTATTGTTCAAGATGTTTCTATGGTGAGTGATTTAATTTCACTAGATTTGTGGCTTTCTCCTGCTGTGCCTGTATAATGGCATTGATGCAGACTGTTGAAAGGGGGAGATTCTCAAGCCAGGTGGAGTTAATTAAGATGAAGTAGGTACCCCCAGTTTTTTGCATGCAGAAGACTATACAATAAAGCTGGCAGCTGATGATATTACAAACATAAATACATTTTTGATGACAGATGATGTCATTTAAAAAAGTAGTGAAAGCAACTAAAATCTGAGGCAATGCACTGTCTGTTTAAATTGCAGTTCCCACTGATGAAGAAGTCATTTATTTTCTGTGAATAACTGAACAGTCATAGGGGTTGAGAAAAACCTGCTTAAGTGTTATAATGAGAGGACTCTACACACATAAGAAAGACAAAGGAGTGCCCTCTGCCCCCCCCACAGGGGTCCATGTAATGCTCACACATGCCTGATATATTGAATATGGAAATTTCTCTAAGTACTCATAAAGTTTTTGAAAATTATTAGGGACAAAAGAAAACATATGAAATCTTATATTAGTTTATACTTGTTCTGTTCGGGAATAACATGAAGAGTTCGAGATTTTCTTGAAGACTTCCAAAATTCACAATTTAAAGAAATATACACATGCTTAAGCCATATTTACAGTAACGTACTGCCATGAAAATACACAGAGGGAAATGTAAATATAAAGAAATCTCATATCCACTATAAGTAGGATAGATGGGGGATGTTTTCATTTTTATTAAAATGAATATATTTTATTAAATTAGTTTAAATGAATACAACAGAATGCATGGAATCAAGTTGTAGGTGAGAACAAGAAACTTGTAGATCTGTGGCCAAGAATGGAGCTAAATAGAGAAAAGCAACAATGCAGATCTGAAGTTTGATAGATTGAGAGGTAGAGGAAGGACAAAACTAGGAAACAGCTAATGGTCTTAATGTCCTTTATTCCTTAATGATTTAGTTTCCCTGTGGAATGTCTTTTGCTTCAGGAATAAGTTTGGTATGAAAATGAAATGGAAACATAGTAGCCGATCTAAGATATTTTATCTAATCTCAACATTTATTTTAAATCAAACAGAACAGAATCTCAGCACTAGTAGGGTTTTATAAAACAAAGTAGTCAGAGGGTTATAATTATCCACTCCTCTCTGCTAACATCATTTGAACATATCAGGCTTTTCTCACATTTTACTTTCCAAGGGAATATTGTTGGGTCACTCAGAGGTAACTGCTTGAGCGCAAATGAAGAGAAATGGGTCTTTTCTTTCACTTGTAAGGTGCTATCATCTAGAAATTATTCCCATGTTTGTTGAAAATAAATTCCCTGTCTATAAAGCAGACAAAGGCAGTTGCCAGGATCATAACCCTGGTCTCCATCTGTCACCATTACTAAAAGACTGCAGCTGCCATGCTGGGTAAGAGTAAGCAGGAGGTATGAAGGAGTCATGGCCCAGTCTTTTCAAGACTGTGAAGAAAAGGGCCAAAATTTGTCCTTGGAGTGGATTTTATGCCACCTAGGTAGAGAGAATAAAAGAGATATCATCACAGCTATACATTCTTTCTGTATTGCTGAACTTGGGACATGCAAAATGATGACTGCAGCAAAATGTTTCTCATATCTCCAAATTCTTCTAAAGAGAAAGATAAGAGAGGGAATATAACATTATGTTTCCTGTGTATTTAATTAGATAATGGACCTCAGAGTAATGTGACAATGGTACGTAGCAAGGTATTAAATATGTAAATATCACTACAGTTTGAGTTCTACGTCTGGGCTTTCAACTTTCCAGTAGTTCTTATAGTAAATATGGGGAAAAGGAAGATATTGAGCCTTCTGTATCTTTTGTAATACTAGAACATTTTTTCAGTTCCCTCTGTACAATTTATTGATAATGAACATGCCAAAGTTAACGGAAGAAAACCTATCTGGACCAAATGGACATATGAACTAGTTTACCTTATATTTTGGAATAAGACCAGACTTTTTGTACTTTGTAGTATAGCAAAATTTAGGCAGTACCATAAAAATAAAGCAAAAGTAATTCCAGAATAAGTATGGAGGAGAAAAGAAAATAAAAGATGCCTTCTTTGACGTTCTAACAGTAATTTTTCAAAGTGAAATTGCTACATTTATTCTAAAAGAAAATGTCTAGGATTCATAAGTTTAGTTTGAGCAAAAACAGTGTGGAATTTAATCAGTTTAATCAGGAACTTCACCCCCAAAACTACTTTGAAATTTGCCATCACCTTTCACGTTCCAAATGCAAGAAGTAAATCCATCAGTTATTCTTGTTGTATAGCATGCCTAATCTCCTCTAAATTTCTTGAAAGTGGCAAAAAGTGCCTTCATATTATTCTGTATTTTAAACAACTTCAGTCCTTACTCAGAAATAACTCATTGTGAGTGAGGAAGATTTTTTGTGGGCATTCACCAGGACTGCAGTTCAGAGGCTTAATTTTGTAGGGAAATATAGTAGCTTTTGGACATCCTCTGGGAGAATTTTCAGTATCCCAGATAACTTCAGCAAGTTACAAATGTAAAATTTTTCTGTATCAAACTGTCATCCACTAAGGTTTCCACCCAGAAACAATAATTTTTTTTGATATATGCCTTAAACAGCTAGTACTTAGTCATTAAGAGCTTTGAATGACATTCGACATTGAGAGAACTTCATCTTCCACTTTCAAGAAAACTGTTTTTAAAAAGATACATTATCTTATTAATCACACTATCCTTGCTTCTATCTAGTAAAGTATCCAGTTTGTAAAGATGAATGTTGCTCTGCCACAGGAATAAAATTTATCCCACTGAAGCCAATGACAAACACCTATGGGTATGGTATTTCACTGACATGATATTTCACCATAATATATCAGCTCTAAATGAAATGTTCATTATTGAATTGTGATCACAGATGAATAACAATGAGAAGAGTTAATGAAAATAATATTTAGAATAAAGCAAAAAAAAGAGATGAATAATTTTAAAAACAAGAAATCAAACCAGTAAATCTGGGAATTTATTTCAGTTTTCAGAGGAAAAGCTGAGATAAAATTAAGAATTTGATCTTTGCTTTTTATTTTTTATTTATCTATTTATCTCTTTCTCCCCTACAAAATAAAATTAATACTACACCAAGGGTTTTTTTTTTTTTTTTTTTTTTTTTTTTTTTTTTTTCAGTTATATTTTTTATTTATTCATCTACTATTTTTGTTTTAGGAAAATAAGACCTTGGCATAGGGTGATGGAGTAAGAATCCTGTCTGCTAATAATTGTATTATATTTAACAGCTTAAAAACAAACAAGTGAAAAAAACAAAGAGAAAAGTAAGCAAACATTATTAGAAAAGATCTGAGGCAAAACTGTACTTACATATTTCAATGTTAAAATCAACCCCCAATTTTATACATTCGTGGGGAAAAAAATATCAGTTATTTTTAGTAAATAAGGGCCTACAAAAACAAACAAAAAAAACAAAACTGCACTGTAACAAAGTCACTAATTTGTAAGCCCTTTGGTGAAAAGTGCCTTATATGTAGACTTATATAAGGCTTACAGGAATGAGATCTTCAATCTGCTTTCTAATGTTGAATATATTAATAACAATTCTAACAAAAGAATGGGGAAAAAATATGACCAGCTCTCAGCACTTTTTATTTCCTGAAAACCTTTATTGCAAAGGAAATCATCTTATCATGATCAGTCTTCCATCCAGAATATTTAGGCATGAATTTGAAAGCTACTAAAAAGAAATGCAGGAATTAGAAAAAAACAGCAACAACAACAAAATTGAAACATAACATAAAATACTGAAACGTAGGTTGCATTTAAAAAGTTTTAAGTAGTAAATAGGAAAGAATAGTAAATATTTTCCTTTTAACAGGAAAAAAAATAAATAAAAGAAGAAAAAAAAATGTGCATCTCTTGAAGAAGCTTGGGAAAATGTCAATGTCAAAGCAGTAGGCCAATATTTCTATTTTTGACCTCAGAGGACTGAAGGACTGTTAAATAACAAACAATTACTTTCTTTGGGCAGAAGTAAATGCAAATGATGGCATTAAAAAAAAAAAAAAAAAAAAGATATCCAAAAAAATACCATTAAAACTGATTTGGTACCTATTAGAATGTTGTGTCTATGCAGTTCTACATATCATCAGAAAGGTTTATCCCCTGTAGAAAGAGTAACTAATAAGTGAATATTCATCAAAAAGACAGGAAGACAGAAAAATGGCATATCTGACTGGAGCAAACCAGAATATATAACAGAACAACAAAATCAATATTGTTGATTAATACCCTCTAATGAGTTTAAGATGAAGCTGATAAATCAGACTCAAAACTTCTTGCTTAAAAGCAAAAAAATTTTAATTATAATTGTATTTAAAATATTTTTATTTTTAATAATATATTTAGAACATTACTATTAAAAAGCTGAAAATCTTGTAATTCTGAGGTTAAAACAGAATTTTAATACATACATTAATGTAGCCTAGAAAACCAGTAGGCTGTTGTTTTATTAACATATTCAGGAAAGATTCACATAGGCAGAGTTAATCATGAGTGTCTTGACTATGTTAATATATATATACATATATTGTATTTCTTATCCATTATTTTCCATCCTTCCTGTCATTTAAAAACAAACTGTGCCTTCAGTTGGGAATAGAAATGGGAGAACTCAGTTGACTGAGTACTTAACATGAATAAGTAACTTCTGGAAGCAAATAAGACATGATGGAATAAAAAAAGTGGTTTATTTATAAGATGACAAAAAATGTTTGTTTGTTTGTTTGTTTTAGAAACAAGTATTGGCTCAAAATTGATACGATGTACTAGAACTGAAAAAAAAATAACTTACTAGGAACAGATATTTGTAAATAATAGTAATAAATATGAGTAAATGGAAGTGCAGTAAATAGCTGCAAATGTATATATATATCCACCTATATCCCAAATATACACAATAGAACTACCTTCCCAGCCACATCCAATGTGAATAAACTATACATTTGGAAGCCTGGCTGAAGCATGAAAAAATGTAGCTTAAATGTTGTCAAAGTTTAAATTGACTCTTCAGGAAAAGGAATATATTTTCTTTAAGCGTGTAGAATTCTTAGGTAAATGGTACCCTAATCCCTAATGAGTGCTTATCTACTTGTGAAAGAGGGAATAAAAAAAGTCCTTAACCTACAGATTAAAACTTCTTTACTCAGTATTGTCTGTGTTCACAGCTGCAAACCTTGAGAGTAGAAGCCACCCTCCAGATCCTGTAATTTACAGCAGTGCCAAGTGAGGACTGTTATAACAGAAATCTGTTCTCTTCATCAAGCATATCCTTGCCCACATCCTTTTCCTTATTTCACAAACACAGAGGGTGACAGTTTGCTCATATAACTTTAACTATTGTATTTGAACTTTTTGCTTTCATTCCCCTGTTGATTTGCAATTCTTAATCCCTAAGTACTGAACAAGTCCTTTGAGAAAGTATAAATAAATCTGTTAATTATTATGTGTTAAAATTAATTTAAACAATCTAAAAACAAATTTAGCACTTAGTATTAGACCAGTGATATATCTGACATATCATTCCCAAGTGGTCCTATCAACACACCAGTGCTGCAATTTCTTATTTACTTGAACTGACTGAATTGTTATGCAAGAGAACACTTCAGATTTTTTAAGAACTAGAGGAAATTTCTGATTTTGCAAAGACCAGAGAAAAACAAAGCAAATCAAGAATATAAACAAACAAACAAACAAAGAGCAATAACAAAAAACAACATTTGTGAAAATGTCAGTGGATTGCTATATTTCCACGTTCCACATGGGTACTGTTTCTAGATGTTTTAAATATGATTAAAGCCTTATTGTGTCACCAGCAAGCACTGTTATTATTATTATTATTTTAAATCTCATTTAATTTATCTTTTAACAACACAAGATTTCTGCCACTTCTGTTTAGAATAGAAAGAATTGACTGTTATTCTTCCTGATTTTTCTTAGTAAGAGGTGAAACAGCAAACCCTTAAATAGAGACTTTGTGGAGACTTTGTGTCTTAGTGTTAGGTGCCTAAGTTAAAAGGCTAGTGTCTTTCTTGTTTAAACTAGACATCTTTATTTTTACTGTGCAGTCTTTTTTTTTTTTTTTTTTTTTTTTTTTTCTTCAGAGAGGTTGTGAATCATCTACATAACTAAATCTAGTTTACCTACTTCTAGTCAAATAATTTATTAGAATTTTCTTTATGAGAATTTACCCCAATTTGGTTTAGCCCTTCATTTTGGCTCCTTCAGACAGTGATTCAAGGCACTTGATATCTTGCTCTAAACTGTCCTCTACAAGGAGGATATTTACTTCTGTTATTTATATATAACGAGCCCTAAAAGACTACCTTTCAGAGGATGTGTTCACAATTAGGTACTGTAAACCTCCACATTTGCTTATTAGAACAATAAAACAACAACAACAACAATTACAAAGGCTCTTACCATAACTATTATTCTTTACAATGCATAAGGACCTGAAGTATAGAAACCTAGGAACCAAAATGGCAGGCAAGAGTGAAACACAACAGACCATACTTTAATTATCTGCAGAATATACCTACTTGAATGTGGATACTTTACTGCCACAAAGTAATAGATAAGGGGCATATTAAAAAAAATAATAATAAAATTACATAAGGGTGGAAGAAGATAGGGAATGAGGAAGAGCTTATAATGAAATATAAACTATAGTAAGATAACATTATCTCTGGGTTTTTGGATTAGTTAAATACTGTAATATTGTTAGAGATTAAAAATGAAATTTATTCAGTAAAGTATTAGAGCTCAGAGGATTAATTTAGAAATTTTGAACTTGATTTTGAGATAACCATAAATAATTTACTGTGGAACCAGATTCTAAAATGTATCATCTTATAGCCATGACATATTTTCAATTGATTTCGTGATTAATGTTGATAAAATAACGATACATAATGTATCTATTGATATATTTATGTAGGAAGTTTTATGGAACCAAAATTAGAAACTTACTATGACACGCAATGTATGGATATGGCAAACTCAGGGTGACCCTGAGGGTCTTTCATGAGACTCTCTTTCATGAGGGTCATCCAGAACAACTACAAGGGTACACTGGAGCACAGTGTGAGAGAGGGGTATTGAAAGACATATTTTCCATGGCACAGGAAAGGTTTAGTTTAATGTCAGTAATCACTGAGGGCACTCCAAAAATGATTGGAAGGAAAGGAAAAGTTGCATCAGGGCATAAATGAAGTGCTCTAAAATAGCACTGTAAATTCAGTCAGCTCTACAAAGCAGGTGTGAAGCTATTTGTGGAGGTAGCAACTTGTGACTTTAGAAATCCTCACTTTTATTTTTTGTGCACATAAGATTTACCTGGGTAAATTTAATCCTATCCATACATGTTGTGGTTTAACCCGTCTGGCTGCTAAACACCACACAGCCATTCACTCCCCCTCCCCCTCTCTCTCTAGGATGGGGGAGAGAAACAGGAAAAACTGAAGCCTATGGGTTGAGATAGAGACAGTTTATTAGGACAGAAAATATAATAATAATAATAATATGTACAAAACGAGTGATGCACAATACAATTGCTCTCCACCCGCTGACCGATACCCAGCATAGCCCCGAGCAATTAATCCCCCCCCCCCTCGGCTAACCACTCCTATATATTGTTTAGCATGACGTCAGATGGTATGGAATACTCCTTTGGCCAGTTTGGGTCAGCTGTCCTGGGTCTGTCCCCTCCCAACTCTTGCTGCACCCCCAGCCTGCCCACTGGCAAGACGGAGTGAGAAACTGAAAAGTCCTTGGCTTAGTGTAAGCACTGCTCTGCAACAACTAAAACATCAGCATGTTATCAGCACTTTTCTCATCTTAGTCCAAAACATAGCACCCTACCAGCTACTGGGAGGAAAATTAACTCTATCCTAACTAAAACCAGGACATATATATCCACACCTTATTCACAGAATCACAGAATCACTGAATAGTCTAGGTTGGAAGAGACATACAAGTTCACCGAGTCCAACCTCTGACCTAATGCTAACAAGTCCTCCACTAAACCATACCCCTAAGCTCTACATCTAAAAATCTTTTAAAGCCCTCAAAGGATGGTGACTCACCCACTTCCCTGGGCAGCTCATTCCAATGCTTAACAACCCTTTCAGTCAAGGAGTTCTTCCGAATATCCAACCTAAATCTCCCCTGGTGCAACTTTAGTCCATTCCCCCTCGTCCTGTCACCAGGCACATGGGAGAACAGACCAACCTCCACCTCGCTACAGCCTCCTTCCAGGTACCTGTGAAGTGTGATAAGGTTGCACTGAGCCTCCTCTTCTCCAGGCTAAATAGTCCCAGCTCCCTCAGGCGCTCCTCCTAAGACTTGTTCTCCAGACCCTTCACCAGGTTCATTGCCCTTCTCTGGACTCGCTCAAGCACCTCCATGTCCTTCTTGTAGTGAGGGGCCCAAAACTAAACACAGTACTTGAGGTGCAGCCTCACTGGCCTCACTTCCCTGGACCTTCTGGCCATGCTGTTTCTTATGCAAGCCAGGATGCTGTTGGCCTTCTTGGCCGCCTGAGCACACTGCTGGCTCATATTCAGCCGACTGTCAACCAATACTCCCAGGTCCTTCTCTGACAGGCAGTTTTCCAACCACTCATCCCCCAGCCTGTAGTTCTGTTTGGGGTTGTTGTGCCCCAGGTGCAGGACCCGGCACTTGGCCTTGTTGAACTTCATAGAGTTGTCCTTGGCCCATTGGTCCAGCCTATCCAGATCTTCCTGCAGAGCCTTCCTACCCTCGAGCAGATCGGCAAACTAAGTTGGTGTCATCTGCAAACTTCCTGAGGGTGCCCTTGATTCCCTCATCCACATCATCGATGAAGATGTTAAAGAGGACTGGTCCAGTACCGAGCCCTGGGGGACTCCACTAGTGACCGGCCTCCAACTGGATTTGACTCTATTCACTAAGACTCTCTGGGCCCGGCCAGCCAGCCAGTTTTTAACCCAATGAGTCATGCGCCAGTCCAAGCCATGAGCAGCTAGTTTCCTGAGGAGAATGCTGAGGGGAACGGTGTCAAATGCCTTACTGAAGTCAAGGTAGACCACATCCATAGCCTTTCCCTCATCCACTAAGCGTGTCACCTTGTCATAGAAGGAGATCAGGTTCGTCAAGCAGGACCTACCCTTCAAAAACATATGCTGACTGGGCCTGATTGCCCGCTTGCCCTGCAAGTGCCACATGATGACGCCCAAGATAATCTGCTCCATGAGCTTCCCTGGCACTGAGGTCAAACTAACAGGCCTATAGTTCCCTGGGTCTACCCTCCAGCCCTTCTTGTAGATGGGCGTCACGTTTGCTATCCGCCAGTCAAGTGGGACCTCCCCCAATAGCCAGGACTGCAGAATGGCATTCCATACCATTTATGTCATGCTCAGGTTACACCCTTTCCAATAGATTCCAATTGACCACCATTTTCATTTATTATATATATAAAATATCCACTGAGTTTGCATAGTCCATGACTGACTTCACGCTCCATCTGTCATCGCAGTCTTTCAGGGCAGAAGAGATTATGTGTGATGTTGGATTGTCACACGTTGAAGCCCGTTTTTGTTCTATCACATCACTTTGCTTATCCAATTCTAAGAAAATTCATTCATCAGTATCTGCGTGGTTGTTACTGTAATACCATTAATAGGACATTGACATATAGGAATCATGGTAGTGATGACATACAGTATTATATAGCAATTAACATAATACAATCCAATTCATGGGCTATTCTCACCCAGTATTAAATCCCCTTGAGGTACACATCGGACCTCCCCATTCTTTTGCATTACCCACCAAGTGCATCCAGGTCCCTGAGCAAAAGCAATCCCGCGAATGGGTTTGCCTTTTCCTGAGGCAGGAGTAGGCCAGACTGTCTTTCCCAGCATGTTTCTTATATGCACTACAGGAACTTTATCTCCTTCTACAGTACATAACGAGTTTGATTTGGCAGGTCCAGCTCGGTTAGCAGATCTCCTAGTATTGACTAACCAGGTGGCCTTTGCCAAATGTCCCAATTTTTGAATGTCCCAGCACCCTTTGCTTTCAGTGTAGTCTTTAACTTTCCTGGAGGCTTGTGCATGATAGGGGATGTGATACACCCACTCAATACCATGTTATTTGGCCCAAGTGTCTATAAAGTTTTTTTCGGAAATGAGTCCCACTGTCTGACTCAATTCTTTCTGGGGTGCCACGTTGCCATAGGACTTGCTTTTCATGGTCCAGGATAGTGTTCCGGGTGGTAACATGGGGCACGGGTTATGTTTCCAGCCATCCGGTGGTTGCTTCCACCATTGTAAGTACGTGGCGTTTGCCGTTGTGGGTTTGAGGGAGTGTGAAGTAATCAATCTGCCAGGCCTCTCCATATTTATATTTCAGCCATCGTCCTCCATACCAAAGAGGATTTGATCGTTTGGCTTGCTTGATTGCAGCACGTTTCACAATCATGAATAACCTGTGCTATAGCGTCCATGGTCAGGTCCACCCCTCGATCACGAGCCCATCTGTATGTTGCATCTCTACCTTGATGGCCTGAGGTGTCATGGGTCCATCGGGCTATGAATAATTCACCCTTATATTGCCAGTCCAAGTCCACCTGAGTCACTTCAGTCTAAGTAACCTGATCCGCCTGCTGGTTGTTCTGATGTTTTTCAGCAGCCTGATTCTTGGGCACATGAGCATCTACATGTTGTACCTTCGCAGCCAGGTTCCCTACCCAGGCAGCAATATCTTGCCATAATGCCCCTGCGCTGCCAGTTGTTCTGCTTCCACTGTTGTAACCACCCCCACAGGGCATTTGCTACCATCCATGAATCAGAATAGAGATAGAGAACTGGCCATTTTTCTCGTTCAGCAATATCTAAAGCCAGCTGGATGGCTTTCACTTCTGCAAATTGACTCGACTCACCTTCTCCCTCAGCAGCTTCTGCAACTCATTGTGTAGGACTCCATACAGCAGCCTTCCATCTCCGATGCTTTCCCACAATACGACAGAACCCATCAGTGAACAGGGCATATTTCTTCCCATTTTCTGGTAGCTTGTTGTACAACGGGGATTCTTCAGCACGGACAACCTCCTCCTCTGATGACATTCCAAAGTATTTGCCTTCTGGCAAGTCCATAATCACTTCCAAGATTCCTGGGCGACTGGGGTTTCCTATTCGAGCCCGCTGAGTAATCAGTGCAACCCACTTGCTCCATGTAGCATCAGTTGCATGATGTGTAGAGGGGACCCTTCCTTTGAACATCCAGCCCAGTACTGGCAGTCGGGGTGCCAGGAGGAGCTGTGCTTCAGTACCGATCACTTCTGAAGCAGATCGAACTCCTTCATATGCTGCCAATATTTCCTTTTCGGTTGGAGTGTAGCGGGCCTCAGATCCTCTGTATCCCCGACTCCAGAACCCTAGGGGTCGACCTCGAGTTTCCCCAGGTTCCTTCTGCCAGAGGCTCCAGGTGGGGCCATTCTCCCCGGCTGCGGTGTAGAGCACATTCATTACATCTGGTCCTATTCGGACTGGCCCAAGGGCTACTGCATGAACTATTTCCTGCTTAATTTGTTCAAAGGCTTGTCGTTGCTCAGGGCCCCATTCAAAATCATTCTTCTTATGGATTACTTGGTAGAGCGGGTTTACAATCAGGCTGTAATTTGTAATGTTCATTCTCCAAAACCCCACGACACCTAGGAAAGTTTGTGTTTCCTTTTTGCCAATTGGTGGAGACAGAGCTGTTATTTTGTTGACCACATCCATTTGGATTTGCCGACATCCATCTTGACATTTTATTCCTAAAAACTGGATCTCTCATGCAGGTCCTTTGACTTTGTTTTGTTTTATGGCAAAACCGGCCTTCAGAAGGGTTTGGACAATTTTCTTCCCTTTCTCGAAAACTTCCTCTGCTGTGTCACCCCACACAATGATGTCATTGATGTACTGCAGGTATTCAGGAGCTTCCCCCTGCTCCAGCACAGACTGGATCAGTCCATGGCAAATGGTAAGGCTGTGTTTCCACCCCTGGGGCAGCCAATTCCAAGTGTATTGGACACCCCTCCAAGTGAAAACAAACTGTGGCCTGCACTCTGCTGCTAGAGGGATGGAGAAAAATGCATTAGCAATATCAATTGTGGCGTACCATTTGGCCGCCTTTGATTCCATTTCGTACTGGAGTTCTAGCATGTCCGGCACTGCAGCGCTCAGTGGTGGTGTCACTTCGTTCAGGCCACGATAATCTACTGTTAGTCTCCACTCACCATTAGACTTTCACACTGGCCATATAGGACTATTAAAAGGTGAATGAGTCTTGCTGATCACTCCTTGGCTCTCCAGTTGACGAATTAGCTTATGGATGGGAATCGGGGAGTCTCGATTGGTGCGATATTGCTGCCGGTGCACAGTTGTGGTAGCGATTGTCACATATTGTTCTTTGACCCTCAGCAGCCCCAAAACAGAAGGGTCCTCTGAGAGACCGGGCAAGGTAGACAATTGGTTAATGTCCTCTGTCTCTAATGAAGCTATGCCAAAAGCCCAGCTGAACCCTTTTGGGTCCTTGAAAAATCCTCTCCTGAGATAGTCTATGCCAAGGATGCACGCAGCCTCTGGGACAGTCACAGTACAGTGCTAACATTCCCAGTTAGACTCATTTCAGCCTCTAATACGCTTAACTGCTGGGATCCCCCCATCAGTCCATAAATACAGATGGGTTCTGGCCCTTTATAGCTTGATGGCATTGGAGTACATTGTGCACCGGTGCCTACTAAAGACATACTTCTGTGCTTATGATGTGCTAGGCCATTGAATCCACACAGTCCAATAAGCTTGATTGTCCCTTTCCTCCCCCTGGCTGGAGGCAGGGCCCCTCTATTCCTGGTCAGAATCTTCATTTCTGTGTCTGGAGGACTGCCTGCTGGAAGTTGTAGCAGCAAGTTTCTCAGGGAACCCCTTTTTTTTCTGATTGTTTTTCCTTGCAACTCACATACCCATGCTTCTAGGGTTGAGGTAGATTTTCCATCCCATTTTCTCATGTCCTCTCGATGGTCACATAGGTAATACCACAGGGTAGCACGGGGTGTGTACATACCATATCATCTTCCTTGCACAGAAGGGTGCTTACCCCTGATAGCTGAGACACTGGTTTGTACAGGTGGGGAGGAAGATAAATTCTCTTTAAGTTGGTGGAACTCTTCAGAAAGTTTCTCCACAGCCAAGAAGCAGGCCTGTAGGGAAGAGGAGAGCCTTTCTTTGTACTACTGGAGTTGTTTAGCCACTTCATCCACTGTGGGTTCCTCATCCTTTTTCCAGGTCATTATTGCCAGTGAGCTGGCATATGATGACGGTGCACTCCGTACAAACTTCTGCCACAGGGGTCATGTACGCTTGATGTCATCTGGATCTGTGGATATTTTTTTGTTGTCTAGGTCCTCATAAATCACCTCCTGTACTGCTAATTCCCTCAGGTACTGGATTCCCTTCTCCATAGTGGTCCATTTGCCTGGTAGACATACAATTTCTTCCTTGTAGGGATACCTTTCCCTCAAAGCTGACAGGAGATGCCTCCAGAGGCTGTAAGGTAGTACTCCAACTCCAATTGATTTGTCAATGCCTGCATCTCTAGCAAGGAATCCCAGCCACCTGGCTTCACTGCCCTCTAATTCCATGCTATTGGCTCCAGTATCCCAGCACCGGAGCAGCCAGGTGACAAGCTGCTCACCTATACAGCGACTGAAATCTTTTCACACATCTCGTAGCTCACACTCATATAGGTTTCAGCTAGATACTGCTGGTTTTGTGACATCTTTATCTTTATCCTCCTGCTCCCCAGATGGCCCGGCCTCATCTTCTCTACACCTAGACCCAGCAGAAGACTCTGCGTTCTAAGCAACTTGAATCTCTGTACCATTTTTTCACCTTGGTTACGGGTGCAACTGACACTGGTACAGTTTGTTTCCTTGTCTCAGCCTTGGGGCCTGTTTTAGGGCTTGGAGTGGCCACTGGGTCTGTCTCAGAGGTTGAAGTGGCTGCCAGGTCTGTCACTGGGGTTATATTGGCATTGAGTGCAGCTCAGTAAGCATAGGCCAAGCCCCAGAACATTGCAGTGATTTCTGTATATCTGGTACTGCCAGGGTAATGAAACACCTTTTTCAAGCACTCCTCCAGTTTTTTAGGATTTTTCAGTTGTTCAGGGGTAAATTTCCAAAGCACTGGAGGTGCCCACTGCTCTGGATGCTTGCCCATATCCTCCCACTCTCCCTGCCACTCATAACTATCCTGCCTCGGGACAGATCTCTGGATGACACTCTTAAGTATTTGTTTAGCCTTAGACAAAACCTGAAGTGCATTCAGGAGACATAACAATGAGAACATGATGGTCTGAACATTCCAAGGATATTCGAAGTTTTGGAAAGCTACCATAACTCGCCTGGAGGAGAAGAAAGGGAGAGTGAACAAATAGGAAAAAAAAAAAAAAAAAAAACATCTTCCCCTGACCCCTAAATAGATTGGCTCCCTGAAGAGAAAGAATGAAAAGTGTAATTATTAATAATTTCTGAGGTAAGGTTCCCAAAGTATGGAGTTGATGACAATGCTGAGTACAAATACCAGATTAGTCTCATGGCTGGTCATTTTGTCATATCATAAGCCAGTGTTACACAGCACAGCAAAATAATAACCTTGTACCAACCCCCAGCAATGATAAGCAACATGACAGGAAACACATACAATAAGTAATATGCTATATAACTCAATTCAGAAAACAGGCACAGCAGACTTGAGATCACAAAAATAAGCATTGTGATTAGTAAATATTAAACTGATGTAATGCCTATCAGAATCTTGTTTTAATACACTCTAGTCAGATCTGTCATTATCTCAACCCTTCAAGCCCCAGGTTGGGTGTCAAAAGGGCTTTTGTGGTTTAACCAGACGGCAGCTAAACACCACACAGCTGTTCGGTCCCCCTCCCCCCTCCCTCTCTAGGGTGGGGGAGAGAAACAGGAAAAACTGAAGCTTATGGGTTGAGATAGAGACAGTTTATTAGGACAGAAAATATAATAATAATGATAATAATAATAATATGCACAAAACAAGTGATGCACAATGCAATTACTAACCACCCACTGACCGATGCCCAGCGTATCCCCGAGCACCTGCCCCCCCCCCCCCCCCCCAAGGGCTAGCCACCCCTATATATTTTTTAGCATGATGTCAGATGGCATGGAATACCACTTTGGCCAGTTTGGGTCAGCTGTCCTGGGTCTCTCCCCTCCCAGTTCTTGCTGCACCCCCAGCCTGCCCACTGACAGGACAGAGTGAGAAGCTGAAAAGTCCTTGGCTTAGTGTAAACACTGCTCTGAAACAATTAAAACATCAGTGTGTTATCAACATTAGTCTCATCCTAAATCCAAAACATAGCACCCTACCAGCTACTGGGAGGAAAATTAACTCTATCCTAACTAAAACAGGACAATACACAACTTAGAAGAACTTAGAAGAGGAACAAAGAGGCTTGAAAATTGACATCTTTCATACATGCTCTATTTTAACATAATAGTAGGAGAGAATAAAAAGAAGAAATGTATACTAAGTTTTCTTATCTGAATTCACTATTGCTATTTTTTATATCAAAAGGGAATAATCAGATTTTATAAAGTCCATGCTGGTTCTAATCTAAGTGAATCTACTCTGTCAAATAATTTAGTTTCAAGTTTCATTCCCGAGTCTTGGGTCTCTGACTAGCAACATTACATATATGTCATTTATGCAGAAGAACAGAATCTGGGGGTGCTGATTGATGCCCACTTGAACATGGGCCAACAGTGTGCCCAGATGACCAAGAAGGCCAGCTGCACCGTGGTGTGTATCAGGAGTAGTGTAGCCAGAAGGACCAGGGAGGTGATCTGTACTCTGTACTCTGATCTGGTGAGGCCATATCTCGAGTACTGTGTTCAGTTTTGGGCCCCTCACTACAAGAAAGACATTGAGGCCCCAGAATGTTGCCAGAGAAGGTCTATGAAGCTGGTGAAGTGCCTGGAATAGAAGTCTTATGAGGAGTGGCTGAGGGAACTGGGGTTATTTAGTAGAAGAGGAGGCTCAGGGAGGATCTTATTGCTCTCTACAGCTACCTGAAAGGAAGTTGTGGGGAGCTGGGGGTTGGTCTCTTCTCACAGATAACTAGCAATAAGACTAGAGGGAATGGCTTCAGGTTGTGCCAGGAGAGGTTTAGGTTGGAAATGAGGAGACATTTATTCTCAGAAAGAGCAGTCAGGCATTGGAATGGGTTGCCTAGGGAAGTGGTGAAGTCACCATCCCTGGGGGTGTTCAAGGAAAGGTTGGTGCTTAGGGACATGGTTTACTGGGTCACATTAGTAGTAGGGTGATGCTTGGACCAGATGATCTTGATTTTCCAACCCTAATGATTCTATAATTCTGTGATATCCAGCTGTCTTTTGTTGTTAAATTAATAGACTTAAGACAAAATTGAAGTGTGAATTAGGGAGTGTCTCTTTGGTGCATAATTTTAGCAGTTTAAGTGGAGTCACTGTCTCTGGAAAATTAAACTAAGTCTTGCATGTCCAGGTGATTTAGTGAAAATATCTGAACCTGAGACATCATGCCTAGAAATTTCAGAAATGTTGTTTCAAAGATGTATCATCATCACAATGAAATTTATAAATGTTAGGCATTATTATTTTAAAATTGCCTGTGGGTAGGGTGTTTATAATCTTCACACATTTATAATAAATGCTAGCAGTGAGCACTAAAACCTTTTACTGAGATTTTCAAAGTGTGACTCTTCCCTTTCTCCTCTCTGCATTCAAATGGCTGCTTTCTACTATGCATCACTAGGTGACGTCCTTACTGTTGTAGGCTAGTCAGTGGTTGTGTCTAAAAGGCTCTAACATGGTATGTTTGGAAACTAGATGTAACAAAATTGCTCTATAGAATTTTAAGATTATATGAGCATCTTTCAGGCACTTACAAGATGATTTGAACAGGCTAACGCAGCCTTTCAAACTCGGTTGCTTATGCTTATGAATAAGCAGTAAAAACAAACAAACAAAAAAAAACACAAATGAAAATGGTTTTGCTGCATAATGATTTAAGATAGATTTCCCTTCTATTGTAATTTAATCCTCCTTTCTTTTGTACGAGCCAGTCAGCACTGGAGATAAATAGCTCTTGTTAACAAGTGAAATAATACCAAGCATCTAGACAATAAGAGAGAGGAGGTATATGCTCTATTATTTTAGACCATCAAATACCATATTGCACTAGCAGTCAATACTGGTAAATCTTTTGAGAATATATAAGCTGTTTTGATAATCTATGATATCCTTTTCCTCAATTTGAAATATAGGTTGGAAAATAAAAGTATTATGTGCAGTGTATCAAGAAAAAATAAACACAAAATTTCAATAACAGTGGAATTGTAAAAAAAATGCTCAAGGAGGATGAAGATGCAATGAACTTTCAAAGCTACAAATATAAAAAAATAATTTGGTAAAATTGTTATTTCTGGAAATATGGGCAATTTCAAGTTGCATTAATGGGCAGTCTGTGAAAATTATTCATTTTCAAAATTAGTCCAAAAGATTGCATTACAGTGACGAGCAGTCAGACCACCATAAATGGTCGGATGTGCCAGAGAAACATGGATCATACTGCATAAGATAACTAGCAGTAAAACTTATATTTAATATAAATATTCAAATGATAAAAATAAGACTTTCTAAGTGTATATAGATGTTTATGTATGTATGCCCCACTATGCCAGGGCTGCTGCAGGGAAAGTTAACTCCATCCCAACCAGGCCCAGTACAACTATACTATATAAATACATATGATACTTGTAAAATTTGTTTTGGGGCTTCATTGTCAGCAGCATGAACAAATTTAAGAGGGTTATTAAAAAAAGGAAGCCTTGAGATTTACACTCAGCATTCTACTGTTCTGTGAGCTAATACAAATTTACACAGCAAGTCCTGACTAGCTAATACAAATAAAAGGGGGGTTAAATTATAAAACAACATACAAAAAACAATGAACAAAATACACACACACAAAAACAAACAAACAAACAAAAATGTATCTTACAGCATTATGCAGTAAAAACCCCTTTTCATTTAAATTTATACCACCCACTCATAAGTGTAAACACCCTACTATGCATCAAATGGCTAACAAATGGCATTTGTAATAAAAGACAGAAAAGGAAGTTCTAGCATGACCTTTTTATTTGAAGAGACAAGTACTTATGCAAAGTAGTTGCACCTTAGTACAACATACTCACTCCTTCATTAACCCACTCAGGGGTACCAGGTAGAGTAGCCCAATTTAAGTTGATCTGATTCATTTATTTAACTTTTTTTTTTTTTTTTTTTTTTTTTTTTTAGCCATTTCTGCTAACTATCATGTTGCTCACTTGAGCTGCAGCTATAGGCAGTGGCTGTTAGCAGTTCCTATGAGTCATTAGAATCATATGATGGTATGGGTTAGAAAGGGCCTTTAAATATCACCTAGTTCCAACCCCCCTGCCATGGACAGGGACATCTTCCGTTAGACCAGGTTGCCCGAAGCCTCATCCAATGTGGCTTTGAACACTTCCAGGGATGGGGCATCTACAGCTTCTCTGGGAAACTTGTTCTAGTATCTCACCACCCTCACAGTAAAGAATTTGTTCTGAATATCTAACCTCTTTTCATTTAAAACCATTTCCCCTTGTCCTATCACTACACTCCTTGATAAAGAGTTCCTCCCCAGCTCTCCTGTAGTCCCCCATAGTTAATACTTTAAGTCAGTACTTAAAGTATTGAAAGGCTACTATAAGGTCTCCCTGGAGCCTTCTCTTCTCTGGGATGGACAGCCCCAGCTCCCTCCATCTGTCTTCATAGGAGAGGTGCTCCAGCCCTCTGATCATCTTCATGGCCCTCCTGTGGATTTGCTCTAACAGGTCTATGTCTTCCTTAGGCTGGGGCCCCCAAAGCTCCAGGTGGCATGTCACAAGAGTGTAGCAGAGGGGGAGAATCACCTCCCTCAACCTGCTAGCTGTACTTCTTTTAACACGGCTCAGAATATGACTGGCTTTTTGGGCTGCAAGTGCACATTGCCAGCTCAGATAAACAAAGATGTTTGATAATACTGGTCCCAGTACAGACCCTTGAGAGACACCATTTGTCACTGGTCTCCACCTGGACATCGAGCCATTGACTATATCACTTTGAATGCAACTCTACAGCCACTTCCTTTTGCACAGAGTTGTCCATTTTTCAAAACCATTTATCTCCATTTTAGAGACAAGCATGACGTATGGGACAGGTATCAAATGCTTTTTGATGTCAGGTTCAGTAGATGATGTCAGCTGATCTTCCCTTATCCACCTATGTTTTAACCCCATCATAGAAGGCCACAAAATTTTTTAGGCACAGTTTACCCTTTGTGAAGTCATGTTGGCTGTTAACAGTTACCTCTTTGTTTTTCATGTGCCTTAGCATAGCTTTCAGAAAGATCTGCTCATTTCTGTAGTGATATATGATGAAGCCATTTGCTATTGCTGAGCTTTTTCAATATTAACTATGTTATATGAATAAATAACTCACAAAGCTCTTAATCTGTGGCAATTAAAAATATAAACTTCCTTACTGTAAATAAAACAAATGACCCTAGCTGAGTAGGAGTTCTCATAAAAAAACATTTATAGTCTAAAAATCTCTGTGTATTGCACAGGTCAAATTAGGTTGGCATAGAATTTCATGTCTTATGTACAGAATTTCCCTCGGAAACATTTCAGTAATATAGAAGAATATTTAAGATGGCAAGGACACTATTTGGTGCTGCAGACAGGGCAAGGATAAGTGGGTAATATCCATTTCATGTAACTTTGGTTGACGGTTAACCTTCAATAACACTTCTACCCGTTTATCAGTTGCTTAAAAAAAAAAAAAAAAAGTGTGAAGCATATGACACAGAATATCTTACTAATGTTTTTCTTTAGCTGACAACTTCCGGAATATTATTTAATAGTCACAATATCTAGTTCATGGATCACTGAAGATAGGATCACCTTGAACACTAAAAGATTTCACCTTGAAGTATTCTAATATATGTATATTCTCTTTGACTTTTGAATTGCTTGTATGAAAGTTTTCATTTAGAATCATCAACTATTATGCATAGTATGGGAGGTTCAGATCCATTTCATGAGCCAGTGCATTTCTAAAAGTTAATCATAATATTTTTTGATCAATAAAGAATAAAATACAATTGAGAGATTCCTTCTTCCCAGAAAACACAACAAAAACAAAAACTTGAGATGGTAGTTTTGTCACTTTACTGTGTTATTTGTAAAAGGGAATCAAAGGCTTGCTCTTTTAAAACCAATTCATATATATATATATATATATATATAAGGAAAACAATCTGAGAAGTGAAAGCGAATTAAGGTCTGTAAGAAACCTTATTTGTGAGACAAAATAAAGATAAAAAGGAGAAGATGAAAACTACTGAGTAACCAACCACTTAAATATACACATAATTTGACTAATGTGGTTCTCAATGTGCTTGGTGAAATAATCAGAAATAGCTGTAAAATTTTGAAACATTAACCTATTTTAGGCATAATATATGGTATGGAAGCTTTGTAGTTTGAAATACGCATAAAATTTATGAATGCAAAGGGGTTTAATATTTAGTTTTATATAAAAATTTAAATGTAAATTACAATAATAACAACTATGAAAGTCTCTCATTGTTTAGCTATTAAATGATATAGTAAACAAATATAGGCTTATGGATTTTTTTAAAGACCCCTAAGGTAACAATTTCTACTGTTCTTATTCATGCCAAATGGCCCTAAAACAGCATGTTTATATTCACTGAAAACAAAAATGAATGAGGTAATACTTACGAGCATTAATAGGGATGACTCAAAATAATAGTTACTTGGTGGTTGAACAAATGTTATTTCTCAAATAACATTTTCTTACTTTCTTTTTCCTCCAGCCTTCTGATGGAAAGTTTCTAGCTCAGTTTACATAAAGCCACAAAAAGTCTAGTTTACATAAATTCACAAAAAGTCTAGTTTCCATAAAACACAAAAATGGAAACAAAACAAAACCAACCAACAAGCAAATACAAAAACCACATCTATGTTGTAAAGTTAAAAGAAAGCAGTGCTTTTGCATATCCTTAGTTATGTAAAATTTGCAATGAATATCTCTCATGTATGTTAAATGAGTGAAGTAGCAACACCTCAAGAACCTACCCACAAATAAACCTGATCATCATAAACCTGTGAAGAGTATTTCGGTAATATACAACATTTAAGATTTACTAAAGGGGATGATTTCATTTTCAGAACACAAATGTTACAACCAACAGAACAACACAGACAGTTTGACCATGGAGTTCGTAGTTCTGGTTTCCTGTAACTTACAGTTTTTATTGACTACTAGAACTCTTGATAAGTAAAGGTCTCTGAACATTAAGCACCATGGTTTTGCTTTGATAAACAAGAACACCAACTTCCAAAAGCATATAAATGTCAATCAGTGCTTCTCATATGTATTCTCATATTTCATGGCAAAGGACTAGACTAAAGACACATTATATGGCACTAATTCATGAATCGTTTCACTGAAATAAGTGATAACTTTATTTTGAGTAATCCTCCACCCACTAGGGCAAGGTAATAAGGAAGGGGTTTCAAACAGTTGACCAAAACATTTTTCTGCCAATTAAATTACAATATAATATTACATTACGTTTTAAGGTAATTAAAGGAATATGAGAATGGATTTCCTTGATTTAGCTGTGGGAGTAATTTTTAAATACTGTCTCTCTCTCTCTCTTCAGTGGTCTCTGTTGTGCTATGGGCTGATAACTTCTAGTTTTTATATCCTTGTATTTTATCTAATTGTTATGGTATTTAATTAGGAGTATTATGGTATTTATTAGGAGTACAAAGCTTTTCATTTTCCATTTAGGAAATGAATGTGATAGGATTCACTGAAAGAGGGAATCAAATGTAATTTAATCAAGTGTGATGTGGGTCTGGTTTTACTATTTTGGCCACAGGGAACTCAATCCATTTTTCCAAAGCGTAATCAGGACACAGGGTTGAGCTGTGTCTTAACATTAAGTCGTATGTCTCTGGAAGCCAAAGAACAATTCTGACTACTTAACATTTTCTCAGCAGTTTTTAACTCTGAGTGTTTAATTGTGGTTCTTTGTGAGCTGTCATTGTCAAAAGACTGTAGCTAAAAAGATCAAAGCAGTTACCCGTTAGAAGTTAGCTAAAAAAGCTTGTATTCATTCATTAATGCTTAAAAAATAGGTAGCTTCTTTTACAATTATTTTGGTGTTTCAGAACCGGAAGAGCTAATTCTACCTAAAAGAATCCACGTTATGATAAATACACAAAACTTTGTCTTTTTGTCCTTTTTGTCCAAAAGATCAGAGAAATGTTTACAAATATTAAAACAAACATCCAAAGCAAACATTTCATTCCGAACTCTTACAAAATTGAGATTCAAATAATAGAAAGTAAATTTTCATATCTGATATTCACAAAGAGATGAGACAGGTCAAAATAACACTGTGGCCATCAGATCACAGTACTTCATTTGTCTAACAACAGAATAATATATTGCAGACCTTTAGCATACATGGTTTGTGATAATGGAGATTCAGCTTAATTCTAGCTTTTTCTTTCTGAGTGTCGAAGTAATCATCCACATAAACTGATTCCTCCAGTACATAAATGATTCACCTTGGTTTCACAAATTAATCCATTTTGCTTGTGTGATGGTATACTTGTGCATATGCAAAGCATTTTAACATAAAAACCTTTTGTTGAAATCTTCCTGTTCAATTCTAATCTATACTTTAAGTCCCATATAACCTTGAACATATGTGCATGGGTTTTATGCTTATTGCTGGAGGTAAATATTCACCAAAGGTATTTTTACCAGAGTGTAACAAGTAAGAACAAGCAGTTATATATTCTGATGAACAATTTGCATATATAGTATAGGATATAAGAATACATACAGTGGGGTTTTTCCACTCACAAATACTGTGTTTATTAGAACCATATGCATTACCTACTTGGGTAAAAGTCCCAAATCAATAAAAAGATTTAGTTCCCAATGATACATTTCAGAAGTCTGCCTATACAAGCAGTCAAAAACAAACAAACAAACAAACAAACAAAACAACAACAAAAAACACTTTTGTCATAAACCATAAAGAGACATGATTATGAAATAATATGATTATTTCTCTTTCAACTCATATATTTTTAATGTACCTCATCATAAGAATCCAGACCTGAAGTATTGGGGGAAATAAAAATCATTGACATTTCTCATATATTGTTTCAGACAGTGAAAATGTTCTGGAAAACATATGCACTATTACACTGACTGGGATTTGCAATGTGATACTTAGTGTCTTCCTACTATAAAATAATTTCTTAAAATATTTATTTATTTTATTTTATTTTATTTTATTTTATTTTATTTTATTTTATTTTATTATTTTATTTTATTCCCTGTAGAAATAAACAGAGTTTTAAAGAAAAGTAACTGCTCTTTGTTCTCTTCCAAGTGGCCCAGTTTGGCTCGTACATCTGCTCCTGTTGTAAAAAGTATCTGTTTTATCAGCAGTTGATTCTGATTCTCAAACTTGACCTATTAGGTAAAATAGTTATCAGTACTTTCATGAGGGAAACTTAAACAGCCCTTTTCATCATATTTTTACCCCCTTTCCCTTTGAGGAGGGGGAGTGAGAGAGTGGTTTTGGTGGAGTTCTGCTGTCCAGCAGGGTAAAACCACCACAGTACTCTAGAAAATGTGTGCCATACAACTTTCAGAGTTTATTGCTATCCTTAACAACCAGAAGAAAAAACACTCCCTCTTTCCTTTGTTTGTGAAGATCAGACACTAATTGCTGTTATGTCTATGAATCATAATGAAGTTACTGTCCTAGAAATTTAGTTTATTTAATCCCCTTTTTTCACATCCATGCCCCCAGCTGCACAGATATATTAGTAACCACTTACATCATGGATACTGAAAATAGCTCTTTCCTGTTATGATTGAGATCACAACCTACAATTTGGTAGATCTGATTTATTTTTTTTTTTTACTCCAAAAAAGTGAATTAAAATTAAATCTGTCTTGAAGATGTTTTCCAATCTGTGATTCAGAAAGATATTCACCTATAGCCTTTATGAAAAAATAATAATTTATTTCCTGTATAATCCCTATACAAATGCACATATAATCATACGTGTGCATAAATTTTATTTATAGGTGTTCTAAAATCTATACAATATAATATAGCGTTTTATTTATTCTAACATTGTAAATTCAAAAACCACTGTGAACTCCTCGGATGGTTCATAGATTTGCTTTTTTTTTTTTTTTTTGTATTTGTAAGAGAGTAGACCAAGTCCTTTAGTTATTCCCCATTGACTTCAATGATTCTCTGCTACAAAGATCTTCTCTAGGTTCACTGGGGACTGTTATATTTTCAATTGTGAAGTTACAACAGGTGCTTACTAGTCTTCATGAAAAACAGATCATGTGTACAATGTACGAGAATAAAGTACAAATCACTGCATGTCAGGATGAAATAACCATATAATGCAACAATCAGTATAGAATGCTTAAGTTTTGGTTAAGATTTGCTTAATTTTTTCTAGATTTGTTTTTAGGTAGTATTAAAAATAAATATACTAACCTGAGAGAAACACTTTTTTTGTTTGTTTGTTTTCTCCATAGAATACAATTGAGTATATAACGTATGATTCTAATAAAATATTTCCTTTCTATCCAGAGACATACATAGACTGTGCAGTTAAAGCATTCTCCTACAAGCTTTTCTCTTACAGAATTGGTTTGTTTGGAGATATTATGCTCTTTGAAATCTTCTCAGATATGAACAGCTAGCCTTTTGGATGATGAAATGACTTTTAACAAGGATTTAGCAAGACTGTGGGGTGTAGACCATATTTTGCAACAAAAATATTTGGTTAATCTGCTTCAACCACTGGTGAGTACTCTATCACTACAGAATAAGTTAAAATAAAATAAAATAAAATAAAATTTTACTATTTATCCTAATTTTGAGGCAGGATTTCACCTCTCTCACAAGTTCTCAGAATCATCTCATCCTCTTAAGTGATTCTTGAAAGAAGAAGACCCAACAAGTTGGACACAGGCAGAAACCATCTATTTGAATGAATGTTGGTTTTGTTGCTTTCATTTAGCTGCCTTATTTTTGTCTGTATATGTCCATATGGGCATTAAAAGAAGGATTGTTAATATGGAGAATGTCTTCTTTCTGCTCTTAGAAGACCCTCTGAAAATTCCTGTGTAGGGACAGACCAGGTATTGCAATAGGATTGAAAGAGATGTCACAGCATTTCTTCCATTCTAGGCACATGGAGAATGTATCATTATAGAGAGGATATATTCTTGTTAGACATCCTATATTAATCTATATGTAAGAAAAAGACTATTTGGGAAAAAAAAAAAAAAAAGGATGGGAAGAAACATATGCCAGACTGAGGACTGAGGTGTTCAGCTACAAAACAAATCAAAAACAAAACAAAAAAAGAACAGATATCCTGAAACTTGACCTTGTGACCTTTCTTGACACATAACAGATCTTTTATTATTGACTCTTTTATTTCAAAACCCATATTTACTATTTGCATTAAAAAAAAAAAAGCGCCTCTAAAATGTTCAGTAGAAACTGCAACATGTTAGTTGCCCTCTTTAAAACAATTATGAAGAGTAAAATCTGTTTCACTACATAGACTTATTTAAGAAAAAAAATATATAAAGAGTACTGGGCAAACTGTGAAAAAGAAAACAGACATTTAATCAGATTGTTAACACTACATCAAGACATTGTTTGCCTCAGAAAATGCAAACTCTGTAACTCTGTTGAGGAAGATTAACTGAATGAAAGAACAAATCAGAACAACAACAACAAAAAAACACCTTTCTTCTCTCTGGCGGAGAGAAAAATTGTAGACTTTGGCATAAGAATACCACTTAAACAATGTAGCTAACTCAAGATATAAAGACTTCAGAAGAAAGTATTTCTTAAAGAAAAATTAACAACAAAACCAAAACACTTGGATACGGAAATAAGTGAACTGAGTCATTGAAAGGGAGCAAATAACCAGAATGATAAGGCTGTGAATGTTGGGCACGTTCCAAAATGGTATTCTGCTGTACATATTCAACTCCCTAGTAAACTACAAACTGCCTAACAGCTTTAAGAATAACATTGAGATGAGGATTTCTGAGCTCTGAGTTTGAAAGTCTCTTTAAAAATTCATCTGTGAGTATGACTGTAAAGATGAGAAGTTCATGTACTATTGCACATGTGTAGCTATATAGATAACTAGGCCCATAATTTATGCTTAGAATCTTCTTTCCAGTCCACCTGAATTATAATAAAAGACAGATGCAGACTTGAAATATACCTGGTTAGGAATTTTTTTCCACAGAAGGGAAAAAAAGTGTTTTAAACAACAGGGTTTTGTGCATTTTCCTGAACGTTTTCTGTAGTGTAAATTCCAGAAAGTTATGCCATCTTTCATAAACTAAAATGCTTATACTGAGGAGTAGTGTTTGCTTTACAGATACTTCTTACACATCATTAAAATTCTTCAGATGTACCTTGACTTAGAATATTTAGAATAATGTTGCTATTAGTATTTTAATTGCATAATGAACTAAAATATTAGTATACAGTTCGTTAGACACTATGGTTAACTCCACTTCCTTTTTTAATCTAGTTTCATAAAGGATAAAATGGAATAGAATTTCATTTTCCATTGAAAAAGGACTTTTTACTCTACATGAGAAGCAGGTTTGCATGTATTCTTACATAAGTATTGGGAATAGTTGAACAACATTCAGAATTCTGAGTGTATTTAGTTTTTCAACACAAGACAGATACCATTATTTGTCTTTAACTATAAACATGAAATATATGCATATTACAATAGAGTGGCAAATTAAAAAAAAAAACTTTTTTTTTTTTTTTTTTTTTTTTTTTTTTTTTTTTCCTCCAGACAACCTTCATAACTCTCCTATCTGTATATCTGATTTCAGTGAAACAGACTGGAAATGGAAAGTTCAAAATTCTTGGACAATCTTATATTTCTAGTAATGTGCACCTTTATTTGTGTTATTTAATTTTAATGTCTTTCTTGACTTACTAAATTACTCAGTACTAAATTAGAAACTATCAAATTTGTGGCATTGCTTGAGCAGAGGCATTGGACCAGATTACTTCCAAAGGTGCCTTCCAACCTCAACCACTCTGGGACTCTGCGAAATTAGCTAATGTTTTCTATTAGCGGAAGAGGAAGATATCATAGTATAAATCTGCAGAACAGCTTTATTATTAATATTAAACAAGATTTGAAGAAATTCTGTGCTACTATTGGAGGTTTACAACCAGATATTTATTTTTAATACCGTGGTATTTTTAAGAGCACTAAAATTTTACTAATCATCATCTTAATTTTGTTGAAATGATATCACTTGTCACCTACAAAGAAAGTACAATAGACAACAAGAAAAATTAGGATTATTCTGCTAAATTTTGACTCTGTGTTTGAGCAAATTGGATGCTTTCTGAAAGAAATACAGCTATGTATATTAATTACTGACAATATACACATATTAAAGAGGAACAGGTAAATTATCTTTTCTCTGGTGTATTAGACATGAGTTCTTATTTAACATCGGTAAAGGAAGAATATCAACAGAGCACTAATGGTGAGAAGAGAAGAGAAGAGAAGAGAAGAGAAGAGAAGAGAAGAGAAGA